>JBBBDQ010000734.1:2442500-3042500 GCA_037127315.1 Ascarosepion bandense
CCAACTGATCACACTAGGCGCCTGTTCACATCTGCTCGCAATGAGTGCAAGAGAACCCTAAATGACGCCAAACAGTTGTTTGCTGAGAGAATGTGACAGCACTTAACTAACCGCAAGTTCGGCTCCAAGGACTATTGGAGGATTTGTAAACGAGTGCTCAACAATAGGAAATCCCCAATACCTCCTTTAATCCATGGATTTGAGGTTCTCACGTCATCTGCGGACAAAGCTGAGTGCTTTGCCCACAGATTCTCATCCAACTCCACATTCGACTCGTCCGGAGTACACCCACCCGACTTCCCTATTAGAACTGAGGCCAAACTGCACGACGTATATATTACCCCGACAGTAGTATCCAGAGTAATTTCAAAACTCGACCCCCATAAGGCGTGGGGAGACGATGGAATCCCGGTGATAGTCCTTAAGAGGTGTGCTCCTGAACTTTCCCCTGTCCTCTCTAAACTATTTAACTACTGCCTCTCTGCTTCCTGCTTTCCTGCATGCTGGAACATGAGAAAGAGAGAGTGAGATGTTAGTGAGATTGGAGATGACTGTTGACCTTACATTTAAATGCTTAGAAATTATAGCTGTCTGGAAATCAAGTAAATGAAAGAGAATTCCACAGGCAGGAAGTGCAAGAAAAGAAGCTCTTCGTGTAGAATTTGCTTTTAACTTTATTGGTTTCACAGTCAAAAGGTGGGACCTAGTTACTAATCTTGTGGCTTGAGTAAATTTATATATAGGGAACACCGGTGAGCTAAGTTCATCGGAGCAGAAGCCGTCAAAGTATTTGTAAAAAAGACACAGGGAAGCCACATTGCGCCGGTGAGAAAGTGACTGTATCTGAGCTGCAAAGTCGGGATCGATCACATTACAGATTCTCCGTTAGATTTTGTCAAGGGCACCTAGGTGAATAGCAGGAGCACCCAACCAGATATGGAAGCAATATTCAATGCACGGGCGGTGGTAGTTTTATATATGTGCAAGATTGTTTCAGACGGGAAAAAAACCTCCGGGCTCTACACAAAGAACCGACTTTCTTAGCAGCGGATTTAGCTATGAATTCTATATAGTCATAAAGGTCTGTTTGAGGTCTGTTGTGAGAGTTAGGCACAGTGTTTTGCTTTCAGGGAGACTAGCCTGATTCATGCAAATGGGGCGGGGGTAGGAGCGATTGTCTGTGATGGTTTATAGATAGCAGCTTCGTTTTGGAAGCATTAAATTTCACGAGTCATTTCTTACCCCAGTCCGCTATGGATTGGATGTCTTTTTCAAGCTCGGCAGCGAGGTTTGCTTTGTTAGCCTCGGTAGATTTTTGATCGATACGAGAGTAATACGTAGTATCGTTAGCATACATGCGTACTTGGGATCTTATTACATCTGGGAAGATCGTTCATTTAGATAAGGAAAAGCATAGGACCTAGAATAGAGCTTTGAGGAATACCCGCATTCGTATGACTGTATTGGGAAGCATGTCCGTTCAATTCTATTTTCATTGAGCGATTTGAAGGAATGACTGGATTAGGTCAAGCAACTGTCCAGAAGGCAAGCATGCCAGATTCTGTCAAACGCTTTTGAGATATTTAGAGCAACAGTTCGGGCTTCGCCGTTCTTGTCAAGAGCCTGGTATATATATTCATTGATGGTCGTGAGTATATCAGCAGTAGACCTGGTGAAGCGGAAACCATACTATTTGCCAGAGAAGAGTATGTGGGCCTTGAGATGTTGAACCACCTCAGCGTTGTTGATGGCTTCGATGATGCCAAAAAGCGGTAAGTGGTTGATAGGACTACAGCTAGAGGGGTCAGAGGGTTTACCAGTGTTTTTATATACTGGAACCACAGAAGAGGATTTCCAACAGGCAGGAAAGCAAGAAGCAGAGAGGCAGTAGTTATAGAGTTTGGAGAGAACAGAGGAGAATTCAGGGGAGCATTTCTTCAGGACAATGATTGGAACTCCGTCGCTTCCGCTCGCTTTATGGTGGTCAAGCTTTGAAATTATGTTAGAGACCACCGAGGGGGATGAATGTCATTCAGTTGGGCCTCAGTTCGGAGTGGGAAGTCGGGTACAGATACTTCAGATGAGCCTAGTGTCGAGTTATTGGAGAATCTGCGAGCTAAGCACTCAGCCTTGTCTGTAGTAGAGGTTAGGACCTCAAATACGTTTATTAGAGGGGGATTGAGAGTTTGCTATTGTTTTGTACACGTTTACAGAGCCTCCAGTAGACTTTCGAACCGAACTTACGGAATGCTATGCAATGCTTCATTCTGACTACAAACAGCAGCTTAGCTTCTTTAAGTATCTTCTTGCACTCATTGCGAGCAGAGGCAAAGAGGCGCCAGTTATGGTCCGAAGCGTGACTCCGATAAAGCCGAAAAAAGTGATTTCGATGGGCGATGGCATCTGAGCAAGCGGGGGAGAACCAAGGAGACGAGTGAGATTTAACTTCCTGGCTGTGATGAAACATTTGATGCCAGCCTTAAACCCAAGAAGAGACCTTAGCCGCACAGTCTTAAACAGGAAGACTAACGATTTAGTACCAAGGGACGTCACACAGGAAATCGCGGAATGAGTCTCAATCGGCTCTTTGGTAGCAGTAAGATATTCTGCTAGTCTGAGGTTCTTGGGTGGAGTGGGAGTGGAAGGAGGTGTTAACAGAAACCACTGCATGTTCCTAGTTTTGGAGGGGGCAGAGTAACTTGACATTACAAGAGCCATTAAGGTTATTAGAGAAACGTGTAGGGTACCCCACCACTTGCGTAAGGGACTGTGTGATTGAAAAATTCAGTAAGATCTGAGACAGAGTTTTTTTCAGCCACTAAGGCGTGGTGGGCCTTAAAATCGCCAAATACAAATACATGGGCAGACGGATGAGAGGAAATATCCTTGTCAATATTTTTGGAGATGCTGTCAAGAACGGAACATTTGGAAAATGACGGGGAGCAGTAGAGGAGGAGGAGATAACTGAGCTTAGTAGGGAGAGACGGAAACACATATGAGAATGATCTAGGGATTCAAGAGAGATCACCCTAGCTAGAGGGAGGTGTTCACCGACGTAAACACCAAGCGCACGCATGTGGATATCGGAGTCCTTCCTCAAGAGGGGAAGGTAACCAGGGACATAGAATTCAGAAGAGAGGATAGAAGGATTAGTTTTTAAGAGGGCTAGCATGTCAGGTGAGTTGACTTGGCGGAAGGAATCGATATTGTCTAAACGGTAGACATTGTTTTGGTTTGTACGAGAGTCTCAATGGGATATATATATATACTTGGGTTTAAACAAGTGAATAAAAAGAATATAAATCTCATTTTTCTTGTGCACAAATCTAAAATATAGAATTCTTGTTTGTACGAAAGTCAGGATGATAGATATAAGCAATGCAATGATGTAATTCTTTTATATGGGCCTTACCTCACTACATAGTGATACATTCGGTGTATTCCTGATCTCAACAGACAGTTCCTGTTTCTTGTTATAATGTCTCTGTGAACTTTACTCTGCATATACTAGTGTATCTGAATAGAACATCTTGGTACAAAGTTAGTAATGCCTATTGTTACATTGTCTCCAGGAATAAAACAATTTCACAACACTTTGAGTTGATTTAATAATTTGCTTTCTTAGTTTGAGAATAGCGTTTATGAACTGCGTTTAATTTGATATCTTTGCACGCGTGTAGAGGAGAATTGAATTAAGAAAGATAACAATATCAAAACTGTCGTCCTGCGCTAATATACACTTCGTCTGTGTCTGTCAAAAATGACATTTTGACAAGTACATTTATCGCCTATCTATAGACATGCCACCTGAGTAACACCGTAATAAAAAAATAATCATATTTACAATAGTGAATCTTTTTTTTTGTAATAGGAGTGTATATACGCAAGCTTGACACAACAAAGGAAGCGATACGCATATCCTGAAAGAAGCAGATATTTTAAGAACACGTAATGAGGAAATAGGCCGGCGAGAATTTAACACTCTCAGGACCTAATAAACGTGAGAAAAGAAGAGAGAAATCGAGTAAAAACTCGTTTGCATGAATTGGTGACAGTTATGGACATTTTTCTGATAGCATCGGGTCAAATTTTATGTATCTCAACAAGAAGAATATTCTGAAAGAGTATGATTGGGCACGGACTGAAAATTCATAGCACATTAAAAATGAGGGGATTGTTGTTGTAAGAAAATGCGCAAGCTTATTAATGGCAAGCAGATGAATTATTCATTCCATCACACATTATTATTATTATTATTTTTATTATTCCTCTTCTTCTTCTGTTTGTATTGTAGACACAAAGACGGGTTCTAAGTTTCACAGGGTACGTTTTCGTCCAAAACACTGCAAAACCTCATTACTCACAACATTCAGCTGTCAACAGTGCACTGAGCTTTTCTTTCCTCTTTAATCCTTCCGAAGTTACTCTCCTCCCGAGAAATAACGAGACATCGATATTACAAAAAAATGGCTGCCAGACAAACGTGTTATTCTTTATCACAAATGTTAATCAACGGGTAAGTACGCACATTTCTTACAGTAGGATACAAGAAACTTGTTTATAACGGTGTTTCTCGGTTTGGTTTTGTTACACATTCACTACACCACACCTTGATCTTTGATCACAACACAGGTATGGTCGTGGTGCTTTTTCCGTGTGCTTTTTCGCTTGGGTCGTCGTGTTGTTTCATTGTCCTGCTCCTGTTTTGTTTGCTAGCCTGGAATATGATATACCCCATGTCACTCGACGATTCATAATCATCCCCATGACTAGTCGGAATAATGCTTCTCCGGAGTTGTAGATCTTTGACACTGCGAGGACCCCGTTTGCCATAACAAATTTCAGGCTGATGACTCCTGTCATTTGTCCCTCTTGGAATTTAGAAGTACATCAGTAATAGGGTGTTTTGAACCATATAGGGTCTCGGGAACGATATTTATTTTTTATTGGTTTTAATGAAGGTAGTACTGGATCAACTCCTCTTATCCAGACGTTATATATGCAGATGGATGCACCGTTGACTACAGTCAACGGTTATACATCATCTTTTGGAGCAATGTTATACTAATACACAGCTTCCTGAATGGGACACCTCATCCTGGTTGCAATCCGATTAAAACCCAGGTGGTATCACTCGGGAATACCGTTGTCTGTCTGCACATAGGCACACCAAAACCGCAGATGAACTCTCCAGCTGGCTGCAAACTCCTTGAACTGGCGACTAGAAAACGCAGTGTCGCTGTCTGACAAGACTTCTTGTGGTGGGCCTAATTTAAATTGCCGAGAAATACTCCCAGAATCCTGCCGCGATTATGGCCGCTAGACAGAAGAAACGTGTTGGGCCGCAATCTGTGACTGTTAGGAAGTGGGTTATGTTCATTGCCAATCAAAACAATTGTCTTTGACTGCCAATTCTTTTGTCAGTTGAACTGGCCTCGAGTCAACCGTCTGGCAATCTTCACGTGTCTGAATAGCAGACGTCACAACAGCATTGATAATCGATGGACAGATTCATCGGGTGAAACGCAATATGTCGGGTGCCCGGGTATTCACTATATTTACTAGTTCAAGAATCTGGCTGCCTGTCATCCCATCTACTTCTGTGGTACAGGCGAGAGGTGTGGGTTTGGTGACACTTCTTATTATCTCGAGTCATCCATGCAGTACTCGGGTCATTGGCTCTGTCAGGTTTTGCTCAACGGACTCAAGGTTGATATAGATAAACCCATATTCTTCTAAGAACAGGTTCATAATATCCTAATCATTGCTGGAGACTAGCGAACTGTGTGCGCACTCGACTCTTCCTCCTTAGAGTGTTCATTAGCTAATGATACACGCATATTGAGTCTGTTTTCAGATGCATGACCTTAATATGCCACTACAGCCCCCGTAATGTAGCCTTTCAATGCTGCATCACGTTCAGTTGAACTGATATGCTGAGCCTCATTTATAAGTCGCAACCAGCACGCATCCTCAAATGCAACACAATCATAATCCAGAATACGTTGGTCGCCAGGGAACTTGCATCCACACATACATTAACGTCCTGTCCATTCACACACCAATTGCCCTGCAAAGGATCGCTATACTTGACTCTACTTATCGTCTCACGAGCCATTTGACGTAACGGGACAACCTCGTTGACGTCATCTCAGCCTTGGTTCAGGGTGTTGGCTCTTCGCTTTATTATCCTCACTGCTTCTCGAAGCCATCCACACATTTGCAGGTGTCCAAAATATTTTCCCACATAGAGAGAAAACGGTACCACATGTCACAATATCAAGGGAATTTGGAGTTGCACTCCTTGGCTTCCAACGCAAAGAGCCATGCTTACCCCAGATCTTCACTCCGAATACTCGCGCATAGTCCTCAAGATGCTACGGGTCCTAGCTCTCAAGCCCGAATTGGAATAAATGCTACCTCACCCGGTCTGCAGGTGTCACGCTGTTGTTGATATAAACATCGTTAATACATGTGGGCGTCGCCTGCTCAATGGTCTTATCTTTACATAGCACATCCCCATAATTGACTGCATGATAGATAATGCCACGTTAAGCCTAAATCACGTGCGAGTTAAGCAGTACATACGCCCATTAATGAGTTTAAAAAGGCTACAGTGAACAGTGCACATGCACCTGGAAGTAAGCTTTTCTGAGGTTTAATACTAACACGTCGGATTTTTTCTTACGGCAGTTCCTTCATCTTTGAGAACATACATTGGTATGCATCAATGTATTCGTTCAACTCGCGATAGTCCAGTACTGGTTGCACTTTTTCTTTTTTCTCCTAAACAATAGATATTAGAGCGATTAAACCTTTCGAGGGAACGAGTTCTTTCTCTGGGTACGGTATCAACCATCCATTATTAATTCAAGTTCGCAACTCGCAGTCATACCCCAATCGGATGTGTTTAGGCACGGTGTATTCAGACGTCAAATTAATTAAGCGTTCTGGTGGTTAGTCTACCGACCACTTCCATTCCGCTGTCCATGATTTCTCAGTCGGGTCGAATTCTACCTCTAAATCAGTTTCATTGATTTTCACTGCGACGGCGGAACTGATACTGGGCACTTCACTGAGAAAGCTGGCTTCAACACATTCATTGATATGGCCACCACCTAACAGACGTATAACATCTAATCCAAGAAACAGATCGAACCCTAATAGATCGCCATCCATGGCTAACATTTCTGCCTACACGGGGGCTCTTTCTTCCACTTGCAGTGTGGAGACCCTTATTCCTCTGTAAACTATAATCTTCCCATTAAGCGTCAATACATCTCACGACCCGCAAACAGAACTTTTCATAAAGAAAGGAATACATCCCGAATCGACCAATAGGTTACATATCATTTCGTTGATGCACACACTCATCATCGGCAGGCTAGTTTTTGCATTACACAAGGCGAGAGTGGCGCTCACTTCTCGCATCATTCTCTGTTTCTCGGACACTTTGATGCGGTATGGCCCTCCTTTTGGCACTTGACATCAAACGTTTGGTTTGCCACGCTGTTTAGGCTTTTCAAGTAGCATTGCCTAGCCAAATGACTGGGCCCAGAACAGTTATCGCAGTACAGAGAGCTCTCAGCTGGCTTGAGTTTTAATGTAGCTGGTCAATTTCCCGTGGCAGCAAACTTTTCATTATTAAAGATGACCCCTGGTCGACCCAGCATACGTTCTGCAATTATATAGTCTTCATCGCCAGATGCCTGTGAAAGCTTCTCCGTGCGAGCGTGCAGACCAGCCGTAAAGATATACATCATTCTCTGACAATTATCTCTTTGAACAGACTGAAAAATTTCTTTAACACCACACAGAATTCATCCACCGTGTCGTCAGGGCGCACAGTTCTTGAATAGTGCTTCTATGCTTCAGAGGGGTCAAGGGCAAAATCTCTTCGTAATGCTTCTTTTATCTGGACTACATCGACCTTGTCCTTATGTGATAATTGCTCGTAAACGTCAAAAAATCCTGCAGCCAGACGCAAGGGGATCATGTGTTCAACTCGTTCAACTCCTGCAGTTTGTATATGAGGTTGACTCCTTCTAACCAGTTCACAACTGAAGTTGGAGCATTATACTCAGTTATCAGATTTAGGTCAAATTTTTTTTTCTGCCATAAAGCCGAAATAACTTGTAGACCCAAAAACGTGTCTTTACTTTCACAGGGTACTTTTTTCTTTTTTGTCGAAAACACCGTTCCCGCAAAATTTTTCAGTACTGTCAACCTTCATCTGTCAATAGTGAAATGAACAAATCACACACAGGTAGCTTCTTTTTCTTCTTTTATCTTTCCCAACACCCCCTTTCGAAAAATAACGAGACTTTAATATTACAAAAAATAAATGGCTACTAAACAAACGAGTTTCTCTTTTTCACAACACTTCGTCGACGGGTAAGTACACTAATTTATTTCAGCAGGCCACCCGAACTCGTTTATCACGATGTTTGTAGGTTGGATTTTGTTACAAATTCACTTCAGTACGTTATTGGCCTAATGTGAGGTGTTATGTCGGATATAACAAACTTGGGTGATCGTGTCTTTTCACGATTCATGTTTCACGTCCATGTTTGCCGCACTTCATATCCCCAAACAATCACTCATCTAGGCATTGATCTGATTCAACGTTGCTCAATTTAAAGGAGCAACTGCTTTAACCTAGTTTTCCGTCTTTCTGATTTCGGTCTTGAGCAATGATGAAAAAGACGCATATATTTGCAACTCTTCAGGTCCTACTAATTAAACCATGAGTAGAGAAAGATGAGGGGAGTTCATGCCTTTCCGAAAAGAATTTGTGCGTAAGTGAATATAACGAATCGTATAAAATTAGGAACAGCTCTTTCCTATCAAATTCCGAGCTACAATCTATTATATCATCTACAGATCTCAGCTTATATCACCTGATATTTCGAAGCGGTCACTCATACAGATACTGACCATGCTTGGCGTTGCTTAACTTCAATGATCTGGCGATTCAATTTGATCACATCTACAGCATTCTAATTCTAGAAAATTCCAAATAGATTAGCTGTTATTGACTCGACTGCGCAACAAAGTTAAATTTTTTGCTGTTTTTTCATTTCCAGAAAATATATTTCCATTTCTTATGTCTTCATATTTTGCTCCTCTGGTAGTGCCTAGTCTTCGATCTACTAATTCCAATTTCTCAATATATGACTAGGTTTTATAGAATAAATAATTTGATTAGTCTGGATTTCAATATTCCACAATATCTAATGCTTTTTATTTAATTTAAAACATGATATCGTTTCTTGCATGATAGAATCCAGATCTTTGAAAGTTATCATGATTGTTATTGTTGTTACTGCTATAAAGTGTGTTATGTGATGTGAACGATCGTAAAGGTGAATAAATAAAATTGAAATGTGAAAATAATAGTCCAAATATAATAAATGGAAATGTACAAATATATGGCGCAAAGAAAGACATACATACAGAAAGAAAGAAAGTAAGAAAGAAAAAAGGAAGAAGAAAGGAAGGCATACAAAAAGAAAGAACTGAAGGACAAAATATAAATAAAAAAAAGAAAAAAGGAATAAAATGAAAACAAACAGAAAGAAAAACGAAAAATAATTAAATAAAAAAGAACTGAAAAAATAAGCGAATGAAGAATTGTAAAAGAATAAAGGAAAGAAGGAAGGAAATAAGAAAAAAGAAAGAAATGTAAAAAAGAACAAACATGAAATGAATACAGAAAACCAAACGAAAGAAGAAATATAGTTATATACTGAATGAAAAAAAATGAATAAAATTAGAAGAGAAGAATGAAAGATAATAGAAAGGGAAGAGGTGGGAAAGAAAGAATATTAATGTAGCAACAAATTAAGATGACATAAAAGGTCAAAGAAAAGTTGAATACATAGAAAGAACAAAAGATAAAAGGTTAAAAAAGAACAAAGAATGGTCAACATTCAAAATAAATGAAGAAAGATAGATAGATAGATAGATAGATAGATAGATAGATAGATAGATAGAAAAAAGGCAAGAAGTAACAAAGAAAGGGCAAAAACGTAAAGAACAATAAGGAAGAAAGAATAAAAATGAAAAGAAAAAGAACAAAGAATGGTCAAAATTAAAAAATAAATGAAGAAAGAAAGATAGATAGATAGATAGATAGATAGATAGATAGATAGATAGATAGATAGATAGATAGATAGATACATAGATAGAAGAAAGGCAAGAAGTAACAAAGAAAGGACAAAAACGTAGAGAACAATAAGGAAGAAAGAATAAAATGAAAAGAAAAAAGAACAAAGAATGGTAAAAATTAAAAATAAATGAAGAAAGAAAGATAGATAGATAGATAGATAGATAGATAGATAGATGAGCAGAGAGAAACATGAGCAGACTATGATAATAGAATAGATAGATAGATAGATAGATAGATAGATAGATAGATAGATAGATAGATAGAAAAAAGGCAAGAAGTAACAAAGAAAGGGCAAAAACGTAAAGAACAATAAGGAAGAAAGAATAAAAATGAAAAGAAAAAAGAACAAAGAATGGTCAAAATTAAAAATATATGAAGAAAGAAAGATAGATAGATAGCTAGCTAGCTAGCTAGCTAGATAGATAGATAGATAGATAGATAGATAGATAGATGAGCAGAGAGAAACATGAGCAGACTGTGATAATAGATAGATAGATAGATAGATAGATAGATAGATAGATAGATAGATAGATAGATAGAAAAAAGGCAAGAAGTAACAAAGAAAGGGCAAAAACGTAAAGAACAATAAGGAAGAAAGATTAAAAATGAAAAGAAAAAAGAACAAAGAATGGTCAAAATTAAAAATAAATGAAGAAAGAAAGATAGATAGATAGATAGATAGATAGATAGATAGATAGATAGAGCAGAGAGAAACATGAGCAGACTATGATAATAGATAGATAGATAGATAGATAGATAGATAGATAGATAGAAGAAAGGCAAGAAGTAACAAAGAAAGGACAAAAACGTAGAGAACAATAAGGAAGAAAGAATGAAATGAAAAGAAAAAAGAACAAAAAATAATAGAAAAGAAAAAATAATAAAGACATAAAGGCAGGAAGCAAGAAAACAAAGAATGACGGAAGGAAGAATGAGAGAAATGAGAAAGGAAGCAAAAAAGAAAGAATGAAATAAAAAATAAATGAGATGGAACAAAGAATGAAGGAATAAGAAAAGAAACAAAGAGCGAATGAATAAATAATTAAAGAAGGAAAAGAATAAGAAAGAAAAAATAGAAAGAAAAAATAGAAAGAAATGATAAAGAGAAAGAAAGAAGAAAAGAAAGAATTCAGAAAGGACATAGCAAAAAAAAGAAGAAGAAAGAATGAAAAAACGATGAACAAAGAAAGAAAGAAGGAAATACTGAGAAAAGGAAGGAACAAATGAAGAAGGAAGGAAAAAAAGAAAAAATGACAGAAATAAGAAATAAATAAATAATTGACAAATAATAAGAGAAATAAGAAATAAATAAAGAAACAAACAAACAAAAAAGGTAAAGCAAGTGATAAAAAAAATACAAAGATAATCTTGAAGATAAAAAAAACAAAGAGGGAACAAAGGCCAGTTTGAATATGATTAACAGATCTGAAGTGGGAAAAGTCCAAATAATAAGAAGGGATGGAAGAATGGTTAAAAAGGAATTGAAGAAATAATAACCAAATAGATGAAAGTAAATAATGAAAACATATGATTATATGTCAAATATAACATAGAAACAAAGAGTAGTTTACAAAGAATATAAAAACTATATTCGATGGTGCAGATAATAAAACAGGAAGCAATAAAACTTGCACCAAGATGGCGGAAATGACAAATTGTAAAAGAAATATCTGTAAGCATTTAAAAAGAAAAATGAATGTGGGAAAACGAGATACTAAATGCGAAAAAGAAAGCTGGCAAAAAGTGAATAGAGTAAAAAAAGAAAAAAAAACAGAGCAGTTAGATTTGAATAACAGAAGAAAAAATGACAAATAAAATAAACGTTAATGAAATTAAGAAAACAATGATGGTAAGAAATAAAGAATAAGGATTCACTGAGAATGAAAAGAAAAATTGGCATCTAGAGAAGGACATGTTTAAAAGTTAAAAGAAGGTATGAAAAATAAAAGTGATGAAAGAGAATGATGAGAAAAAATATTTAGACACAAAGAAAGACATGTTGATAAGTTAAAGAATGTATAAAAATTATAAGAAATGAAACACAAAAGTGATGAAGAAGAATGATGAGAAAAAATATTTAAAAAATACAGAAGGAAATATCGTAAACCTAAAAAAGAGTATGGAATAATTAAGTGGAAGATATGAATGAGAATGAAAAACTATTTAAGTAAAGTGAAAAAGAAATGTCGAAATGCTAAATGAAGGTATGAAATTAGTAGGTAGAAGCAAGGAAAAATAAACATGACGAATGAAATGAACGGAAAAGTATATGGAAAGAGAATAGAAAATATTGAATATCTAAAAATATGTATAAAAGTTATACAAGAAAGAAATGAAAAATAAAAGTAATGAATAAAAATGAAAATAAAAATGTATGGAAAGTAACTGAAAATATGAAAAAAAGGATGTATGAAAATCCTGTAGGAAATATTCAAAATCATAAAAAAAAGTACGATAATTATAAGAAGTAGAAATGAAAAACAAAAGTGATGAATGAAAATGGAAAGAAAATGTATGGAAAAAGAATAGAAAATGTCGAAAATTTCCAAGAGGTTTTAGAAAAAAAAATAAGTGGAAGAAATTAAAAATAAATGAATGGGAATGAAAAGAAGAATTTATAGAAAGAAGGAAGGAAATGCCATAAGCTAAACGAACTCAAGAACAAAATAAATTTAATAAATGAAATATAAAAATGATGAATGAGAAAAAAAGATAAATGTGAAGAAAGAGAGAAGAAAATATCGAAAGGCTAAATGAAGTTATAAAAAAGAATATAAGAGAGAAATGAAAAATAATCGTTATGAATGAAAATGAAACAAAAAATGTATGAAAAGAGAGAAGGAAATGTCAAATATCTAAAACAAGTTATGAAAACAATAAGAATAAAAAAGTAATAAATGAGAATGAAAAATAAATTTATGGAAAGTGTCAAGGAAATGTGGAAACGCTAAAAAAAGTTATGAAAATGATAAGATAGCGAAAAGAAAAAGAAAATTCATAAAAGAGAATGTAAAGAAAATTATGTGTAACTATAGAAAGACAACTGAGAACAAAATTCATTTAAAAAGAAAAATTTAGAAAAACTATTGAAAATGTGAGACAAGGCAAACTTGAGAATGATATGATATATCTATTGAAGGGAAGAAAAGAAAGTTAGTATTTATATCGAAATCCGTGTAGAATGTACGTAAAAAATAAAAATAATGGAGAAAAATAGAATTACGAAAAAGAAACGAAATATTAGGGAAAAAATAGAAAGAAGCGCGTAAGATAACCCAAAATTTAACGAAAGGAAAGAAATGAGAAAAACATGGATTAGAAAGATGCGAATGAAAGCTGAAAAGAATGAAAAGAAAGAAATGATGAAAAGATGAACGGAAAATGTGCAAAAATTAAAAAGAACAGGAGGAAGAAGTACAAAAAATAAACGATGATGAAGTTGGATAACGCAAAAATGAGAACGAAAGGGAAAATATTCGCAAAGGAAGGAAGCTTAATCGATAACCGAAAAATGAATGTAAAGCTGGGAAGAATTTTGCAGAACAAAGATTTGGCCTATCTTCATCAGCTGAAGGGCATTGGAACACAAACTGACAGCAAAAGCTTACAGCAACAGACAGACAGACAGACAAACTGACGATAAGAATGGACACATAAACAATGTCGGAATGGTGAATCGAGGGAAAATGTGTTGGTTCGTCTTATCGAGCGAACAGAGAAGCATTCATCGTCATAATTGTATCACCCCACGTTTGCCTCTGGTGATCAGTGAATGAAATATTGTGAGTAAATAACAAATAATCATACAGCAAGGCAGGCGGCCATTGCTGAGGTTTGGCGAGATAGGAGGAAGGAGATAAATGGTAACTCGTGACTGACCGCTGGGGTAAAACATTCTATAATAATGACTTGCTCGATTGAACTTGGACAGTTCTTATTAATAAAGATTAGTGCAAGCGAAAAATAAAGAGGAAATATGGTAGAGGAATATTTATTTGCATATAAATATTTGGGCATCATTTCATATCTGTACAAATAAAACGTATGTGTATGTATATTGGCAAATGAATGACAACATGGTGAAAACTTTTAGTGATGTGTTTCATTCTGAGTAGGAACTTCTTCAAAAGTGGGTTTTAGTGACGGAATCAACCTTACAAAAAAGGAATAAACACCAGTTATATTTTACGTAGAAACGTTATAAATAAAGCTATTCATTTTGACATCTGAGTTATCTAAATTATACGTCTTAAAACGGGAATTTAAACCCCGAGTATCTCTATATCGTTATTGCTTTGATGTAGAGTGTACATACTGATTCTTGTATTTCTACAACTGTATTTTCACCTTATTGGACACACACACACACACACACACACACACACACACACACACACACACACACGCACACACACGCACACACGCACACACACGCACACGCACACACACACACACACACGGTGAAAATAAAGACAAAAATTATCCAACATTTGGATAATTTTTATTAACTTGGTTCTAAACTTTCGCCTCACGTGAGCTATTTTCAGAGAGGTTACAGGGACGTTAATATAAAACATCCACCATCAGCGACGATTTTATCTTGACATAAAACTTTGCTAAGCAACGATAGCAGTTACCAAAAATTGCAAACGGAGTTCGTAAATTTGTAAAGCGGTTCTATGACGTCACACGATGTCAGAGCTCGAAATGATAACAGACCCATATATTTAAATGCAATGTAATATGTTATGACCCGATTTAAAAACGTGATTTTATTAAGTGTGGGTTGTTTGGATTTAATGTAGATGGACTCCATTATCTGAAGGTGCTTTTTACTGTGCTTATGAGTGAGGATTATTGTATTGTTGACTAAAATGTGTCTGATATTACCTACATAGTTATATTTTTCTAAGAAGTGTTGTTTAATTGTACTCTGATCAGAAAGGTGACACGTAAATCTACTAAAGAGAGTGTTTATAGTAAAACCAATATATGTAGTGGGTTTATTATTAGTACCAGAGATACACTCTCTGAATGGGCATGTAAATTGATACACTATATTGGTTTTCTGTAGAGGATTTAATTGAGTGCTTATAGGGGTATTAGAGACTATGAGGTCAATTCTTTTGAATTTTCATAATATATGATGAGCTTAATATGATTATTATTATTTATTGGTTCAACATTTCTACGTATTATGTTTTGAGAGTTTTTCATCTTGTTTGTAATTATTGTGTATTTGGTTGCAATAGTAAAAGTTGATAGTGTTATGTTTGTTTTGATGTACACCATTATTACTAATATTATTAATATTGTTAGAGCTATTGTTAAGTTTGTTGAGATACATTTTAATTTGTTGATCAAAAACGGAGTTAGGAAAGCCATTATTGACAAGTGTTTGCTTAATGTTTTGAAACTCTTTATAAAATATAGATTTGAAAGAAGATATCATTTGTGTGTGTTGAATTAAGTTTTTTATATAACAGCTAACTTATGTCGTTATGGGCATTCACTATTATAATTAAGAAGACACGAGTTTATGCTAGTTGGTTTCCTATATAGAGAAGTAGTAAATCTATGTGCGCTAGAATCAATAAATACATCAAGGAATGGGATTTTCTTTTATTGATATTAAGTTCTAATGTAAACTTGAAGAGAGAGTGACTTTCAAATTTGTTTTTAAGTTGTATAATTTGACCGATAATCTTAGCTAAAATGAAGATGTCATCTATGCATCTTACATATATGGAGAGTTTATTGTTGTCATTAATTATTTTATTTTCTAAATTTGCCATATAATAATTAGAAAAGAGGGGAGCTAAAGGAGATCCCATCGCAATACCATCTACTTCAGTATAAATATTAGCTAAGGTGTCATGAAAGGGTATTTGAGTGGTGCATGCTAATAATAGTTTTTTCAATATTTTTTACAATGTTTTTTAATAAAATGGGTTTAATATTGATTGATGGGTGAGTAGCATGATTGTATACATCAGGAATAATGATGTCAATGGATTCATGGAAGGGAACATTAGTGAATAAGTTTTGGACATCCAAAAATGCAATTATTTGATTGTTAGGTTTTATGGAATGGAGAATGTGTATAAATTTATTCGTGGAGTTAATATTATATTTACTAGAAAGGTAGGGAGTAATTAGTTTAAGTGTTTTGGAAAGGTTATATATTAGTGTGGGTATTTGTGGTCGGAGGGGATGATCTTTTTTATGGATTTTCACATTTCCATAAAGGTAGCCGGGCTGATAGTCACCTATATTATTTTGAAGTTTATAGGATCCTATTTCAGCATTGTTCGCAGTAATAAGTTTATTAATATGTTTTTAAGTTGGGAGGTGGTATTGTTAATTTTTGAAATTTATTCTGATCGTCCAGAATGGCCTGTAAATTGGAGTGATATTCATGTTTGTTTAAATAACAAATGCATTGGTTTTACCGGCACGTTGGTCAGAATTTTTTATTGTGTGGCTGCTTTTATTAGAGGCGTATTGATAATATCATTAGGATCTTTATGCTAATGGTGTTTGATTTATTCAGCTTTGAGTAAATCTTTTAAGCCTACCTGTGTAGTAATATGGATATCTTGTCCGAGTTGAAGCATTTGTTAGTATAAACCTCCAGTTTCCATTTGTTTCAACATTGAATTAGGTTGCTGTGTGACATGAAAATTTGGTTCGAGATTAAGGCATTCTATTTCTTCTGGAGTGAGTTGGTAACCCGATGAGTTAATGAAGTTGTCATTGATGTTTGGTAAATGTATTTTTCCTTTATATAATTTGTTTAGCGTTTTGTGGATAACTTGTTTATGGAATTCATGTTTCTTTTGTGTTGTATTCTATAATATTATATATATATATATATATATATATATATATATATATATATATTGTTAATTTTCGAAAATAAAGTAACCTATTAAACAAGAAAAACGAGATAATACGGAATGTAGACATTCAAATAAATACATATTTTTCTACTTAAATACCAACAAAAGCAAATAAACACAATACAAAATGAGTTTCCAAAACTAACACATATAAATACACATGTATGAATACTCAATTAAAAAAAGAACAGAAACAAAACAAAAACAAACAGAGGATAATGAAACAGAAAAAAATAACAAGATAATATAACAATTATTAAACGGGAAACAAAAATCACAAACCAAGCCCACAAAAAATGCACACACAAAGCTACTACCAACACGCAGGCACACACAAACACTTAATCAAGATCTAAAATCTTTAAGCGACCATATATAATGATATGGTAAAAATAATTCAGTCCAAAATGCTAAAAAGAGGGTAACTCAATAAAAACTAGTTTAGCAGCCATATATTTAAGCACGCTCTAAAAGGGGTCAAAACAATAAAAAGCAGTTAGCCACCAACAAATCTTATACCACTCAAGAAACGGCAAAAACCAAAGATAAACAAATAATACAACATTTATCAAGCAAAATATCGCTCACTCAAAGAAATGAACTTACACCAAACCTCATATAAATAAGAACAAAAATTGTTAAATCCCAACAGGAAAGTAAATAATCCTGAAGAGTCAAGAAAATATAATAATGCGTTCACGAAAATTCAAAGTCGGCATGACTGAATGAACATTGTCAGCTAAGTGGCACACTTATAAATGATAAACTTATATATAGAGAGAGAGACATCCGCAGACAGATCTGTTTCTCTATATCAAAGCTCAGTACGGTTAGACATCTGATTACTTTTACCCAGGATTGAAAGCCAAGCAATTTGACGTAAGTTGGCGATTCGACCTCGGTACTATGGGCGCTCGGTAGAAGAAGGTAGACTTTTAGCACGTGATATATCACGTAAACACACGACAGTAACTGAGTGTTCTAATTCATTACTGAATGAACCATGCAACACTACCGGCCATAATTATTAGGCCACCTTGGTTTTTTAAAAGATATGATATATTTTATACTCTTTTTAGTGTTTATTGCCACATGAAAATAGAATGGTTCTTTTGTTATTAACAGTTTGCAAAATTTTACAAGGCAAGGAAGCAAAGATGAACTCGTCCGAATCAGCTTAACTTTTCTTCATTCTTTCACTGATGAAACTGCAATATAGGTAATAATCAAATATTTATAAATTTATTTGATGCACATGCTATCGTGCAGTATTAACAAAAGAACCATTATAAATTTATTTACAATTTTTCACTTGGCAATAAATACTATAAGATAGTATGAAATACATCATTTTTTAAAACACTGGGGTGAGCTAATAATCATGACCGATAATGTGTATATATATATATATATATATATATATATATATATATATATATATTATTGAAATATAATTAATTCAACGTTTTCACGACATAGAATTATCTTTGTTTTGGAATCATATTTTAACTCTGACTCTATCTTCAAATGATCATTTTTGGGGTGACTAACGGAAAAGTTTTTACCAAGCCGGAGGGGCTTTATAAATAGCTTCTGCTTAGGTTCACAAATTACATTATACTTACTTATTATACGCAAATTACAGGGTGATATATTTATTCTTAACGTGTCCCTGCTGAAAGGCTATCAAGTTTATCTTTTAAATATACAACTACTACCACCATCTATTTTTATTTTTATTCGCATCGAACTAATCTTTTGTTAGTAATTTATTTTAGTTTTACGCTTTTTAAAAATTATTTGTGCTTGAGTAAAGCCATAGTAAATTTGTTTATTTTAAATTATGTACATTGTAATTTTTTACTCGTTATTTTATCGATTTTGTCCTGTATATTAATGTTTATACTGTTTTTTTTTCTAAATTTAAATTATTATCTAGTGTGAAGCTTAAAAAGTGTCAACGAGTCTTTGTCATTTCTTTTCTAATTTTTTCTTTAAGTTTCTTTTCTAAGGTTTTAAAGTTTCCCAAAAATTGATCGCATGAAGATGGATTTATTATTAAAATAGTATGATTCTGAGACATTGAAAAGCATTTGTCGTGAAAATGTTGAATTAATTATATTACAATAACATATCTCTGCTTTTGTATTAAGCATTGAAAATTAAAAAAATATTAAGGAACAGTAAATTACTTATTATCCTTTCTTCACGTTATATATTTGTTAATATCCAAAACACTCTCTCTCTCTCTCTCTCTCTCTCTCAATATATATATATATATATATATATATTCTTCCTTTTAAACGATTTATTACGCGACCTAGATTTCTAGGCGATTTGCAATAACTGAATTTACCGTTTTTTTAAAGAACGTTCACCTAACGGTGATTTCTTTGAACGCTCAGGTAACGAGGAATTTTTAAACGCGCAATTTTTAAAATTACAAGAAATTACAACGTTTTCATCCATGGTTGTATGAGCCTAATAGATATCTTTGGTATTTTTACACTTAGTCTTATTGGTTGCACTTAGAGATATGTTTTGGTATGGTTACACTTAGTTATATTGTATGAAAGAAAAGAAATTATGACTATTATTTCGGTTGTTCAATAAAACTTCTAACTTCAAAATTATGAACTACCTTGATTTCTTAATAAATTCTTCCTTGCGATAATATGCATGGGGAAAGTATTTTGCTCTGTGCCATAGTGTTCCACTTTCAATGAAAAAGAAATATTCGTCTGAATTGTTCATCACACCATAATAAAAATCTAGCTGTATTTGATGGTGGTCTTCCCGAATTTCAGATAACATAAACGTATAATCCTACGGAATCTAAAATTGGTTTCCCAAAGTGTTTACACACACACATACACACACACACGCACGCACGCATTATATATATATATATATATATATATATATATATAGGCCGAAAGCTTAGAATCACCATAATAAAAATATCCAAATGTTGAACAATTTTAGTCTTTATTTCGCCTGGAATTAAAGCTAAAATACGATCTTTAGAACGGCTTTTGATGAAAAATAATAGACATTCATTGTCTGTTATATTTAACAGTATATGTTTAGAATATATATATATATATATATATATATATATATATATATATATATATATAGCCCACAATTGATTACTGGTGTTAATAAAAAATGATCTATTATGTATAAATAACTGTAGATATATGATGATAATGGACTCTTCCGTCGATTTCAACATATGAGGATCAGAAAAACATTAATCAGATTTTATGTTTGTGTCGTATGTGGCACTTCAGTCACGCTAGTGACCTGCAAACAAGAAAACATATTCTTCAACAGCGATGATCTCAAGAAATAGCCGTAGGAATATTTGCTGACGCTCTTCCCCATTGACTTTCATCTCTTGGCCAGTGAATACGATTGATTTCGAAATTTCTGATATAATTCAGACAATACGATTGATGTATACGATTGGCACAAATATTTCCAGTTTTTCTATTCAGGTCAACTCGCTCGAGATAAGTAGAAGACACATTGACAGCTGAGAGTTTACTCTTTATATTGTTGTTAAACCTAAGCCGCGTATTCTATCCTTGCAACAGGGTTATCCCAGCCCAGCCAGGCCCAGCCAGGCCCAGCCATGCCCAGCCAGGCCAAGCCAAGTAGAGTTGTGACTTCATCATGAAAGTCACAATTTTGTTGTATTTTCGAATAGATCAGCATTTGGACAGCATATATATATATATATATATATATATATATATATATATATCTCGATGTAATAAAACATATATATATATATATATATATCGATGTAATAAAGCATATATATATATATCGATGTAATAAAACATATATATATATATATCGATGTAATAAAACATATATATATATATATATATATATATCTCGATGTAATAAAACATATATATATATATCGATGTAATAAAACATATATATATATATATATATATATATCGATGTAATAAAACATATATATATATATATATATATATATATATATATATATATATATAAACGGGTTTCGTTAGACCTGGCAGACAAAGGATTATCATTAAGTTTTTTATGCAATTTTTCATGTGTTCAAATAACTGATGTTATTATGTGTAGGTTTCTCTTTTTTAATAGTAATTGATCCATTATTTTTAATCATCTTTTGCATGTGAATGATGCCATTATGTATGCATTATCAAAGAGGATATCACAGATAGGTCCTGGAAGATCTCGATGTGTGTTTAAATGAGATTGGCTAGAACTGTTGTGGAAAATGGGTAAGGTCAATCTTCCCGTCAATTCTGTAGTGGTATAGCCAATGTAATTATAAATTATATGGTATATAAATTATGTGGTCTAACCAATGTAATTAAAATTATACAAAATTTATAATGATAATACTTTGTCTGTCATTTATATATATATATATATATATATATATATATATATATATATATATATATATAGAGAGAGAGAGAGAGAGAGAAAGAGAGAGAGAGATAGATAGCTAGCTAGCTAGCTAGCTAGATAGATAGATAGATTGTTGCCTTTTAATATATATATATATATATATATATATATATATATATATATATATATATGTACTACTTGCCATTCCAGTGTTTAAAAAATGATTTATTTCATACTATTTTTAGTATTTATTGCCAAGTGAGTAATGGTAAATGAAAATAGAATGTTTTTTTTAATACTGCACAATAACATGTACCTCGAATTAATTTATAAATATTTAATAATTACCTATAATACAGTTTCATCAGAATAACCTGCTTTTGCCTTCACAACGGCTGCACACACTCTGGGATTTATTTCCACAAGTTATTTAAAATAATCCTCTGACAACTCCCTCCAGGTATCCTTTAAACACCTAACTAAATCCCGAACATTACAAGGCTGTTTCTTCTCACTTTTTCTGTTCAACTCATCCAAATCAGGTTCAGTTGGTAAGAGGTCTGGTTACTGAGGTAGCCAACTCAAAATCTTTAACACTCCAGCAGTTTCTTATAATTTTGAATCATTTTGGCACAATTTAGAAGTACGTTTTGGGCCATTATCCTGCTGAAGGATGATATTTTACCCACAATACGCATTCCAGTTGGAATTGCATATCTCTGTAAGATTGAATGTTACTATTCTTTCTTCATGGTCCTCTTTACTTCAACCAAGTCACCTGAACTTGTGCCGCATAACAATGAAGAAGGGAAATGGATTCATGCCTTTTATAAGCGTCCTTTTGAAAACATTTTGAAAATATTTGAATGCCTACATTTTGTTATATATTTTCACAGCATTTCACCCCCCCCCCCCCCCCCCCCCCCCCCCCCCCCCCCGCCCCCCCCCGAACATTTAAATGAATTCAGGTGAAAATAAACGCAGTGGTTGCCACTTCTCATTTTTCTTCCATTCGCCTTCAATTTTTTTCTTATCCATTTCATTTAGTCATCATTAATTTCTTTCTTCATTTGTTTGTTTTCTTTCTTCTTTGCTATTTCTGATTACATAAATTTTCTTTCATCTTTTTTCTTGTTTCATTCGAATATTCTTTATTCAGACATGTTATCTTTTGTTCTGTTCCAACATTTTGTTTTGTTTTTGTGTTCATAATATTATTGTACCTTTTTTTTCTTTTTTATCATTCATTTATTCTTCATTTATATATTTTGTCTTTGGCTCTTTTTTATTTCCTTAATTTGCTCTGCCATCTTAAATTTTATTTCAACTTTTGTTCTTTAGTATCATTTATTTATCTTCATTAATTTTTTCTTTGTTCTTTTTACCCACTTTTCTCTTACTTTCATATATTTTCTTTTTTATTTTTGGTTTCATTCATTTATTCTTCATTCATATTTGTTTATTTTTTTTCCATTCAATGTTTTCAATATTTTTCTTTTGTTTTTCTTTCTATCTTGATCTTTTGTTTCATTCATTTATTCTTTATTCAATTAGTTCTTTTCATATACCTTTCTTTCTTTATAACTTGCACCATTGCTATTCCTGCTTTTGGCGATTTCTTCATTCTTTCTTGCTTTTTATTTTCTTCATTTACACTTCAATCATTTACTACTTTTCATTCAGCATTCGCTCGTTATATTTGCCTACATCATTCTTCCTCTTTTTTATTTCTTTCCCTGATTCTTTGTTTCTCCTTTCTGTTGTTCATTTATTGTTTATTCATTTATTTCATTTGTTCCATCGTTGATTCTGTTACCTAAAATAGTTCTTTCTGTTTTCCTTCCTTTATTTCTGATTATTAGTTTCTTTTAGTTATACATCATTCAATTCATTTTGATTCATTTGTTGTTTTATTGTTCTTCAAGCTCTCGTTTGTTTACTTTCATTATTTCTTGACCTTTTTGTTTTTTTCTTAATTCGTTCATTCTTATTATTTTCATTCCTATTTATTTTTCCAATTTGTACCCCGTGTTATTTTTTTCCTTCGTTCTTTCTTGCTTTTCTGTTTTGCTTTGTTTATTTATTCTTCCGTTATTTCCTTTTCTTGATGTCATCTATTTTCTTTATTCTTTCTTATTACAACTGTTCTTTTATTTTTATTCCTTCATTCATCCTACATACTCCTCCTTTGTTTCCCTTCTACTTAGCTCTTTTCGCAGTCACCTTTTGTATTTGTTCTTGTTACATAAGTTCTTTTATTCCTTATTTCTATTTTTGCTTGAGATTTTTCTTTCTTTTTTATTCTATATCATTCGTTCGGTAATCACCATTTTCTTTATTCTTTTCTTATTACAACTATACTTTCTGGTGATACCGACCGAGCAAAAGGGATGGACCGGATGTTTGCTCTCTCACGACAAATAGGCAAATGACCAAAAGTCGTCGCTGCAGATGTTCCGGTTGAAAAATAAAAATGAATCAAATATTAAATTTCCAGTTCGCGAGCCTACGCGAACATTATTTATTGGCCAATGGGAAGCTCAGAATCAGATAAGGATATGAATTTCCAAATGATCACCTGCGATCCAAAAAGTCGAAATAAATAGGCGAGAGAGAAAGCACCCAGCAGACAAACTGATGGTGACAGGCGAGAGTAATTAATATCTCCCTTGACCAAGTCAGTTATTTACTATGAACGTCCCTTCACCTCTTCTTCCTTCTTCCTTGTCTCAAAACTACTTACTGACCTAAGGAGCGACTACATCAAAGACATTCCTCATTTACACGCTCCACATATTCCTAAGCCTTAAGTCTCTTTCAGCTTATTATTTGCCATGAACATTTTAACTTCGCTTGGATATATTCAAGTATTACTTTAATTGTAAAAACATGAATTGATATGTGTTTATATAAATGTTATTTTCAATTCAATTTGCTTTTTGGTTGTTAAAGAGCAAACATCCGGTCAATCTCTTTTGCTCGGTCGGTATCACCACAACTTTTATTTGTTATTCATTCTTTCTTGTTTCATCTTTTTAATTTGCTTTCATTCTGCTTTGGTTTTCTTGCTTTCATCATTTTCCTGCAGTTTTTCTAACTGCATCTATTCCTTTAATACTTATACCGTCATTCTTCGTTCTGATTTTTTTGCTTTTTCTACTTTGCTCTTTTCGCTTTGTTTCTATGTTCGTTCTTCTTTCATTTGTTCGTTTATTCTTTATTCGTTCCTTCCTAGTTTTGATTTTTCCATTTTCTTTCTACTTTGCTCGTCCGGTTTTTTCCTGTAGTAGTACATTTATTATATTTATTATTTTCCTCTTTATTCTTTCACTTTTCTTTTAAATTTATCTTCATTTTCTTTCTACTTTGTTCTTTCGGCAGTCATCTTTTCATCCTTTTGTCTTAAATCTGTGTTTTTTAAATTTTTTCATTCATATTTATTTTATTCTTCCATTCTTCTTTTGTCTTCTTTCTAGTTTGCTCTCCTGGCTGTCATCTTTTTTCCTTGTTCTTTTATTTTTATTCTATCATTCTTCTTTTTTTAAATTTTTTTTTCCTTTGTATGCTTTCTACTCTGCTCTTCCTGTTGTCATTTTTTTCTTTATTCGTTTTTATTACATCGGTAATTTTATACTTTATTCCTTTATTACATTTTATTGCTACTTTCCTTCATAATTCTTTTCGATTTTTTGATTGCTTTCTTTCTACTTTCCTCTCATTTTCTGTCTTTATTCTTTCATATTCCATGTGATTTTTTTATTCACTATTCTTTGAATATTGTTTCAGATTTTTTATTTAGTTTCTTTCTCTTTTGCTCCTCTCGCTATCATCATTTTTCTTTATTCGTTTTCATTACATAGGTAATTTTATTTAAACTCCTTCATTATTTTTTAATTTTTATTTATTTCCTTTCCACTTTGTTCTACCGGCACTCATCGTATTATTCTTTCGTATTACAACTGCTTTTTTATTCTTTATTCCTTCATTCATATTTTTTATTTTTTATTTGTTTTATTTCTAGTTTGTTCTTCCGGCTGTCATCTTTCTTCTTTTTTATTAAATCTGTTCTTTGTTCTTTATTCCAACATTCTTTTTTTTTATTATTATTTCTTTACATGGTTTCTACACTGCTTTTCCCGGTGTTATCTTATTTCTTTATTCGTTTTTATTACATCCGTATTTTATACCTTTTATTTATGTCTACATTCCTTCATAATTCTTTTGGATTTTTCATTCGTTTTCTTTCTACTTTTCTGTTATAATTTTTCTTTATTCGTTCGTATTTCATTTGTTCTTTTATCCATTATCCCTTGATTCTTATTTCGGATTTTTTTATTTGGTTTCTTTCTACTTTGGTCGTCCTGCTGTCATCTTTTTTCTTTATTCGTCTTATTACACCAGCAGTTTTTATTCTATATTCCTTCATTATTCTTTTGATTATTTCTTTATTTTTTCTACTTTATTTTTCCGACCGTCATCATTTTTCTTTATTGATTCTTATTACAGATTTTCATTTATTATTTATTCTTTCATTCATATTTTTAATTCTTCCTTTTTTTCTTCCAGTTTTGCTTTTCTCACAGTCATCTTTTTACTTCTTCTGTCTTGTTACATCTCTTTTGTATTCTTTATTTCTTCATTATTCTTTTGGATTATTACTTTCCTTTCTTTCTACTCTGTTCTTCTAACTGTTGTCGTTTTTTTCTTTATTCTTTTATATTACATCTATTCTTTTATTCTTTATAACTTGATTCATATTTTTATTCTTTCTTTGTTTTCTTTACTTTTTCCACAATCATTCTTTCCTTTATTAATTTTTGGTATTATAGCTATTCCTTTATTCTTTATTCAATCATTTATTTTCATTTTTCCTTTGCTTGTTTTCTACTATGTTTTTCACATTGTCTTTTTTATTCTGTATTCTCTCTTATTACGTCTGTTCTTTTAGTGATTATTCCTTTATTCTGGTTTCAGATTCTTCCTTGTTTTGTTTCTTTTTTATTTTCCCGGCAACATTTTTTTATTTGGGATTTCTTATTACATCATTTATTTTATTCCAAATTACTTCATTCCTCTTTGTGATTTTTCCTTTATTTCTTTTCGACTTTGCTATTCTCGTTGTCATCTTTTTCGTTAATCGTTCCATCAGTGTTTTCTTTACTCTTTATTCCTTCATTTATCCTTGTCCCAGATTTTTCACTTATTTTATTTTATTTTTTTTAATCATTTCACCCCGAGCAAGGCAGAAATGCCACTGATGAGCTGGGGGCTACATAACTGTCAGTCAGTTTACGTGCCATACGTGATACACGCTTGGGCGATCATGTCTCGAAAGAGACATGACTGACTGGGCAGAACATTATCCCCCAGTAGGTTGCCATTGCTTGATGCGGTAGACTGGTTGCCGACCAAGGCTATAGAACCCAATCTGTCCTGTTATTTAACCCATAACTGGAAGGAAGAAACGGATTAATACCTTTCCCAAGGGTATTTGCGCGTAAGTGAATACAATGGATTCAGCTGAAATTTGAACTCGGCTCCCCGGTTTCTCGTTCCGAGCCGATATCCACTGTACCACAACGCACATCCTCCGCACATTAATCTTTTTACATAACTGTAAAAAGATTAATTAGAAAAGAGTGAGGAGTACAAACTATTTAGAAAGGAGCAATAGGAATCTGAGAATGCAGGTGCGATGACAGATACAAAGGTGGAGAGAAAGGGAAGGATATACGGGGGTGGGAAGAGAGCTAGATGCCGGTGGTTAATAGATGAGTATTGACATTGCATTTAAATTTCTGGAGGTTGTAGCCGTCAGGAAATCAAGAATATGGGGGTGAGTTCCACAGGCGGGAAGTGCGAGAGAAGAAGCTGCAGGAGTACTATTGTCGTCTGCATTTGGTTAATCTAACTGTGAATGGGTGGGACCCAGTTGCCAGTCTGGTTGCACGAGTAAACACCTGTTGAGGAGGCACCAGTGACTTAAGTTCGTCCGAGCAGAAGCCATGAAATTATTTATAGAACAGACAAAGGGAGGCCACATTTCGAAGGTGGGGAAGTGGCTGCAGTCGAGCCGCCAGATCAGTACCTATCACATTACAGACTCTCCTTTGGAGCCTGTCGAGAACACTGAGGAGAACGGCAGGGGCGCCTAGATTCTTCTCCTTGCAGTCATCATTTTTTAAAATTGTTTTTCATTACAACTGTTCTTCTATTTTTTATTCCTTGATTATTATTTTATTGTTCCTTTTTTCTTCATAATTTACTCTTCCAGCTGTCATCTTTTTCTTTATTCTGTTTTATAACATCTGTTCTTTTATTTTTCATTATCCCTTAATTTTTTCTTTGTTATCTTTCTCGTTTTCTCTTCCTGCAGTCAACTTTTCTTCATTCTTTCTCAATACATCTCTTCTTTTATTCATTATTCATTGATTATTGCCTCAGATTTTTCATTTGAATTCTTTCTTCTTTGTTCATCTCGATGTAGACCTTCTTCCTTTATCATTATATCTGCTCTTTCATTCTTCATTACTTCATTCTTCTTTTTGATTTTTATTTGTTTTCTTTCTACTTTGCTCTTTCTACTGTCAACTTTTTTCTTTATTCGTTCTCTTGATATTTTTCTTTTATTCTTTTTTCTTCATTTTTCCGTGTGATTTTCACTTTGCTATTCCTTAATTTCGTCTTTTAACCTTCTTATATGTTTGTTTCATTCATTTATCCCTCGATCATTAATTAACCAATATTTTTATTTTCTTTTTTCCTGTTATATTTTCATTATCTTGATTTTATTTACGATTTTGACACCCTGATTAAATATTTTCTTATTCATGTCCCCCACATTTTTATTCTCTTATATATTATTTTATTTTTCATATTTCTTTCAGTTTTCTTTCTTTCTTTCTACTCTAGTTTCAACGCTTTCAATTTACCGTCATTTTCACAAGTCATAAAAAACACTGACACTAAAATTTGAAAGTTCTCATTTCTTCTTTTTCCTGGCATCACCGCAATTATAGGACTAATTAACTTTATTTCAAATCTGTTTGAAAAAAAAAAAAAAGAAATGTCCCCGTCGCTCCACCAGGTTCAATTCCTCCGGTTGTCAGTAATTGAGGCACCTGCGCAGATTCGCGACGGGCGCAATATAGCTATCGCTTAATTAGTGTTTGAAACAAGATACCATTGAGAGAGAGTTTCGCTTCTATTCACTGGCTAGGTTGAATTTTGGGGGTTTGGAGTCGAACAAAAAGCATTGCTGAACGAAAAAGGAAATAGACTCGGATCAATAGAAGAAAAGAAGTAGAAAGAGAAGAATCACTTTGGATAAAAAATTAATGAAAAATGAAAATTAGAAACGAGGAGCATATTAGAATAAGATAAAGAAGGGTAGAAAATATTTTTGAACAATAAAATCGGCTAAGACATGGTTTCAAATAAAACTATAAAATGAGAGAGAAAATAAGAATTCCAAATTTAAAAATATGTAATTAAAGAGATAAAGTGAACGATGAAAAATATAATAATTATTGTAAAACTAACAGTTTCCACACAGAGTTAATATCGGGTGAAGTCTATAAAATATTTACTTTGAACAGTTTTATAGGAAAATGGATTACTTATCTCCACAAACCGTCATCGGATTTTCCTTAAACATTTTCCTTAAACATTTTCCTTAAACATTTTCGTCATTGGATTTTCCTTAAACATTTTGTTAAAGTACCGTGGAAAGTTAGCATCTTGTTTATATCATTATTTTGCCTTTACATGTAGCATACATTTTAGTTGTTGCTGATGTCGGAAGTTCACAGATAATTGTTAAAACTCTTTGTATATTTAACAGTAAATATAAGAGAAGAGTATTACACGACTAGTGAGTACGTTGGTTGTCCAGTGTTCAATCAACTGTTTCCCCAAGGCCTCCTCTCCTACTAATCTTATAGTACGTGGAAGAGTCCAACATAGACTATTTAGAGGAAGGACACCAAAACAGTATATTATTTTGCGGTGTTAGAGTATAAGATCAGTTGAAGTACTTTCTTTTTTAAGATGAAGACTACTAATTCGCTTAAAACTATTTTCAGTCTTTGATCTGAGAAATCGGCTGAATGCGGTTAAGATATTAATTAATGAATTAGACGCCATACATTTAAAAAAAAATAGTATCGAACCATTCGAGGCAGTAAAGTCAATAAGAAACAAGAGATTACTGGGTGTTGAATAATTAGGAACAGAAACATTAATAATGATCGGGAAGAGGAAAGAGTAATCGGGAGAATTAAAAGCGATTGATATTGCATTTAAATTTTTGTAGACAATTGTTTGGGAAGCATGAAGCCGAATGAAAGTTCCACAAGCGAGACGTATCAGAAAAGGCATTGTTAGCATAAAATTTACGCCTAGCTAGCTCAATTGTAAATTGATATGATTTCGATACCACTCTAGTCAGTCAGTCAGTTAAGTGTCATACCTCATACACGCTTTGGGCGATCAGGTCTCGAATGAGACATGAGTAACTGGGCAGAAGATTATCTCGCAGTAGGTTGCTATTTTTTTCTGCGGTAGACTGGTTGTCAGACAAGGCTACAAAAGACAGCCTGTTCTATTATTTAACCCATAGCTGGAGGGAAGAGACAGATTTCTCACGGGTATTTGTGCGTAAGTGAATTCGAGGAATTCGACTGGAATTCGAATTCAGCTCACCGATTTGTCATTCCGAGTCGATATCCACTGCATCACAACGCACATCCTAGTCTAGTACTACGCTAAAATTAAAAAATGAATTACGAATTTTCTTCACCTGTTGATCGAAATAATTTTTTCCTTTTATGTGTGAATTCGAATTGCCACACTTATGTCATCGTTGCATTGAACGAAAATAACATGATCAAGATGAGGGGGCATATATCAATCATAAATGAAGAGGGGACATATATATATATATAGACGATGTACCCTACCGGCCATTTTTAGTGAATAATTCTAGAGGAAAATAGAATGGTTCTTTTGTTATTATTATTTGCAAAATTTTACAAGGCAAGGAAGCGAAGATGAATTCCTCCGAATTACCCTAACTTTTAAAAATTCTTTCATCGATGAAACTGCAATATAGGTAATTATTAAATATTTATAAATACAGTTGATGCACATGTTATTGTGCAAAATTAAGAAAAGAACCATTCTATTATCATTTACAATTATTCTCTTGGCATTAAATAATAAAATTACTATGAAATACATCATGAAATGATGAACATTTGTGAAATACATTGCCTAATAATTATGACCGGCAGTGTAAATATTCATATTCATATTTGGGATAAGAATGAACAAAAATCAACATTCCCTACTATGTATTTCAAGTAATAGTACTCAGAACATTTTCTCTAGAAATAGAATTAATGAAAATGATCTAGAATTGGAATGAAAGCTTTAATGGCTCATTCCCTGAATTAATCATAAAAACATATAATAAATCTAGGAAAATCTATACATTTTGATTATTTCTATATTTTTATTACGGAAAACAACAAAAGAAAAACTGAAAATGAAAATTGAGTGGTTGGCTTGTGAGAAAAGATCCTATGATATTGTTTTCATATTTCGATTTGAAGACTTGAAACCTGATTGAAAAATGACTCAAAGGATTTCACCAGGTTATCAAAAAATGCAAAAAGGGGAAGAGAGAGAATTTATGATGATAAATTAGTGCCATTAGAAAAAGCCGTGAAGTTCGACACACAAGTATGTTAAATAAAGCTTTGATAAAAAAAAAACACACTAGACAAAGAATAATGGAATATATAAAACATCAAATATCCGTCATGACTGATCAAATATCTGGCTTTGATGAGCATTTCGACTTTTAACTAGATAAGTTACTTAAACTTTTTTTAATAATGAAATATAAAAAACTATTTTTCTATTAAATAAGCATAAATATTAACAGTCATGCTGATCTTAGCTGTTTCCTTAAAAGGAAAGATTTAACAGATATTGACTGCGAAAACAGTACTCGTGCCGGTTGAAATTCATACAATGTTTCTTTTAAAACAATTTCACAAGCAAATAATATTTCAAGTTCAGTATCTATTATCGCTCTTTCTTGTATTGATGGGGATATCTTCCCTAATCTTTTGTTTGGTGTAGTGCAGAACGTTGAAATATTAATCATGTACTTGTTTGTTTCTTTGAGTTTTATGTGATATCTATTTTAGCTGCTGTGATTCCCAAGTGATGTGGTTTCAGTCGTCATCTGGTATAGGTATTTTGAAGGATTCAAAAATATTCACAGGCTTCTCTTGCTCAAACAGTCGGGAAGTGCGACACAGAGATTCGAAGGCGAATGGTAAAGGACGCCTTCCAGAAGTTGAGTGGAGACAGGGAAATTTTGCTAGAAACAAAGGAAAGAGAACTGGATTGCTATGTGATAACAGTTCGCCAATATGGAAGTGAATGCTGGAAAATATTATCAAAAATGAAGGAAAAAGACTTGAAGCAATTGAAATGTGGTTCTAGAGAAGGATGCTGCAGATATCATGGGTTGAACCTGTGATCAATGATGTGATTTTGGAAAGAATGGAAACGAAAAGGAAATTATTATTGAGCATCAGGAAGAGACAACAAAAGTTCCTGCGACACGCAATGAGGGAGAGGGATTGGAGAACCTGATACTAACAGGCCAGATAGATAGATAGATAGATAGAGAGAGAGAGAGAGAGAGAGAGAAAGAGAGAGGAAAGCATCGGATAACATTTTTGAAGAGCCTGAGCAGGTGGATTACAGAATGGGGGTTGCGTGGTGTTACAATAGAAAGATCCACCAGGGATAGAGAGACAAGGGAGCCATGATCGCCTACGTCCTGAAAGGACAGGACACGTCTAAGAAGAAGAAGAATAGGAAATGGTTATATATAGCTAAGAGTTTAAATATTTCTGAACAGGTTTGGCGCTATAAATGACATCTACACAAAAATCATGATTCTGATGAGGTTATTTAAGAACAGGTTTTGAATTTTCCGATTAATGTTTTGGTTCTGTAGCAATTGGCATTGCTAGGTGAAACTACATCTTCAGCATCCTGTTCTATGGTCAGTATTCTCATCTTCTATACTACATTACTTATAACTGATTCATACACCCGTGGTATCTGCAGTATTTAGCATATACAAATTCCAAATCTATAATTTTATTATGATTGTTTCAAGGAATGAGTCATTTCTGCTTTCATTCCAATTCACGATCATTTCCATTGATTCTGTTTTGGAAGAAAATATTTTGAGTATTATTTCTTGAAATACATAGTAGAGGATATTGATTCTTGTTCATTCTTATCTCAAATTTGAATATGTATATCGTCCATATATGCCCCCTTTTCATCTCTGATTGACATATACCCCCTCATCTTGATTGTATTATTTTCGTTCAACGATAACATAAAAGTGGAGATTCAAATTCACACGAAAAAGAAAAATATTATTTCGTATAACTGGTGAAAAAAATTCAAAATTCACGGAAAATATTTTGTGAGGTTCCTATATATTCATAGCGCGACGCGGGAGTCGATAAAATTAAAGACTGTCTGATATAATACTATTAGAAAAGAAAACTTTTTAGTCCTAGTTATTAACTACTGGTAGAAACGTAGTTCATTATGGAAGAATTCGAGGTAGTTATTCAGCAACAGCAGGGAATCCAGTAGATATTATTACAACAAATGCAACGGGAACATGTCGAATACTGAGAACGGATAAAAGCAACGGATAAAATGAAATGCATGAAACAAACACAGTATCAATGTCATTTTCGCCAGACTCAGCTGCTAACTCAGTGAATTTAATTAAGCCCTAGAAGAAAATATTACAATGCTATCATACTTCAGAAGGTACAAACCCATTTACAGAGCAGAATGTCAAGCATGGTCAGATAAAACGAAAGTACGTCTTCCGTTACGAAAATTTTGCCCTGCTGAACATCTAAAATATCTCAATTTTATTTTGCCTAATACTCCAGAAAGGTGTTGTGTAACAAAACTGTGTCGATATTATCAAACATTTTTGGTTAAATGTATTTATTTTTATATAAGTCGGCAGTGCATGAACCTTACTAAGGACAAAGATAAAGTCTTTGTCACATATGCAGGTAAATTCAACCGTGAGTTTGAAAAAGTTAAACAGTATAAACTATCGCCAAAATGATTTAAATATCTAACTTTCATTAATGGTCTAACATCAAGCAACGATGTGGAAATATGCTCTCAAATTCTTACGAAACTTGCACAAGATTCCATTTTAACAATACAGACTTTTGCGGAAGAGTACATAAAAGTGTTAATTTAATGCACGATACAGCGAAATCTGAGTAAAATGGTACATCAGAACTACGACTAATTAAAAAAGAACATTAGTAAGAAAAAAATCCGAAGTAAAAATACTATACTAACTTAACCCAGGCTATGGCTGTGGTAAGCTTCATTTCAGAAAGGACTGTCAACTTAAACCCCCAAAATGTATTATTTTTAGAAAAACAGTTACAAATGAAGCTATTGCAAGTCGACAAGCAATAACATACAAAATTTAAATTGCTGAAAGTAGTGTCACCAGCTAAATGTATGTACTGTTCGAACAATAAAAAATCGTGACAGTAAAAATGAATAACACTATGGTAAGATTTAATCTGTACACTGACAGTGATTTTAGAAAAATTAATAAACAAACTTGTAACATAATTGGCAAGACTAACTGGAAAAACCCACAAATTTGCAAGAGGAATATTAAGTAAGAAATTATTTTCTCTTGGTACAATTACGTTTAAATCGCTCTTGTGAGTAAAATTTTAAAAAAGCAGATGTTTACGTATTAAAAGAAATCTGTCTCGAATTTATTAGGCGTTGATTGACTAGAATTTGTTTGAACTGGAATTGGTCGAATAATTAATTCTGTGGAAAAGTTAATCGTTCTTCAGAAAAAAATTAATCGAGCTAAAGAAACACTGAGTAAGCTAAAAAATGAATCAAAGTCAAAGGTATTTTCAAATTAAAAGAAAATGTGATACCAGTTTTTAAGCCGAGAAGAAATATACTTTTGCTGCATTGGAGTCTATTAACACAGAACATGATAGGTTAGAAAACCGTATATTTATTGAAAATGTAAATTATTAAGAATGGGCTATGCCAGCGGTTTATATAAGAAAGAAAATAATAAGTTACGTTCATGTGCATATTTTTCAACTTGGTTGAAAGACTGTTTCCGCTCACATGTACATTCCCTACCAACTCCAGAGGATATATTTGCCAAATGAAATGTATTGTTTTTGGGTTTTCCCTTCATAAAATGACCTGTCTGAGGCATCTCTTCAAATTAAAGTACATACGAGAAGTATTTGATTATTAATACACATTCTACAAGTTTAGAATAATACTATCTGGTATAAAAGTAGCCTCGGTATTTTTCAGCAAATAATAGGTACAATGTTGGCTGAACTAGACGGTGCTGTTGTTTACTTAGATGAAAGTTCTTTGAAAATACAGCCCGTAAAATTGATTCAGCAAGTATTTCGGAGACTATATGATCACGGGTTCTAAATTACTGAACAGCAACATCAATTCTTTATAGATAACAATAAAATATATGTCAGATAATCGACGAAAAAGGAAGAATACCCAATCATGTTAGAGTAATTACCATGAAAGAATTACCTTTGCAGACAAATTTAGTAACCCTGCAATCATTATCAGGTGCTCAAATTTTTATAATATTTATGTGTCCAACCAGGTAACTATAATACAACTTTTTCTAGTTTTGATGAAGTAATATTGTACGCAGAAAGAGTTGTAATTCTGTTATTACTACAAAATGTATTTTAAAACAATTTACTCTAGAATATCTGAGAATAGTGAAGATGAGGTCCCTAATGAGAAGCTACGTTTATAGGCCAAAGTGGGACAAATATATTTATAATACAGTTAGAAAATGTAATGTTTGTAATTCCGCAGCAAATTCACCATATATAAATTATCAGGAATGTCTGAGCATAGATAATTCGAGGGAAAGATTACATAACAATTTTGCTGAACCACTAAATGGATCATACTATTTAATTGTGGTCGATAGTTTTACAAAATGGCCCGAGATATTAAAGTGTAAACGACCTAATTCTCCAATAAAGATTAAATTATTACGCAAAGTTTGTTCAAGGTATGAAGTACCTGACAGTGCAGTATCCGATAACGACACTCAATTTACTTCTAGTAAATTTTATAATTTCTGCAAAAATTACGCGTTTTAACCCTTGACAAAACCGATTTCTCATCCGAGATCAAATTGAGCGGTTTGTTGATATTTTCAAAAGGCCATTAATGAAAGCTAAGAGGCTTGGAAAATGAAGAAAACTCACTATAAGAATTTTTAGCGTGTATCGAATGGCCTCAAATGTAAACAATACCGCGAAAATGTCACCTGCATAGCTCATTTTTGCTAAGATATTGATATCAGTTCTCTATGAATTATTGCCTCAGAAGAAAAAGAAAATTCGAAAGTTTGAAACTATCAGATCATTTAAAATCGGCGATGAAATTTTCTTTAAAAGCATTAAGTCTGGAAAGGAAAATTCGCAGGAAGGAAAAATTATTAAACGCCTTTGCAATATGATGTACATTTTCGATGTTGGACGATTTCGACATAGAAGACATATAATCAATTCAGGTGTAAATATGCACAAAATAAGAAACCAGTATAATGCGATTCGCCGATGGATATACTTTACGATATCCCTGAATTAACTATTTCTAAAATGGATATTTCAATACAACACCAAAATAAGTGATGCGTGATTCTATTGAAACGTTGGAAGTGGACACATGTCAGAAAGAGCATTCATTAAAAAAGTGCTTATCTCAAATAGGGTTTGTGAAGATGAAAACACCTCTTTAGAATATTACTTGGACTCGTCTACGCAGCACAAGTACTGATGCCGAGAATTGTTAGTAGAGTTAAAAGGAAGTAGTAGAACGAGAATGATAGAAAGTGCCAATAAAAAACTCACTACAAAATTATACAACACTACGTTGTCCTGTCTACATTATATTTCCTGATTGTGTTATTCTCATTCAATTCAACGAAAATATAACATGCTTCATTCTGACTTGTGATCAATTCGTCACGATGAGGGAGGATTTCAGGCAGCAATATATTTAGGCGTCAATGATATTATGCACTCTAACTTATCTTCTAATTATTATATTCTACTATAAATTTGGGGAATTTTCTTAGTCTTTGATGAATTTAATATGCTTAATCCGGTGTTCATACTGAAATATGATACTATCGGTAAAATTGGTGATACTGGGGAGAAATATGAAGTAGAAGGAATTTTTTCGAATTTTTCTTTAAAATTAGCGTCAGTCAACTAATGTATAACAGTGTCTTATAAGCAGCAAAATACGGTAGTTGATTAGTATGAAATGCTTAAATGATCATTACCCATCTTTTGATATCTAATCTTGTAAATATATAGTCTCATACCCACGAGTATCGAGACTCGCCAGAGTTGTAGGGCATCTCAGTAGAAAGAGTATATTGAGCAAGATGGCCTGTCGGAGCCCAATCATCTTCAGGCTGGCTTTCAATTCAGAGTGTTTCTTTCTTCTAGACCGGTTGCCGCCAAGATCTATGGAACCCAGTCTGTCTTACTATTCAACCCATAGCTGCGGGATAAAAACATCTAGGTTGGTTCTGAATTCAGACATTTTCCTTCTCCTTGATCGGTTGCCATCCAAAGATATAGAATTCAATCTGTCCTGCTATTTTTCCGTAGGTGGGGGAAGAGATGGCTAAAACTCAAAAAATGATTTTGAAGAATTCGACTGTAATTCGAAATCAGCTATCTGATTCCTCAATTTGAACTGCAATACCTTACTCCATCCATACATATGTATACAACCTAAGGCGTGAGTAAATCGACTGGTACTCTTATTTGCTTTTTATCGTAATTTGCTGAGATTTTAAATAGAAAATTATAACTAAATAATATAAATATCTGTAGAAAAATAAACATTTAATAGTCGGTTAAAATACTCAGCCCTGTCACCCAACCGTTGGAAAAAAATCTTGTCTAGAATTAATATAAAGTTTCTTAGCACTACTTAGAAAATTTATGGCATTTAATTATTGCTTATTGTATAATTTGATTAAAAAGATATGACGTTTAATTACTTCTTATTGTATAATTCAATTAAAAAATCATGGCATTAAAAAAAGATATGGCATTTAATTATTTCTTATTGTATAATTTGATTAAAAAGATATGACGTTTAATTACTTCTTATTGTATAATTCAATTAAAAAATCATGGCATTAAAAAAAGATATGGCATTTAATTATTTCTTATTGTATAATTTGATTAAAAAGATATGACGTTTAATTACTTCTTATTGTATAATTCAATTAAAAAATCATGGCATTAAAAAAAGATATGGCATTTAATTATTTCTTATTGTATAATTTGATTAATGCTTATTCTGTATTTTAATTAAAAATATGGCGTTCACTCTATGCTTATTGCATAATTTACAAAATATATATAATTAATGCTTAATGTATAATTTAATTTAAAAAATTATGTCACTTAAGTAATGCTTATTAAATAATTTAATTAAAACATTATGGCATCTAATTAATGCTTATTGTATAATTTAATTAAAAAATTATGGCATTCAGTTAATGCTTAATGTATGATTTAATTAAGAAATCATGACATATTAGTAATTTTATTACATAACTCAATTAAAAATATGGCATTCAATTAAGTGTAATTTAATCAAAACAAATTATGGCATTTAATTAAAATAACGCTGAAAAATTGAAAAATATAAAATAACACTTTCCTATATATTCGGTATTTTCTGTCTGTACATAATTAAAACTGACTTTCAAGTATATATCTCCTTCCATCCTTCCTAGACATATATGATTCCATCAATATAAACATTACTTTAATCTAATGAATCAGTTGTCAGGAAGAAAATGCTTTATGCTATATTTTGTCGCTTTGTTTTTGAATTGCTTAAGAGGAGAAACAAGTTCTTTAAGCATTGATGTGCAGTTCATGTAATGGATAATAGTTTGGAATTGTTAATCAAATGTCAAAATTTGGGTTCCAGTTAAAGTGACTTACGCGCAAATACCCTCGGGAATGGTATGAATACATCTCTTCTCCCCGGGCTATGGGTTAATTAGTAAGACATTTATCACTAAATTATTATCATCTTCCCTAAAAAAATTTTTTTTTTTTTATCATTTCACCCCGAGCAAGGCGGAAATGCCACTGATGTGCAGGGAGCTACATAACTGTAAAAAGATTAATTAGAAAAGAGTGAGGAGTACAAACTGGTTAGAAAGGAGCAATAGAAGGCAGGTGCGATGACAGATACATAGGTGGAGAGAAAGGGAAGGTTATACAGGGGTGGGGAGAGAGCTAGAGTCCAGTGGTTAGTAGATGAGTATTGACATTGCATTTAAATTTCTGGAGGTTGTAGCCGTCAGGAAAGCAAGAATATGGGAGCGAGTTGCACAGGCGGGAAGTGCGAGAGAAGAAGCTGCAGGAGTAGAATTGTCGTCTGCATTTGGCTAACCTGACTGTGAATGGGTGGGACCCAGTTGCCAGTCTGGTTGCACGAGTAAACACCTGTTGAGGAGGCACCAGTGACTTAAGTTCGTCCGACCAGAAGTCATGAAAGTGTTTATAGAACAGACAAAGGGAGGCCACATTTCGACGACAATCTAATAATATTTTCTGGCTTTAAATAAGTTGCAATATGTTGATACACCGTAGAAAACGAATTAGTAAGAAGTCTAATGACAATTTGAAACCCTTTGCCAAATAACAAAATAACAGCATGATTTGATGACATGCAGCAGCATTAACAACAAAATAGTTACCACACGTAACTAGAAGGGGTATAATTACATAATCAAGCTGTTGACTTTAGACATTACCAACAAGAAAAAGTAAGCATTGAAATTTTTATCAATGTTCAAAGAATAATAACATTTGAGAATTCTTATTTCCTGACAAAGAGTTTTAAAATGTAAAAAGAGAAGTGCTTTATTCTAGAGTGCTTTTTAATCTTCTCTTCACAGGTAAGGCGATAATACATGCAAAAAAAGTATAACAATTGATCCCAAATAAATACGAGACCTCACATAAGGTAGATGCCACTGGCTGGTGATTGGAATGGTTAACAAGTTTGTTTCGCTCTTTTTTCTCAAGTATGTGTTCTCGAATGCGTTGGTCTTTTTCCTGCTTCAACTAGGACTACCCAAGGCTCACACTCGTAGAGGAGAATGGATACAATCAGTGATTTGTAGAATTTGAAATTGGTATGGTCGCTTTTGAATATCCTTTCCCGTCGCTACTATGGTTGTGGCGATCCGTGTTCGGATATTTAAGTTACAAGTTGCCATCTTTTAAATGGCTTCCTTCCAAGAGAAGCCTGTGGCTATGTCATGATGTATCTCTGATTATAGACATATCATTGTATTGTCACACTATTATCCATCTCAATTAAAATTTAGAAAATAACAGAAATGTTAAACAAACAAAATCTCTCTCTCTCTCTCTCTCTCTCTCTATATATATATATATATATATATTAATTTATTGTATGCAAGATATTTTTATACCATATTTCTCCCAAAGAAGCCTACATGATATTACATTTTTTAAAAATACAATAGGAAAATAATTTTGTATACAAGTCTCTTGAAACACATTTGTACAAGGCCTAATCCTATTAAGCGACTGTAAACAAAAACACACGCCCACAGAGAGAGAGAGAGAGAGAGAGAGAGAGAGAGAGAGAGAGAGAGAAGAGACGATGAAGAAAATCATTCTGGAGAATGCAGTCAATGTCAAAGGAACAGTAAAACTTCTATGGGTCGTTTGAAATTATTATAACTTTATATGTCAACGCAAAAATAAGAAATTTCGCCATTTCTTTTTTAAATTTGAAATTACTAATATATTGAAAAGATTAATTAACAAAATATTCGCCAAGAACAAGATACGAGATAATTATCCTATATTACAAAATGTCGGAGAAAAACTAAAAGTGATTGAATATTTGGAAAATATCAAAATCTTCTTAGAAAATGAAATCGAGGCCAATTTTTAATATCAACTTTATTGTAGCGCTGGAAGCAACTCCGAAAACTCCCGCAAAAGACCAAATGCATTTATTACGTAAAGATTTTGCTATTTCCTACAGCTGTTTGACGTATCTTTTGCTGAACGTGGGCCGTCATTTATAATGTCTTGGATTCAAAAAGAAACTGCATTTGTAGTGGATGCATACTTCACAGGCCAAAGAACAATTATTGCAACCCAAAATAAATTCGGACAACGTTTTCAAAAAACTATACATTATGAGAAACAATATTTTAAACAATTTGAATTCAATGTTTATGTTATAGTGGAACATCCTGCCATCCCTGAAAATGGACTACTCTTGATTATAAAGGACGGTGACAAGCGGAGAGAGAAACCGTCTTAGGCGAAGGCATTCTCTATTTGATAGTTTATTCCGCTCCTACCTGTTGATTGCTTATCTGTATCTTATTGTTAATGGTACAGTAGTACAATAAATCCGTTATATCCTATTCCTGTGTCGAGTATCATTCTTCCACTAATCTTTATAGTGATATTCCTTTCCGGGATATATCAGTTTATTTTATTGTTGAAAATTTTAGTTCTATGTAAAAGTCTTATTTTGAAATGTTTTCCGATGAAGCAGCGTCATAAAATAAAAATTAAAGGAATAGATAGTCAGCTCACATTCGAGAACGCGTTCGATTGTTGTTCGTCATATTTGTAAGAACTACGTGTTTAAAAATTTATTAAATAATATTTACTAAAATAATTATTTTAGAACATTTAATTAAGTAATATCTAATAAGCCATTTGATTTCTTGTTTGGAAGATATTTCAAAGCTTTTAAACAAGAATTTTTGCTCAAACGTGAGCCTTCACTTTTATAGAAAAATAATATCGTATAAAAATTCTATTCATTTACACACACAGATACAAACACACGTGTATATATATATATATATATATATATATATATATATATATATAACCAACAAATAACTTGTCAAAAGACCTAAATAGCGTTAAACAAGATACAATTTTGGATGAACGCCATAAGGAAAAGAATAAAAATAGTAATGCCAAACACATATGTAGTTAGCAATGTAAAAGTGTTCAACGCCTAGATTAATAAGATCGAGAAAAAACATTTAACAACGTTAATTTCTATGGAACTATGGCCTTAGTCGTAACCTGAGTTTCATGTTCATGCGATCTACAGTTCGAGTCGCATCCTTACACACACACACACACACACACACACACACACACACACACACACACACACGTGTCTGTGTGTGTGTGTGTGTGTGTGTGTGAATACGGCACCGTGGGCAGTCATTTTTGTTTCCTCCTGAGTTCCTAACTCATAATGGATTATATTCACTGTCTTTTGAAGTGTTCATTTTTAACTTGCTTTTTCGTCGATCCTCTGTTCGGAGTTATAAATAAGAATCAATCATGTAAGATTCGATCATCGCCGTCGCAGACAATCGAATCAGATCTAAGAAGAGTTTTCGGATGTACCTTGACCCGGGCCCACACCCCAGACACTTTATCGATCGACCCAATTTGTAAGCAAAAAGAACTATTTCCTGAATTCCAAATCAAGAAGAAACTGAAATTAGGGCTGATTGAACATGCAAAATAAAAATCTGAAAATATACGAAAATTTAGCCAAAATCAGAGAAGTTAAGAAAGTAAAAATGAGATGCTGAAAATGACAGAGCAATAGATTATGTGTTAGGACCTGTGTGGATATCTGATTAGGTGGTATGAAAATCATTGATGGAGGTCGTAAAATAACCTGTTAAATGTTCGTTGCATTATTTCAACAACAGTTTTCTCCATTATTTGAGCCTGTTATTAAATAAAAACTTTCTTTATTTTTAAAATCATTTTTAAACTAATCAGTCAATTAAAGAAATATAATTAAATCATCAGACATATATATTTACCTATCTCCCTATCCTTTTCTCCCTCTTTCTTTATCTTTCTGTCTCTCTGTTGTTTATGTAAAAATTGTAAAAAAATGAAAAAAAAAAATTCTAACTCAAGAAAATAGTAGAATGATTAAGAATTAGCAACATCATGTCTATAAAACCAGAAGTTAAAATGACTGCAATTAATAGAAAGAGAAAGAAAAGGAGTGGATGTAAGTACAAATAACCATAACATTCTATCTCTACGTACATACACTGCCGGCTATAATTATTAGGCAACCCTGGATTTTTTAAAGAGATGATATATTTCATACTATTTTAGTATTTGTTGCCAAATGAAAATAGAATGGTTCTTTTGTTATTATTACTTTGTAAAATTTTACAAGTCAAGGAAGCAAAGATTAACTTGTCTTAATCAACGTAAATTTTGTTCATTTTCTCATTGATTAAACTGCAATATAGGGCATTATTAAATATTTATAGATTCATTTGATGCACATGTTATTGTGCAATATTAACATAAGAATCATTCTATTTTCATTTACAATTATTTATTTGGAAATAAATACTAAAAAAAATGAAATAAATCATTTTTATAAGCAATAGGGGTGACCTAATATTTATGGGCGTTAGTGTACGTGCGCATGGGCACACACGGACGCGAACACGCACACACATACATACACTATGAAAAAAAATTTAAAAATGCACCTATGAAAAATAAGTATAAAAAGGAAAAATCGAGACGTACACCTGACCATTAAACAGAGGGATTCCCAGAGGAATATATATATATATATATATATATATATATATATATATGTGTGTGTGTGTGTGTGTGTGTGTGTTTTGGCTTAGTCAATTTTAACAGAGAGACATATGATGATTCACAACATTTAATATGCAAATCACTTATAGATACACACAGACAAGTAGATGCAAGCATAAATACACGCGCGCACATGCACAGAAACATATAAAAATGCACATATAGTAATTATATATAAGAAAACTGACTAAACGTATTGCGATTTCTGCTATAAAATAAACACTACAACACATATCAATTCAGCATTTAAGTAGTCCCCTTCGAAGCCATACAATTTATCTAGCGTCGTTTCCGTTGCCGTGTGATATTTCCGAAGCAGCTATCTTTTCTCATAACGAGAAGGTGTCTCGTCTCATTCTCTTTGATTTCCTCGACATCCTGAAATCTTGTTCCTTTCAAGTAGGAGTTGATATTTCAAGAGAGCAATGTTGCAAATGTCGAAATCCGGGGAACGTGGTCGTTGGCAAACCTGAGAAATATTGTACAAGTCTTGGTCACTGATGTAATGTGGTGTAGTGAAATGACCACATTTTGCATATTTCCTTCCAAGCACAAGTACAAATAACGGAAGCGAGCAAGAATCTTATCACTGAGTGGGTATAAGCAACAGAGTTTAAGGATGATCTGTGCAAAGCAGCATTACATTGCATAATTTAGCTCCGTAATCGTAGCGAGAGTCCTGATATATTTTGATTAGAGATTGCATATATATATATATATATATATATATATGTACCAATTTACATGCCCATTCAGAGATTGCATCTCTGACACTAATAAATAACCTAGTACATATAGTGGTTTTACTACAACCACGCTCTCCCGTAGACTTACATGTCATCTTTCTGATCAGAGTACTATTAAACAACATTTCTTTGAAAAACATAAACATGTAGGTAATATCAGACAGATTTTGGTCAACAATACGGTGATCCTTACTCATACACAGAGTAAGAGGAACCTTCAGATATTGGAGGCCATGTACATAAAATCTAAACAACCAACACTCAATAAAATCAACTTTAAATCCGGAAATAACCTATTACACTGCATTTGACGACATGGTTTTGTTGACATTTCGCGCTATCACGCGGTGTGACGTCATAAAACCGCATCGCAAATTTAAGAACTGCGTTTATTATTTTTGATAACTATTGCTGTTACCAAGTGGAGTTTTATGTCAACACAAAATAAAATCGTCGGTGATGGTGGATGTTATAATATTTCAGTCCAAACAACCTCTCTGAAGATGGCTCATGTGAGCCGAAAGCTTAGAAAAAAAAATCAATAAATAATTATCCAAATGTTGGAAAATTTTTGTCTTTATTTTCATCTGAAATTAAAGCAAAAATACGACGTTTAGAACGGCTCATGATTAAACATAATAGACATTCATTGTCTCTTATATTTAACAGCATATGTTTAGAATATATATATATATATATATATATATATATATATATATTAATCATCCACATACAAGCCCATCAGTGTGTCTAGACACATACACTAGCTTCTGGCCTCAATGGAAACTCAACCGATTTGGTATCATCAGAGTCGCTACCCCCTAAGCCATATATTAATTAGATATTATATATATATATATATATATATATATATATATATATATTTGTAGCAATCACATTTTTATTGGATGTCCAAAAGTTATTAGTTTTGTTCATTTTAATTTTTTGTTTGTTTCTTTGACTAAAACCACTCATCAATTAGTTCACGAATAGAAGTCAACGTTTAAGCAAATACAAGCCCCAAAAGACATTCAAGGTAGAAGGTTGATAGGTGACGATATTTTATGGAAAGTAAGTGAAGAATTGTAGGTCATGGAGATATGTATGATAGATGACGGCTGACCTGGACTTGAAGTGGTTAATATTAAAGTAATTCAGGTAAACATCATGATAGCATTCTGTTCCACAAAGAAGTGACTCTTAAGAAGAAACTCTTCAAATAGAATGTCTTTCTTTCCAAAGAAAAACAAAGATATGTCTATTTCAAGCATTTCTTCCAGGAATTTAGGTTAGAGCTGAAATAAAACTAAAGGTTCAAAAGAAAGATGTAAAAAAAGCCTTTTCGGCTGGGGTTTCAGAATACTGTTACTGTACCTCAGCAGATGTGTAACTAACCTAATAAGGCGTCCTGGGTATGACGATAAACTATATCCAGCAGCGAGGCCTCTGATCAGAAGATGTTGATTAGCGTGGAACTATCTTTTAATTGCAGTTGTTCCCAGTTCCGGTTTTACCTGGTGTAGTAGCACATTTTATGGTGCCAACCATGGGCAAATAATTAACCCTAAACTTGGGTTAAAACACTATGAAAGTATGAATATATATATTTTATAGTAAATATACCGGCAATACATTTTTGATTCAACATATTGCAAGCAACATAACTCATAACAATTTAAGTCAAGTCACTGGATCTAACCAATGAATAAAAGCGTTGGTTAGATCCAGTGATTTGACCCAAAGAGTTGTGAGTTCAATACATGGCTAAAACAGTGGTAAACAAACAACTTAGAGAGTTGAATTAAAGGTAGATAACTACAGGGCATTCGGAAGTGGTATCTCATATGAAATGAGAATGATATGCCCCAGTGATCGAAATAAAAGGTTCCGTTCAAAGTTCTAGGAGCAGGAAGAAGGCTGGTGCGTACAGTGACCGAAACATCGTAAACATGGCAATAAAGATGAGGAAAACATTCCCAACAATGTAAATAATATACCTCATCTCAGAAGTATAGACAAATAGTGTAAATTAATGTTGATCTAAAATAGGCTTTCTCAATCAGTGAATGTGTCTGCTCTTGTTGACTATATAGAATAAAATAAAACAAAAATCAAGTGAATGCCTTGTGACATAGCTGCACGAATTAGGAAAAATGCTTTGAATATTTAACTTGAGTTCCTTGATCAAAATCCAAAGAATAATCAACAGTATTATTAGCCCTATTCTAGAGGCTTGCTTTCAGTAGTATTTGTACTGACGTATGGTCACGTCCCTCAACCTATTCTAGAAATAATTTCAGTATATCAAGTCTTGACTAATAATATCTAGTTTTTAATAATATAAGCGCAGTACTCAACTGAGGATGACGGCGGATCAATTTACAGTTGTGATGACTTGATGTAACTGTAAATTCTATGCTAACATCTTTTACCGCATTTCTACCTTCTTGAACCGCCTTCCAGTTTCATGGTTTCCAGTAAACCTTTATCTGCAAAAATTAAAATGTATATTCAATTGTTTTCTGCCGTTCTCCTGATTACTCTTCCATTCTTTTCGCTCCTTTGAAATATTTTTTCTGACTTTCAGTTAACCCCTTGTATCTCAGTGACTTTACTTGGGACAAAATCGATACAAAAATAAAAGCAAAAACAATAGAAAATCTTTTGTGGGGCAGAGCAAATAATTTTAAAATAATGCATGAACAACAGAATACCTTAGTCACGGCATAGACGTTGCAGTCAACGATTTTATTTTTTAAAAGATGATATTGAAAATTGATGGAATTTAAGGGGAATTATATTTACTTGATTCTTATTAACGACAATGAGAAATGTGTCGTGCAATAATAATGATAACAATAATAAAAATAATAATGGATCACTTCAAAGTATTTTGTCCGATTAAATGATTATAAGTAGCATTTTATATACTCCCAAAAAATGAATCAAGTACAAAGTCTCTCCTCGTTCCTTAAGATATTTTCGAAGAAACTTTGTATTTTTTTATTGGAATAAGTTTGTCAGGAAGTTTTTGACTGATTGTAGAGATACAATATCTTTGTTCTTTCATTTTTCTGGAGAGACTGGGACAAATAGAAATCTTAAGTGGTCAAATTAGGAGAATACGGTGAGTGCATTATATATATATATATATATATATATATATATATATATATATATATATGCAATTATTTGTTTGAACTTTTGAACACATTTTCGTAATAAAAAATTATTGTAAATAATCAGACCGGTAGAAATAAATATATAATACTGTTTAATTATAAACAAAATATCAACATAAATACGAGTATCGATCAAGTGTAATCTTCAAACAAATCATTTCAAATTGTCGTTTGTTTATAACCAATTTTGTTAATCTTCTTTGATTTCCGTCATATATATATATATATATATATATATATATATATATATATATAATAATAATAATAATAATAATAATAATATTTATTAATAAATTATAACATTGATATGTTATAATATCACTACAAAAGTAGCTATTTTGTTTCGACACTTTTTGTGTCTTATCAAGTGATGTGGTTATTTCCTTGATGTGGTTATTTAGGAAATTGATGTGGTTATTTAGGAAATAACCACATCACTTGATAAGACACAAAAAGTGTCGAAACAAAATAGCTACTTTTGTAGTGATATTATAACATATCAATGTTATAATTTATTAATAAATATTATTATTATTATTAGCTCTACTTTGTATTGAGCACTTTTTTAAAAATAGTGTTTCTTTGGATGGGAAATATTATTCCACCCATACTTGGATTGCTTATATATATATATATATATATATATAAATTTTTAACTTTGATATCGATTTTGTTATTCTTCACCGTGTGAGTCACACGCTAATACCTAATGGTGTCCTGTGCATGTTCAGTAATATCAACGTAATTTAAGCGCGTATTAAAACTGAAGTATATTTTAATTGTGTGATAAATATGATAGATATTGGAAATGAATGTGAAAGACGAAGGTATGTAATCAGCAAATGTTTAATGGTTATACGAATATTATTGATATGAAAAACTTATATCTTGTGTATATTCATTGAATTTTGATTATCTATTATAATGATTCTAGGTATTTCTTGCATAATAGTTTGGACTTTCTTGTTTTATTAAGGTAGCATCTTTAAAATAAAAAATATATACGTTTGTTTTTACATACGTGATACTAAATAATTAAATGAGTTGTCCCAACAGAGTTATGTTTTCATTATTAATGCAGGTCTTTAGTTTTTTTATATGTCTACCCTATATAGTACTTATATAATTACGATAGCCTATCTAGTCACTGCAGATGATGCATTGTTGAGTTTATTTTTAGCTGGTCAAATTCATTTTTCTGATTCTTTTTCATGTGCTGTGTTCCTTTCTAGGACATAGACAGTCATGACTCTCTATAACTTTTTTCTCTTTTGTAGCACTTAGCAATGCTGTCCCCGATGTGGCATCTATTTACGCATATTTGTTAGGTAAGTCGCTCACTATTTCTCTTTTGTTTTTAATATAGGTTGTGAGTTTTATATATTCTTCTTCTAAGTAATGTGTTTCTTCAGAGTGTTGATGTTCGTGGCTCTCCACAATTTCTTATATTTTTGGCTATCTACAGTGGTTGTATTTTTAGTATCTCTTTTATTCGCTGTTCTTTCAACCGCATGTGCGTTATGGTGCAGTGGATCTCGGCATGACAGAAATCGGGGAGCCGAGTTCGAATGCCAGTTGAATTCAGTGCATTCACTTACGCCCAAAAATGTATTAATCCGTCTCCTCCTTCTAGTTATGAGCTAAATAACAGAACAGATTGGGTTCTATAGCCTTGGCTGGCAACCAGTCTACCGCAGATGCAATGACAATCTACTGCGGGATAATCTTCTGCCCAGTCAGTCATGTCTCTTTCGAGACATGATCACCCAAGCGTGTTTCATGTATGGCACTTAACTGACTGACACTCTGTAAGTAGGTTATTGTCTACTTTATTGGTCTTGACCTGAACATGTTCAGCGACTGTTAAATTTTTCAAACCCTCTTTTTTATATGCCATAAAAATTTCAATTGTATTTTTTTGATGCGAAGTGTACCTATTTTTTGTTTGTTTCCATTTTCTCTAAACGTTAGTCGCTGTTCACATTTTCAGTTCATTGTATCCTCAGCATCCTTCTGTAGAACTACATTTGCCTCAATTTTCTTTATTTTTGAGAAAATTGTCTAGCATTTCTTGCTATATAAAAAGGCAAATATTAGATAACAGTCCAGTACTTTTTCTTTTGCTAGCAAAAATAAAAACAGATAAAAAAAAATATATTTTGTTAACGTTTATTTGTTTCTTTCTCTACGTCACGATATTTGACTTTGTATTTATATTATTTATATCCAGACTGACATGACTTTCATACTGTCTATTTCTCTTTAAGCAAATCAAACTTTCTTATCATCAAAATCTAAACTGTAAACATTTCTCTAAACAAAAAGCTTGCTATATTCAGAATGTTACATCTGCAGTCATCGATACTTACGTTCTCGGTAGAAACAAAGAACTTACAAATGCAATTCTACCCCAAAGACTTTTCTATTATTAGGCAGAAAATTGGTTTTCAATTCGCGAACCTCTATGCCTTCTGGTTATAAATACAGGCTTAATTTCATAGTCTGCTTTGTGGAAAAGCAAAATACTTTATTTTTAGGAGGTTTGAATTACTTAAAAGGAAGTCCCACAATGGCGCTGCATTAAAGAGAAAATTCACACATTCATACAAGACCATTGGTATGCATTTACATATGCAGACATACACTGACGTGCCAAGAGTTTTGAATTGGCAAGTGAAGATATTGCTTCGGTATCTTTAACTCATGGAATGGCCCAGAACTATTTAAATTGCTCTCTAACATCTGGTTAGTCAGTGGGAACATCTGCTAGGGTGCAGATTGGTTTGCTCCGGGAATTAACGGAGTTACGGTTGAACTTTGGCGGCAGATGTACTATACTTTGTTAGCGTGATGCATTCTCCCTCAATAATAATAATAATAATAATAATAATAATAATAATATTATTATTATTGTTCTAATATCTCACTGCAATAGTTTCTTAGTTCGCACTACCGTTACGCCCCGCTAATACCTCATCAATAGCAGTCTGTTTCATTTTGATCGCATGGAAAGAGGAGAAAAGACACTACTTGGTTTAAGTGGGGAAAAAAAGGGCCTGCAAAAATGTGTAACGTCTCCTGCGAATGTCTCATAAATAATGAGGTATTCAATTTTGACTGCGTGGAAAAACAAACGTATCAGCTAAACTACTTGGTTTCAGTGCAAAAATGAATGCATGAATGAAAGAAAGAAAGAAAGAAAGAAAGAAGAAAGACGGGATATATTTAACGGATATTTCAGCGAAATGGGCAAAGTTTTAGTTTTAAATCTTTTCATTTGTAGCGATTTCTTAAAATAATTACCAGCATTCATATTTATGATTGTTATTATAATATTTTCTTGTAGATGTTAAGCTCAAATATCTAACGATGCGAAATAGAAATTCATCTGGATATTTATTTGATGTAAAACTTGCCATGATTTTATTCAATCATTATCCTAAGAATTAAAACTCATAAGAAAATTCAGATCGAAAAATCATGAAATTTTCATGGCTTTTTCTTGTTATAATGATGATACTAATAAGTAGCCATGTTTTTTTAAGATCTCTCAATTAGAACGCATATTGGAAAAAGACTCCGTGAGCTGCTTGCGTGCAGAAGCAATGGATGTAACGTTTGTAGAAGGAAAAATTTCGTTATTCGAAAAATAACTAATATACTATCTGAGCTTGAAGTTTTATCACTCTGATAAAAAGCAAGACTAGGAATTTTGGCCTAATTTAGAACATACAGTCATTGGCATTTTTGTTTTCTATTTCATTAAATAAACCAATTTTAATTTACTGTAGTAATTTAGGCCGAGGTATCAGAAAGGAAAAATAAAAGAGGTACCGAATATAAGAACTTGTTCCATGGAGAGTAAAACAATAATTTGTAAATATGTAATTAACAATAGAAACGAATAAGCAATGTTACTGTGCTAAATGCTTTGCTTTTTATCAAAATCCACCTAAGACATTTAAAAATCTACCATTAGTCATTAAATTGAGTATTTCTGCCTTATCTGGTCTGGTGGTTTTGCGATATATCTCTACGTGCTGAACCAATCCGAAAAAGAGCTTACCTCTTTCATATTTTTGACAACGTATTCCAGGAACTAATTATCCATTTTTCACTAAACTTCCTGGCATTTTTCATAGAATTTCTAGACCTATATTCCTGAGTATGTGGTGATGCTGATTCCGGGTGTGAATACTGATTCTTGGAAATCCCTGTCAGATAATTGCGTTAAATACAAAATTTAAGTTTCTTTTTTTCTTTTTTGGAATGTTGGTATTGTAGACATGGGTTGATTTACATAAGCTGTTTTTTTATTTGAAATGTGAGCGTTTTGTTTTAATATTCCTCTTAAGTAAAAATGACATTTATAAAGTTCCATAATTGAGCTTAAAATTATTAAAAAATGTCTGCTTGACTATAGTGTGAGCCCAGTGTATATACATGTGATTAACTGGAGTAATTGTGTGAGCCCATTGTAGATATCTGTAGTTAACTTGAGCCCAGTGAATATCTATGTGGTTAACTAGTGAGGAAATTGTGCGACCCTAGTGTATATAAAAGCGGTTAACTGCGGCAAACAATTTTAAAGGCTTTCATTTAAACAGAATAGGGAGCCATTTCTACCTGAAAACCATACACGTGACACTTTCCAAAAGTTAAGGCACGCAGTGATCACCTCCTCACGAACTTCCTGAAAAATTGACCATAGTGTGATTCGAATCTGGGTTACATGATCAGAAACCACACGACCACGGGCCCATATTTGTTAGGACTACAGCTAAGAAACTTTGTTCAATGTGTCATGCCAGACAATTTTTCTTATCATAAGCTATCTTAGACATTTATAGACCTAACCATCGACTGTTCATTAAATATTGTTTCCATATCTTGTCTGGTGTCCTTACTATATATCTCGAGATAGTTGACAAAATCCACAGACGGATCTGTAATGTATTCAATCTTGACGTGGTATATCGATATCAATCACTTTCTTATCCCCGTGATTTTTCTTTAGTCTTTATTTTCTATAAATATTTTCAAAACGATACTTCTAATTAGCGCTCTTCCTTAACAGCAGAACCGTATAAAAATTAAGCGTTTTAATAGACTGGCAAGTAGGTCTCACAGAAGATGGAAAGTGCGACGCAGTGATACGAAGGCGAATTGGCATGACGAAGTACGAGTTCCAGAAGTTGAGTAGAATATTAATAGACAGGAAAATTTCGCTAGAAACAAAGAAGAGGGTACTAGATATCATGGATCGAGCATGTTATCAATGATGAGGTTTTGGAAAGAATGGAAACGAAAATAAAATTGATACTGAGCATCAGGAAGAGATAGCTAAAGCTCCTGTGACATGTAACGAGGAAGGAGGGCTTGAAGAACCTGATACCAACAGGCCAGATAGAGAAGAAAAGAGACTGGGGAAAGCAGCGGATAACATATTTGAAAACCCTGATCAGGTGGATGACAGAACGAGGGTTGGTCAGTGTAACAGGAGAAAGCGTGCTAAGAGCCACCAGGGATAGAGAGACATGGAAAGCCATGCTCGCCTATGTCCTGAAGGGACATGACACATAGAAGAAAAAAAAAGAATAGATTGGCAAGTAGGTCTCATCTATTTCACATTAGCTAGATATAGCCATAACTTATATTATGTTCCGCATACCTGCTTTCCTGACAGTTACAATCTCCAAAAGTTTAAATGTAAAGTCAATAGTCATCTCCTGTCTCACTAAATTACATCCTCACTCTCATGATTTTCTACATCCACCCCACTATCATCAGTACTCTCTTCTTGACATCCCCTGCAACCTCTCACTCCTCATAACATTCCTCCTCGTCCACCCCACTGTCATCTGTAATCTCTTCCCTCTCCTACTCTCTTCCTCACACCTCATGCAACCTCTCACTCCTCAACACTTCTTCTATAACCCTCAGCACAACAGTGGCAGTAAAATGCCTTGCTTAGGGTGATACGATTATAAAAAAAAAAGAAAAAACTTTCTTTATCATAATTCTTGCCTGTGGAATATTTTTTCCGATTTCTTGATTCCCTGTCACCAACAGTCTTTAATTTAAATTAAACGTCAATCACTATTTTGTTTCTTGCTGAACTATGGTCATTGATTGTCTTTTTGCCAAACTAAGATTTTCTCATTCTCTTACACTCCTAAAAAAAACTTTGCATCTTAGTGACATTATTGCCTTGTTTGGCGTTAAATAATTGAGAAAATAACCAAAAACGTGTAATGCGAATATTTCATATTAATTTTAGACTATTGAATGTTGATTTGATTTCTAGAAATCATCAGTTAACCATCCTATCTTAAGAACTGAGCCATTCATTCACAAAGTATGAATAGGGAATATATTATTGCATATAACATCCTGGATATTCAGTCGAAAGTAATTGAATGTACTATCTTTCTAAGAAGGAAAAAAAATCTACTTTTCGGCTCTCATTCTGAAATCTTTTGAAGCCCATTTTTCAAGTTCTATGGGAAGAATAACATTGCAAATGGAAATTCAAATTGCGTCTCTTCCCGTCACTAACGAACTCTGCAGACATGTTGATTACATTATGGACGCTAACGAATGAATATTTAGCGGAAGTAGAGAAATGTCAGCTCAAGTTTAAGATATATCAGGGATTAGACTTATTAACAGCAACTTAGTGAAAAAAGATGTCTGAAATAATCTGAGCTGGATGTTGATTAACGAATCATATATTGTTACTACTCCTGCTTATAATAATAATAATAATAATAATAATGCACTTTACAAAAAATACAGTTTCGCAATGTTCAACAATATTTCGACTGTATGTGTGTCTTCTTCAAGATGTATATGACTATAAAAATATAAAATATTTATATCTTTATATTTTCACTAAGTGTTGGACGATATGACAATCATGTTTTATAATAATAATAATAATAATAATAATGTTACAGTGGATTGTAACATAGCAACCAAGAAATTCGAAAAACTGTCAAAATACAAAAACCTGGAAATTGAAATAGAAAAATGTGGAAATTGAAAACAAGAATCATACCAGTGATAGTGGGTGCACTTGGAATGAAAAAAATGAAACAAAAACACATTGAAAGAATCCCTGGAAACCCCAGTTTCAGAGATACACAAAAATTGTCTTGTTAAGTACAGCCCACACACTAAAGAGAACTTTGTCTATGTAACGCTAGGGATGTTATGGAGATATGAAAAAAACATGAATTGGAGCCATAAAAACACACCACTTCCTGCCTTAGGTTTATCTGCAGACTTGGTAGGTAAGGCGACTATAGCAGAATCCGATTTATAATGAAAAATGAGATAATAATAATAATAATAATAATAATAATAATAATAATAATAATAATAATAATAATAATGGAACATATAAGTTTGATGAAATAAACATAAAAGAGGTATATTTCTAAGTGATTCTTTGTCTCCCTTACTATTCTGCATATCATTAATAGCACTAACCAGTCAACTTAGTAAGACAAAATGTGGTTATACAATAGTCCAAAAGAAAATAAGCCATCTATTTTACATGGATGACTTAAAGTTATACGCTAAGAATGATAATGAGCTGGAAGGTCTTCTGCAAATTGTAAAAAGCTTCAGAGAAGACACTGGAATGAAATTCAATTTGAATAAATGTGCTAAAGCTACAGTTTTATGTGGATCAATACAAGAAAGATCCTCCATTAGCTTAGACCCTGCTGTAACAATAAAAGAATTGAAACCAGAAGAAGCTTATAAATACCTAGATGTAAATGAGAGTGAAAATATACACCATAAAAGAATGAAGGAAATAGTGCGTAAAGAGAACAATAGAAGGCTACGAATGATATTAAAAACTGAATTGAATTCTCAGAACAGAATTATGGCCATTAATAGCCTGGCAATCCCAGTTATCCAAAATAGTTTCAACATCTTAAACTGGACTCTAAACGAAATCAGGCGAATGGATTCTAAAACAAGAAAGCTTCTTTCTAAGCATAAGATGTATCATCCAAAGGCTGATGTAGACAGTCTATACATATACAAGAAGGTGAAAGAGATCTTATTCAGCTAGAATTGTCATACAAGTCAACAACTATTGGCTTACTAAAATACATAGAAAAAACAAAGGATTGGGTGATACATTTAGAAGGCAACATGAAGAAAGAAAGAAAAATATTCAAAGATAAAGCTCTTGAACAGATGAAACAACGCTGGCAAGACAAACCTCTGCATGGCCAATATCCAGAACGTGCCAATAAATCCAATATTGATAAAGTTAATACTCATCGATGGTTACGTGCATCTGGATTAAAGTCTGAGACTGATGGCTTTATTCTTGCAGCGCAAGACCAAAGACTTTTCCCTATTTCAGGCAAATATTATACATAATAATATAGATTTAAAATCCAGGTCTTGTGATAAACACCACGAAACAATAGACCATCTAATCTCAGGCTAGTATGAACATCACCCAGCAGCGGTTACAGAAATTGAAGATGTCACCATTCTATGGAATTATACCATCTACACAGACAGAAAAATTGAAGCAAAGATGTCAGAAATTATTGTTAAAAACCAGAAAAAAAGAGTTGTGACAGTGATAGTAGGTACACTTGGAATGATAACAAATGTAACAAAACAACACATTGAAAGAATCACTGGAAACCCCAGCTTAAGAGATATACAAAAAATTGTTTTATTAAGTACAGCCTACACACTAAGAAAAACTTTGTCTATGTAACGCTAGGAATGATAGGGAAGATAGAAAAAACATAAAATGGAGCCATAAAAACACGCCATGACCTGCCTTAGGTCTTCCCGCAGACTTGGCTGGTAGTGCGATCATAGCAGAAATCGAAATAGGATGAAAAATGACATAATAATAATAATAATACATAAATACTTGCATGCAAATTGAAGTTGATCGTCAAGATCTCGTGATCAAAGGCTACAAAAACAGAATGTGCTTTCATATTGAAATGGCAGTTCCTACAGACTGTAATCAATCTCTGAGTATTAAAAAAACTATCAAAATACAAGGATCTTGAAGTGGAACTTTTAAAAAAATGTTGCACATGAGAACATAAATAAGTCCGGTTCTAATTGGAGACCACGGATTGTTTGGAAAAGATTCCGGTAGTCTTACTGAAAAGATTCTTGATTGCCCATGACTTAAATAAATGCAGAAATAGTGCTCACAAGTACAGCTCTCACGTTAGCTTTATCTATGTAAATTGTGTGTGCTATTAGGTTGTATTTTCTTTTTTCTTTTATAAAAATAATCAGTAGAAAATGTCAATTCTGACTTTAATTCTTTGATTTGAACTCGGAAGGAAGTGAGTATAGAAGAGATATCAAAATAAATAAGATATAAAAAGATATAAATAGGATATCAAAATAAATAAGAAAATATAATACTGATACTAATATAGCACAGAAAAAAACGAAAAACGAAAAGTCACACTGTTTGCTAATGTTCAGCAATATTTTGACAGCATGTCTGTCTTTTTCTAGTTATGCTAAAAAATTTGTACACAAAAAATATAAACTATTTTTATTTTTACATACATTCTAAATGCTGAAAAATATTGAAAGAGTTACGTCAATCACATAATAGTAATAATAAAAGTAATGACTACAGCTCACAGAAGAGCGTTTTCTATGCAAAACGTGGGCGATATTAATATATCTGTTGTTTTTACAAAAATGATCTGTGAAAAATATCATGAAAATATTTTTTACCTTAGGTCTCCGGTTTGAACCTGAGAGGAAACGTACATACTAAGGAAATTGAAGGAGATAACAATGATAATCATAATGAAAAAGTCAATCATAAAAATACTGATGTGCTAATGTTCATATATATATATATATATATATATATATATATATGAACATTAGCACATCAGTATTTTTTATGACTGACTTTTTCATTATGATTATTATATATATATATGATTATCATATATATATATATATATCCGCAAACAGATCTGTTTTGCTGTTTCACAGCTCATCAGTACGGTTAGACTCCGATTGCTTTTTACCCAGGATTGAAACCCGAGCGAACTGGCGTCAGTCGGCGATTCTACCTCTGAGCTACGAGCGCTCGGTAGAAGAAGGCAGACTTTTTAGTATGTATATTATCATTATACACGCCCAATAGCTGAGAGTGTTCTAATTCATTGCTGAATGAACGATGCGTAGATGCCAGAATAGCTACTGTTTTGCAATGTCTACCATGCTTCATATTTATAATAGAATAAAGGAAAAGAAAATGTAGGAAACATATCGTTCTCATTTTTCTCTTTTATAAAATATTCTTCAGAGATCGATGTAAAAATGAAAATTCTCCAAGGAGACAGTATACTGTCTCTTTGGATATTTTTTATTTGGTATGTGTTGTCATTTGGGGTTGTTTCTTATTGGTCAAATATATGTCACGTCTATTAAAAGAATAGACAATTGTTTTAAATATATGTGCGTGGAATATTTTGTATGTGTCTGTATGCGTAGAAAAGCTTGTCAGTTTACCAATATGTATGTGTATTAATACACCTCTCATGTGTATTAAAACAATGGACACTTTTGTAAGAGTAATGGTAAAATGGGTGAGGATGTATATGTGTGTTTGTTGGTCGGTAATGTTAATGAACATAAGCGCATATGTGCATATATATTAATGGATCTGCGTTGTGGAAACGAGTAATCGGGGAGCCGAGTTCGAATTCCGATTGAATGCCCTGCAGTAAGTTACGCGCTAATATCTTTGGGAAAGGTATTAATCCGTCGCTTCCCTCCAGTTATGGGTTAAATAACAGGACAGAATGGGTTCTATAAGCCTTGGCTGGCAACCAGTCTACCGGATCAGGAAGTAACAACCTCCTTCGAGATAATTAAACCAAAATGCCTACCTAAGCAATGTGGAGCGCATTCAAGACATAGTGAGAACAATAATATCACTGTTGGCTATCCACTAAATCCCTGGCTGTCTCAGGTAAATCTCGCCTCTGTCGTACCACCGGACTCAGATGGAATGGGAAGAGAGAATGAGGCTGACGACCGTGCGCAACTCTTCCTCACTTTAATCCAGTTAAAGCTCAAGACATGATTTCTACTAGAAATCGTGGTCTTCCTCGCTTGCGAGGGACGAACATCATATGTGTAAGTATGTGCCCGAGTAGTTAGAACGTTCGATTTCTGTCAATGAAGCCCGTTTTCGAATCTTACCATAGTCGATTTGTCATGGAGGTGACTTGTTGTTATAGGTTTAGCGATTCTAGCATACGGAACCGCCTGATGAGACAGTGAAGTGTCAACGTCGAAACACACGTACCTTTGTCGTGGATATATATAGAAAAATTATGTACATGTTCTAAAATATAATTTATAATAAATATTCACAGATCTATATATTATATATCGAGCACTGTTTTAAATTAATATTTTGGACGTTGTAAGAATTCTTTCTTCGTTCTGTATTCACTCGGATATATATATATATATATATATATATATATATATATATATATATATGTTTTCAACGTTGCAATTTTATTCTTCGTTTATATATATATATATATATATATATATATATATATATATAAACGAAGAATAAAATTGCAACGTTGAAAACATTACTTTAAAACAAGTCTGAATATAAAAATAAAGCAATAAATATTTATTATTCACTGTTACATAAGAACATGTAAGTTACTGAGTGGTTACTTGCATGTTCTTATATAACAGTCAATAATAAATAAATATATATGCATGTGTGTGTACATATATAATTATATTGCTTATTTTTTTCTGTATTCATAGCAGTGCACAATATTGACGTTGATTATTTGTAAATATAAATTGAAGACACCTGCACATGCTCATTTGTATTTATTGAGGGCCTACTGATTCAACCTGAAGTCCATAGAGCAGATACGTCAAGAGGTACTTAGATAGTTTCTGGAGCAAAAAAATGTCTGTTGTGATCAATAGTTGAGCAATGCTAGCACCATCAGATCAAGCACAGAAAGGTGATCCATATTACCAACAAACAGGCGAAGTTTTTTGGAAAGTTCTTCAGCAAATATTAAATCATTAGTAGGAGAGACTAGAGTTAAATATCTCAGGCTAAATGTTGAGGTGGGAATATAGTGTCCAGTATCCCTTATGTATATATATATATATATATATATATATATATATATATATATATAGCATGCGAATATATATATACGTCAGTCAGTCAGTTAAGCCCCATACATGATTCACGCTCTGGTGATTATGTCTCAAAAGAGACAGGACTGATTTGCCAGAAGGTTTTCCCACAATAGGTTACTATTATTTTCTGCAGTATACTGGTTGCCAACCAAGGCTATAGGACTCTATAGGTTCTGTTATTTGATCCATAGCTGGAGGGAAGAGATGGAATAAATCTTTTGCATGTAAGTGAATGCAATAGATTCAACTTGAATTCGAACTTGGCTCTCCGATTTCTTGTTCCGAGCCAATATCTGCTGCTCCTCAATGCACATACTTTGGCAAATATTAAAAGAAATATTTAAAAAAAAAAAGAAGAAAAAATAGCAGGAAATAAAATAAATCCACATAGCGGAGTTGATTATATGAACTGAAATTCAACAAGTTGATTTCACTTTATCTTCAAAGATATGTTTACAAGACCCGAACTTTAAATATTAGGTGAAATAAAACGAAAATTCAGAACAGTGATCAAACTACCAACATACGTTAAGACAGACGGAGTTTTGTGTTGAGTTATTGAACGAATATTAAAGCAAGAAATATTTTAAGGTGGCTGTCTTTGGTAGAAAGAAAATGAGATGTGGAGGATTATGCTACGATTACCATACTGCCAAATATACACATTTTCGTATATATTAAGTAACAGGAAAAGAAGCAAAAGGTACTGATCTGTTATTTAATATTGGCCTTCCTTTATCGCAGTGAATTTCGTCACAGATGAAGGCAATAAAAATGTTGTTTTACAAAAGCTGACTGAGGATATAACGCATGTGAGCAACGACGAAGTATTTGAGTATATGGAAATAAAAAGGATTCTAATTATTAACAAAAGAATATGACAGTTGAAATTTCTAGGAAAAAATGAGGAAGAAAAGCTTAGAAAATTTGACACTCAGAGTACAAATTGCGGCAACTGGCACAAAAGAAAGCAACGCACGACCTAACTACTTAGATTGTATGGAAAGTTGGCAGAACAGAGATTTGTAGAGTTTGAGAAAATACAAATTTTATTAAAAACTAAAAAAATAGGAAATTGTTAAAAAACATGATATCCCATGAATTTGTGGTACACAACACGTACAAGAAGAATGATAATCATACGCTTAGAAAATTACGTTATTTTTTAATGTTTCTGTTTTCATCAATTTTTGAATATTAGCTTAATAATCTAATAGAAAGCAAATATGGTGACAATCTCATTACTCTTGGTTCTTCATTGTTTTTTCTTGATTATGATTACACTTATTATTATTAGTTCTTGTTTCTGTTGTTGTTGTTTCCTTAGTGATTAATTTAAGGCGAAAACGATGATTTGGTTTTGACAACTTATTACGTCTGCAATATTCTGCTTCGGTAAAAAAGAAGAAAACCAGTATCATTATGTGACAAAAAAAAAATACCCAATGGAGAAGGAGTGAACTTTGGGGTAATATCCCAAGATCTTAATGTCACGATTCAGGAGAAATTGCGACAGTGCGACTCCATCTGATCTAGTGGCCATGGCAACGTTGTGACGACAACGATAACGTGGTGAGTTCGATAACCTTGTTCAATAAAATCAAAAAGAGAAGAATTAAAAAAAGAAATTATACGTCTCAAAGCGTATAAGATATACTGTATGATAATAACGAGAAACACGGATGAATAAAGTTACAAAAGGAAGAAATAACTAAGCAGAGTTTCAGAGTTTCTGTTCAGAGAAACGGAATTGTTGAAAATAAATAAACTATGTGGATGATGATAAAGACAACCTTAGAAATGTTGCTTAAGACAACAATAAGATTTTATCACTTGTAATAACAACAACAACAACAACAACAATAATGATAATAATAATAATAATGATAATATTTTATTATTGACATATGCATTTTCTGCAGATTGTAATGTATTTTTGTATATCATCAGTAAATTGTAAAATACAGGATCTTGAAGTTAAAACCTAAAACATATGGCACATGAAGACATCAATAATTTCAATTGTAGATCTAGTTCTGATTGATTACAAATGTTTCCAATAGACTCATTTAAGGAATTCCTAGTAACCCAGAAATACCAAAACTTTTACTCAAAATTACAACACACACATTACGAATAGCCTTTTCTGATGACACCCTAACCCCTCCTGGTTTCAAAATAATGTTGCGTGCGCTAACTGGCCGTATGTTACTCGAACCTGATTCTGCAGCTGTTCACTTTCGTTCCTCCCCAGGTGATCAAAGATGTCAAATGATCAGTCGAAAATCTTTCACCTACCCTGCCACTTTGTGATTTCTGATCTTTGAGGAAATTACGGAACTGCGAAAAAAGAACGGTTGTCTTTGTACTGCCTTCACAACAATTGAAATCAAGAGGTGGTTGGGTGCACATGCAGAAATAAGAGAAAAAGGCAAGAACAAAAAGAAACAACAAAGCAGTAATGAAGGCCAGTCAACTAATGACTATATTGTAATTTTCTGTACATCAATAGAATAGTAAAAATAAAATTAAAAAATAAGAAGTAAAAATAAAATACATTCCAACATTCTCAGTGCCCAAAAGCTACTACTGCTAAGTCTGTTATTGTTATTAGCATGTGAAAGAGAGAGAAAGGGGGAAAGAGAGGGAGGGGAAGGGAGGGAGAGAGATAGAGAGGAAAGGAAAGAAATAGAGAGAGAGGAATTGTCTGTGTCTTTCACACGTTCTTCGTCAGTCTGACGTACCTCTGCTAACGATTTGTGTTCCTCTGCCTTAATTTTAAAATCCGTTGTGTCTTTGTTGAAACCGTTTTAATATGATGCTGAGTAGATAAGACATCCAGTTGTCTTCCCATGAAAATATAACGTCAACTTCGTCTGTCTGGTTTAGCTCAATCGCACACACTTCCTGACATACCGGGGCTACTTCGGTGACTATGTGCATTAACTTGACAGCGTCAATTACGATTACATCCTTATGTGGGTGGTCTTTTTAAAACATTTGGCGATAATTTTTCATTTCGTTCGATCGTTTCCTCTCTTTCTATGAGAGAGAAAGGGTGAGAATAACACACCAACAAGGAAAAAAGAAACAGAATTCTTCCCCTCGTGGCCATCTGTGATTTTTTTCGTTATCATCAACAATGACATTTCGTAAATGCCCAGTGTTTCGCCTCTCTACACTTCTCGGCGACCCCAGCGTTCCTCTCTCTTTCTCTGTCTCTCTCTCTCTCTCAGCCCCTCTAAAGAAATGAAAAAAGTTGATTTTCTGAAAAAAGATTATATACACACAAAGATTACTGTGTTCAGATCCAGTGTCCTTCGATATCCGTTTAACGTCTATGCATAAGGAACACGAACAGTGTTACAGTCTATGTAAAATATGTGTGATTATATTGTTTTTTTTCTATAAAAATACTCAATAGAAAATGCCATGAAGCCATTTCTAAATTTAGGTTTGTGGTTGGGACCCGGTAGGACTTGTGTATACAACAAACATCAAAGTGTATAGTAACAACAAAAACAACAACAACAATAATAATATAAATGATAAATGCAGTGGACCAAATGAAGAAAGGATGGCAATATAAACCTCATAATGGTCAATAGCATATCCATACCAAATAAACTGATGTCGACAAACTCTCTACCCATTATTGATTACGTAGTGAAGGGTTAGAAGCTGAAACAAAAACGTTTATTCTTGCTGCAGAGGACCAATGCTTGCTTACTAGACATCACCAAGCACACACACTGAAAAGATGTGTTAACCCGAAATTCATATTCTGTGATAAATATCCAGAAGTAATTGGATCATGTTGCACAATATTTTGAACCTACTGCATATAAGACACGGCATAATTGTGTGGGCCATTTTGCACGAGAAAATATGCAATTTTTACGAGAAGAAAACTGCAAGAAATTGTTATAAGATTATCCAGACCCGGTTACAAAGACCCAAACAATTATATGGGACTTTACAATACACACATACAGAACAATCAAAGCTAATGAAACAAACATCATGATCAAAGACTACAAAAACCAAACGTGCCTTTTTTATTCGCATGACTGCCGCTGTAGCTTTTAATCTGTCTTTAATATAATAAAAAACTATCAAAATACAAGGATTTTGGAATAACAATCTAAAGAGACGAGGACATTAGTAATTCCAGTTGTAGATGGAGCCCTCGGATTCATTGAAAAAAGTTCTGATAGACTCGTTTAAAGAATTACTAATAGCTCATGCTATAAAGGAATACGAAAGTTGTACTCACAGGTACAGCTCTCACACTAAGAAGAACTTTATGTGTATTAAAATGTCTGTGATCTTAGGTTAGACATTTTTCTTTTACAAAAATCCCTGGTAGCCTTTGCTTTAAAGAAGTTAAACGAAGTGTTCTTTTTGGTTCAGTTTACACTTTATGAAGAGTTTATCTATTTTAAATATGCGTAATCTGTAATCTTAGGTTGCTTTTTCTAGATTCTTTATAAAATTTCTAAGTGGAAAATGTCATGACGCCTCTTCTGACCTTAGGTTTTTGGTTGAAACCGAGAAACAAATAAGTATAGAACATAAATCAAAGGTAATAATAATATTGATGATAACATTAATAATAGTAATTATAATAATAACAAAATTGCTTCTGCCAACTGCACCATTTGTTCGATTGGGATTTGGACGACCGGTGTGTTGAGCAAGTGATAGTAGCAAAGAAAAAGAAGTATCATTACGAAATAAAAGAATACAAAGCTCCATGGTCAGTATTGTTTTAAGGAGACGGAAACCATTGCAGAAACAGAGGAGTGCTGGCCTTTGGTGAAATTTGGCTTTATAAATGCACACGAAACAGAGAAACTCATACTAGCAAGACAAGAGCAAGCTATCAGAACGAATGCAATCAGTGTCATGACATACAAAATAAAAAGAAAACAACTGCAGGATGTGTGGACAAGCGGATGAGACACTTAATCTCATACTTCATCTCAGACTAATGGTTTTCGCTAATATGAAGTGGGAAAATTCTTTATAATCAACTGCTAATTCTACAGCTCGAAAAGTTTTTACTTTGTCAAGATTGACAATATTTCTCGCCCGAATCTTTGTTATATATTTATACGTCTACTATTCGTCCATGTTTTGAGTATTGATGTTACATCTGTTCTGTTTACCTGGGAATATATTTAGAGATTCTTGATAACACCCAAAAAAGAAACTGCAATGATATTGATCTTGGTCTGGCATCTTGGTGTCAGTCAATTTCCAACCACAGTAACGTAAAATCTCTGAGCCTTTTCTATAAATACTTTTATGGTAATTGTTCCGAACATTCTTATGTGGAACCGAGATTTTATGAACTGAAGCGCAGGTCTAGATTGGCGACACGGTCTCATCATAATACAGGTGAAATGACTAGATATAACTGTAAGTTTCTTCATAGCAAAATCTACTGCTAAGAAGGTTGGGTCACTATGTCGATCCAGGATATTTTTTCCACCTGAATCCATCCTGCATATATACAAGTCAACCATCCGTCCGTGCATGGTGTACTGCTGCCATTTATGGTCAGGTGCCCCTGCCGTTCTCCTCAGTGTTCTTGACAAGCTCCAAAGGAGAGTCTGGCGACTCAACTGCAGCCACTTCCCCATCGTCGAAATGTGGCCTCCCTTTGTCTGTTCTATAAATAATTTCATGGCTTCTGCTCGGACGAGCTTAAGTCACTGATGCCTCCTCAACAGGTGTTTACCCGTGCAACCAGACTGGCAACTGGGTCCCACCCATTCACAGTCAGGTTAGCCAAATGCAGACGACAATTCTACTTCTGCAGCTTCTTCTCTCGCACTTCCCGCCTGTGGAACTCGCTCCCGTATTCTTGCTTTCCTGACGGCTACAACCTCCAGAAATTTAAATGCAAAGTCAATACTCATCTACTAACCACTGGACTCTAGCTCTCTCCCCTCCCCTGTATAACCTTCCCTTTCTCTCCACCTATGTATCTGTCATCGCACCTGCTTTCTCAGCTTTCTATTGTTCATTTCTAACTAGTTTGTACTCCTCACTCCTTTCTAATTAATCTTTTTACATTTATGTAACCCCCTGCACATCAGTGGCGTTTCCGCCTTGCTCGGGGTGAAATGATAAAAAAAAACAGTTTATTTAATAGCCTTTCTCGCTTTTGAAACTCTCTTCCAGATTCTTACTTTCCAAACAATTGTGATCTCAAAAAGTTTAAATCCAATTGAATCATTATCACCTGTTTTCTTAATTCTTATTCTTTTATAGCATTTTCTCCTTAACAGCATATCTTTGTCGTATTCTGTAACAGTAATTGTCCTGGCTATGTCAGTAAACTGAATTCGACAGCAAGGCCTCTGATTGGGAGGTTGTGAGGAACATGGAACCACCTCTATATTGCTGTTGTTTCCAGGTCCACCTTGACCCGGAATGGTAGCACCTGTTAGGGTTCCAGCAATGGGAAAATATTTTATCCCCAAACTGGAGTCAAAACACTATGAAAGTATAAAAATGGGTTTTATAAAAAAGCAATATACATTTTTGATGGAAAAATTATTACCAGCAATACATTTTAATACAAAACTAAAAGACATTTTCTGTTTTATAAAATAAAAAAATTAATTCAAATCTGACTAAATTAACCTTCTCACTGTAACCGAACACTAAAACATAGCTTAAAGCCCCACCTTTTTTGGCATTAAATAACCCTCAGTGGTTGAACAAAGCTCAAACTCAATCTGTATCAGTAAACCCTTGAGTCTTAATATATTTATTGTCTGGGCTGATGAAAAAGTGTCCGTATATGTCCAAGGTTATCACAGAAAGTCTATGAGCGACAGCGAAACTGGATTGATAGAAGAATAATTTATATTAGGATTTATGCCGTGAATTTAGAGAAATACCGTAAATATCACAAGGGAAATGGTCTGATCATCATCCAGAAGCAGTAGAAGAAAACGATAGTTACAATAGTAACAGATTTCTTGGTCAAATAAGATCATATCATTTAAGTACAAAGACAAGAATTATTGTTATAGATAGGAAGTGTACGAAGTGATAAATTATTGACTTTGGTGATCGATAAGATACAAGCTTTAGACTCTAACATAACTCACTACTAACGGTTATAATATTATTTCTACACTGTTTTCATAGTACACAAAAAGACACTCTATCAAAACTCTATCAGAAATTTGGATAATTACCCAAATTTTCCCCAGAGAACGGATTATGACAAAAGTTTGCTTTTAATGGAGGAACGTTGTGGTGCAGTACATATCGGCTGGGAATAAGAAATCAAGGTGCCGAGTTCGAATTCCAGTTGAATTCTTTCCATTCACTTACGTGTAAATACCCTTGGGAAAGGTATTAATCAGTCTCTTCCCTCCAGTTATTGGTTAATTAACAAGACAGATTGGATGGCAACCAGTCTAATGGCAAACTTCTACGAGATAATTTTCTGCCCAGTCAGTCATGTATTTTTCGAGACATGATCGCCTAGGTGTGTACCACATATAATACTTAACTGACTGACAATCAGTTCAATGGTCAAATTTTAACCAGCAACCACAACCGCTGGATCGAGCACTCTGCATTGTTTAATAAATGGTCTCCGTCTATATACAGAATTCCGACTGGGTTGTTTCCTACACGGAGACAGAGATCTTGACAATTGTGAACTCTCTCAGTACTTTAGACATTAACCAAATCTGTCTACTGAGATGGGAGGTGACACAAGGTCGGGTTTTACCTGAAGAACACGATAACATACACTCGGGACCAGGGTCAACATTTAAACAGCTACATCAACCACAGGATCGGACACATTGAATTGTCCATTTTTTTCAGCCTAGTCTCCGACCATAGACAGAAACGAGGCTGGGTCGTAATCTTTCCGAAAACAGAGAGCTTGATATTTGTGAGCAGACTGCGGGAACTATAGTTATTTAAAAAAAGTTGTCCGACTGAGATGGGATATGAGTCAAAGTCAGTTTTAAATTGAGGAATTGGAGTGTGTGGATTAGGTTCAGGGGTAAAAATTTAACTAGCCTTCGCAACAGTGGGGGGGGGTAAAGAAATTTGCAGTGTCTATCATTCGAGTTTCCGTACGCAAACAGAGCCCTGATTGTATCGTAATCTGTCCGAAGTTGAAAATCAAAATAAATCTTCGTCAGTACCGAGAAAATACTTTGGTTATAAAAGTAAACTCCCTGCGTAAATCTTTCAAATTGTCTATTTAAATAATGCTTTCTGCATATTGGTTATATCCTTAAAACGCAAACCCGTTCTAATTATGTAGTCAGCGTCATGCAAATATCTAAATGAGGAATTACGGAAGCAATCTTTACAGATCAGTTTTTAAAATTAGTTGAACAGTAAGGATATGCTTGGATTCAGAATAATTAGATAATGTTTGAATTGGTTAGAAGTTATCAAAACAATTATGTTGTTCACAACCACAGAAGAATGTATTAGATGTTATTTGTTCATTAATGAAAACGAATAGATTTTTTTTCAAGTGCAAACATCCAACCATAATTCAAAAGATGACTGATCATGGCTTTCCAAAACTCCCTGTCCTTTGTAGCCCTTAGTAAAAAGAGAAACGCTGCTCTTATCACTCCTTATTTGGCGATTTATTCACACAAACTCATCAGATAGTTGGTCCGCTTTTCTCATTTGTATCTCTTGCCCTCGATATGCCTTGAGAGAATCAACTTCTCATTTTCTTAATAATGAATCTAAACCCGGGGGAGAAAAGGTGCATAAATGGAGTAGTCTTTCGTAAACATCATCCGCACATCCCATCCCTCTTACAAAACGGTATTCTCAAGCTGTCATCCATCTAGTTATCAGGGTCGACGTTGCCTTACTTCAGTGATTGTTAGGGAACCGGTGTTTCTACATGATGAGGCTGTAAGAACAAAACACAAAAGGTAGAGAGACCTTGAATGCTGTTCTGCTCTAAAGATAAGAGAAATATTTAACAAGATTAGATCGTTAGGACATGTAGCAAAGAAATTTGAAGATTATAAGGATTGTGAAGTAATTATCACTAAGTCATTATTATTTTCCGCCCCCAAATTCTTAAAATCGAAGAAAAATCTCTGGGTTGAAATAACTTGAAATAGCTAGATAAACCGTAGAAAACACATCTTCGGTTTTGTATTGGTTGACAAATTAGTGGAGAAAGAAAGAAACTGGGAATCCTGGAAAAGTGGGTAGATATATTGTCAATTTCTTGACAGTTAATTCCATAAGTTAGTACTAATGTGAAATTTCAGTGAATCTGCCCTGTCCTTTCAGGACGCTTAGCACGCTTTCTCCTGTTACACCACGCAACACCCATTCTATCATCCACCTGCTCAGTCTCTTCGAATATATCTGCTGCTTACCTCTGTCTCTTTTCCCTCTATTTGGCCTATCACTACCAGGTTTTCCAAGCCTTCCTTCGTCACTGCATGTCCCAGGAACTTAAATTGTTTCTTCCTGATGCTCATTATTAACTTCCTTTCCGTTGCTAAAGCCTCAACCTTGCTCACACGCTCGGTCAGTGATATCCTTCTGTACAACCCCATATCCCCTGCTTCAAGTTTTTCCTTCATCTTTGATAATATTGTCTAACATATTGTCCAACATTCACTATTGTATTGACGAACTGACATCATTTAGCAATCTCGTATATATCTTTTTGTTTCTAGTAAAATTTTCCTGTCTTAGTACTTAGCTTCTGGAACGCGTCCTTTGCCATGCCAATTCGCTTTCGGATCTCTGTGTTGCACCTTCCATCTCCTGTTAGAACACTTCCTAGGAATTTAAATTATTGTACTTGATTCTAGTATTCCCCAACTGCATTTGGCATTTTGGGTTGATCTTTTTGCTGATGACCATGCATTCAGTTTTCTTGCAGTTTTTTTTGTAGTCATTTTTTGTAACTCTCTTCAGGAATCTTCTGTAGGGGGTCTTGTAGTTTCCTTTCCGTGTCTGCAATCAACATTAAAATCTATTATTAATATATTAACACAGCTATCAAAGGAGTTCAGGACAAAAGTCGTAATAAAATGCAAATTACAAAAGACAGAAATTGTAACATGTTTAAAAGCCAGGCTAGAGATATTTTATACAAATAAGAGATAAGATTGCATGAAGAAATTTTAAATATTTCGAATTGAAAACATCAGTTCGAATCAGTATTACAGCCTAGAATAATTACATAAGGATAATTATGTCAAGAACACAGGCAAACAAAGCTAAACTATTAAACACAAAGAACACTTTAGCACATAACGAACAAATGCAAAAGGAGGACAAATAGGTATCACTGGATAAGAATGGTAACCAACTAGTAATAACGCAAATGACTGATATTTGAACATGCAAATTGACAGTATATATAAAAAGCAGTTGTTCAATTATCATTCCAGGAAAACTTTCTTTCATGTTTCTGACATGTTTCTGCCATTTTTACAAGAGAGGGATAGGACCAAAAATAAAGTATTATGTATTTAGCTGTTGAGTGTTAATATTCTAGCCTTAATAAAATCCTAATGTATTTATTAGATTTTATTTAACAATCTAGAAACATTTTTCGAAGACGATATGTTTCAAAACTCTCTTAGCTCTATCGTTATTTCCATGACAGATGTTTATATGAGTTCCGACCCTTAAAGTGAAGAGTGAATTTTCTAAAGGATATATGACGCATTTGTCGAATTCAGCAGATTGGTCCAAAGACTTGTGAGTCAAATTCCCATTTCCAACAGCGGTAAAAGAAATGTTGAGTTAAAAAGGGGGGTAACTGAGCTTTGATCTAAAAGGTTGCTAACTAATACTGCGGTATTGGAAAGACGCATGACACATAGAACTAGAATAATATACCCGCAGTGGACGAAATAATGGGTTCAGTTCGAAATTCCAATCACCTGGCGAAGGCCGGAGCGTACAATAGTAAAAACGTTGGGAATATGGCAACAACGATGAGAAAAACAGTCCTAACAATGTAAGTGTAATAAGATTTTTTCTCGGATATCACTCTCGTATTTTCCAATCATTTTTATCTTAAAATATTTAATTATAATGTCAATCATTAATTTCTGCTGTCTAAATTCATGTTTTGTTATTTTTCTTTAATAATATCTTACTTATTCTCACATTCTTTCCATCTCAAGAAACTCATGGAATCTATTTGTTCCCAAAATAATAGTTACTTCTAGCAGGATAATGTGATGCAACATCGAGTAAAATGAGGCAAGAATCATAGAGGAACATTCTAGAAGGATGCTTTGCCCAACACATTCACTCTACAAAAGCGCATGGAGCATTATATGACGTGTTCTCAGAACAAAAAAAAATTGTACTAAAAGATGTTACGTGATATGAGTCGTCCTATATAGTAGTGAATACTGGACAATCTTTTTACTGATGAAGAAGACACTGGATGCAACATAAATATGGTTCCACAGAAGGGTGCTGACGATATCATGGTACCAACAACGACTCTTTCTTTAGAAAAAAACGAAAGGAAAAGACAAAACATCAAGAGACAGTTGAATTTTATAGGGTACACAATGAGGAAAGAGGGCTTAAAATATGACAGTTACAGGACAGTTTGATAGCAAAAGAGGCAGAGAAAAACGATGCATAATTTCATAGGGATTTTTTTTAAAATGGACGATTAAATACAGTTTAAGGGAAAAAATGAAATGGTAAAATTTTTAAAAGCTTCAACAGACAGAAAATTCTCGAGAACTATTATCATTTACCTCATGAAGAGATAAGGTACAAAAAAATAATAATATTAATAATAATAATAATCTAATAATAATAATAATAATAATAAATCTAATAAATCTAATAATAATAAGAAATTAATTATTATTCATTAATAAATAAATTAATTATTTATAATACATTATCATTCATTAATAAATCTAATAATAATTATAAATAAATCTAATAATAAATTTAATAGATCTCATAATAATAATAATAATAATAATAATAATAATAAATAATAATAATAATAATAATAATAATAATAAACAAAACAGACATATTTATTCTTAGAAAGAAATGACATGATACCGCTTGAACAAAAAGGGTGCAAACGTGGCTGTTATGGTTGTAAAGACCAATAGCTGATTAACAAAATGATCCTGGAAAACTGCTACAGTACAAAGAAAAATCTTAGTACAGCCTGGATAGACTATCGAAAGGCATTCGATAGTGTGCCACATGACTGGATTTTAAAGACTTTAAATATATACAAGATATCGGCCGTCATCATCAATTTCATCAAACAGTGCATGTCTATATGGAAAACAACCCTTTACCTCAATCATATAAATGGAACCTATAAGTCTGATGAAATAAACATCAAAAGAGGTATATTTCAAGGTGATTCTTTATCTCCCTTACTATTCTGCATATCATTAATAGCACTAACCAGTCAACTTAATAAGACAGAATGTGGTTATAAAATAGGACAAAAGAAAATAAGCCATCTATTTTACATGGATGACTTGAAGTTATATGCTAAGAATGATAATGAGCTGGAAGGTCTTCTGCAAACTGTAAAATGCTTCAGCGAAGACATTGGAATGAAACTTAATTTGAATAAATGTGCTAAAGCTACAGTTTTACGTGGATCAATACAAGAAACATCCTCAATTAGCCTAGACCCTGCTGTAACAATAAAAGAATTGAAACCAGAAGAAGCTTATAAATACCTAGGTGTAAATGAGAGCGAAAACATTCACCATAAAAAATGAAAGAAATAGTGCGTAAAGAGTACTATAGAAGGCTACGAACGATATTAAAAACTGAATTAAATTCACAGAACAGAGTTATGGCCATTAATAGCCTTGCAATCCCAGTTGTCCAATATAGCTTTAACATCTTAAACTGGACTCTAAATGACATCAGGCGAATGGATGCTAAAACAAGAAAGCTTCTTTCTAAGCATAAGATGCATCATCCAAAGGCTGATGTAGACAGTTTATACATACCCCGTAAAGAAGGTGGAAGAGGTCTTATTCAGCTGGAATTGTCACACAAGACAACAGCTATTTGCTTACTCAAGATACATAGAAACACAAAGGACTGGATAATATAATTAGTCAAACAACATAAAAACAGAAAGAAAAATATTTTATAATAAAAGAAGGCAGTAAATACAAACACGATTTACAGTTAGTAGATTCTGTAGAAAAGCAAAACAGAAGGCAAGAACCAACTATTGCGGCAAAAAATATGAAAATGAAAGCCAAGAATAAAGCATTTGAACAGATGAAACAACGCTGGGAGGACAAACCTCTGCATGGCCAATATCCAGAACGTGCCAATAAATCCAATGTTGATAAAGTTAATACTCATCGATGGTTACGTGCATCTGGATTAAAGTCTGAGACTGAAGGCTTTATTCTTGCAGCGCAAGACCAAAGAATTTTCACTAGAACATTTCAGGCAAATATTATACATAATAATGTCGATCCAAAATGCAGGTTCTGTGATAAATACCAAGAAAAAATAGGCCATCTAATCTCAGGATGTTTTGTACTTGACCCAAATGAATATGAAAATCGTCACGATAGAATTGGGCAATATTTACATTGGACAATGTGCAAACACTATGGAAAATATGTAAACAAACACTTGTATGAACACCACCCAGCACCGGTTACAGAAATAGAAGATGTCACCATTCTATGGGATTACACCATCTACACAATCAGAAAAATTGAAGCAAACATGTCAGACATTATTGTTAAAAACCAGAAAGAGAAAACCTGTCTATTAATTGATATGGCTTGTCCAGAGGATTGTAACATAGCAATCAAGGAATTTGAAAAACTGTCAAAATATAAAGACCTGGAAATTGAAATAGAAAAAATGTGGAAATTGAAAACAAGAGTTGTGCCAGTGATAGTAGGTGCAATTGGAATGATAAAAAAATGGAAGAAAACAGCACATTGAAAGAATCCCTGGAAACCCCAGCTTAAGAGATCTACAAAAAATTGTCATATTAAGTTCAGCCCACACACTAAGGAAAACTTTATCTATGTAACGCTAGGGATGATAGGGAAGATAGAAAAAACATGAAATTGAGCCATAACAACACGCCACGACCTGCCTTAGGTCTCCCCGCAGACTTGGTTGGTAGTGAGACCAAAGCAGAAATCAATATATGATGAAAAATGACATAATAATATCACTGTTTATCCTGTTAATTCATTTACAAAGACTGTATGTGTTCTTTTCCGTTTATATTTCCTTCTGTTCTGAGTATTTCTACACGTTGTTTTTTGATAATATCAATTTTTCTTTTATTCAGCCAACGCTGTTTAGATTCGTTAGGGTGCTTAACGAAAAGGAGACGGAGGTAGTTCACCTTCATACCCAAGAAATTATGAAAAACATCATTAACTGGTTGCGATTTACCTTTGTGAATATTACTTATATTTTTAGATGGCCTGAATCTACAATAATTTAAGATTAATGCAACATATTTATATTAAATATTGAATTAGATTACAGAACAACTATAAGAATGCATGTTTGTTATTAAAAAGACGGGCGTAAACCACGAATAGTAAATCGGAAATAGCAAAATCAAACAAGTGCAGAAATCAAAATATCTGGGAAGTGTTTTAGCAAAGAACGGAAAGTGAGACACTTATATCTGAAAGCGTATTGGATAGCCAAACAAGCATTCTAAAAACATAGCAGTGTATTAAAAGATAGAAAAAATTGATAGGAACAAAAAATAGAGAACTAAACTGCTACGTGTTGTCTGACCTCCTGTATGTCATTGAGTGCTAAATCATCTGCACAAAAACAGAGAAGAGACTTGTAGCAACAGACATCTGATTCCAGAAGGATCCTGGGCATACTATGAATTGAATATGTAAGCAACAAGAATCTTTTAAGAAAAAGGATACAAAAAACCTTAAACTTAACTTCAGAAAGGCCGTTTGAATGTCTAGGGTAAATGATGGGGAAATAAAGATTAGAAAATCTCATACTCACGGGAGAGAATGAAGGATAGAGTGACAAATAAAATACAACACATAACATATTTCAGTCAAGCGATAGAAGAGGTTTATAAGATTTATAATAATTATTCAATATATAAATATATAATTTAAATATATATATTTTATACATTATGTATATATTTACATGTAACATACATCAATATACATCAATAACATACATCAATATATATATATATATATATATATATATATATATATATATATATATATATATTCTGAAGGGACATGTGATATAAAGATTAAATTGGAAAGCATGTGTTATACTCCATCATATATTATAAAATTGAATTTTAAATTACTTGACATTGTGTGATTTGAAAACTTTAAGATTGGACATTTCCCTTTTTGGTTTGTAGGTTATATAAGCAATTATAAAGAATATCGACTGTAATTATTTATATATATCATACATTTATATATATATATATATATATATATATATATATATATATATATATATATAATATTATTATTATTAATTATATATACAATTTATAAGAATTATTCAATATACAAATATATAATATATAAATTGTATATATTTATATAATACATATATATGTATATTTGTATATATATTTACGTATTATATATATTTATACATATTTTATATACATTCATATTAATAATCTATATATACATATACAAACTTACAGTGATGCACACACACACGCACACGAACACACACACACACACACACACACACACACACACACATATATATATATATATATATATATATATATATATATATATATATATACTTCGACTTTAATTAAATCCAGAGAAAATTCCATCTTTTTGATTTGGATTTCCAAAATCGATTTGATACATTAACGGAAGATAATATTATTTACAATTTGACATTGTGTTACGTAAAAAAAAGGTATTCAGTTTTCATAAACTCATTGAGGGCGTTATTAGCGCAGAAGATATATTTCATCTGCTTCGATAATCTTATCGTCGTGTGCATGTTCCTTTAAGTTCTATAGTGTCCGCTTTTCAACCTTGGTAGAAACTTCATATAATTTTTTTCGTCTAAATGCCGGTTTTCTTAAGTTCTTTAAGCATTAGCAAAATGTTCTTTTTAAATTTTATTACAGTGATATTTTACGAGCAACAGTGTTTGGGCCTTTTATTAACAATTCAGAAGGTGAAATCCTCCTGTCTTTGTAGTTCCATTTCGTACAGATTCCAGTCTAAACGACATAGAAAAGTTAAAGAGAACCCGCTGTATATCTAAAGACGCATTTAAACATATTAAAAAGGAATTTGTTAATCAGAAAACAGAAAGAAATTGGCATTTTATAATAAATAATATAGCCACAAACGAAATTAGAAAAAAATATGGTGATTGTAGCGAGACAAGAAAAAATAAAAATTTTAATTTTAGAAATATGTCTCCAAATTACTTATTGCTCTACCTTCACCCGGTCTAGTACTTGTTTGTTTCCCCAAAATTGTTAAAGCCATCACTTTATACTACAAACATGTTGAGAGGGACTGGAAGAAAGCACATATTCTGAGTCAACCAACAGTTTACAATGCTAGACTCTCAAGTTATCAGTCGCGGTAACCAACGGAAACTTCTGAACATTTTTTCTACACAGTTTTATTCACAAGACACTTCATAGATATTGATAATATTGTACTTCTTCCTCTGGTCAATATTATCCATATTTTAAATCCTTGGCGAATTGATCATGGAGAAATTCAGTCGTTGATCTCATGGTCAAAAATGTTTCGTTCGAACCAATATGCCAATAAATTCAGAATAATACTCAATTTAATATACCAAACGTAACTATATAATGTTACAGTAATGAATTACAATATAGTGTTCTATGAGAGTAGTGTCAGTTTTGATTGATTGATTGATTGTTTTTTACGGTTTATTAACGTTTAGATGTTTTATTTAAAGCCAGAAAATAGTTTTGTATTACAAGCAATTTTTGAAAACATAATGATTTAATGATAATTATATATTTATTTTCTATCTTGGCAGAGAAGATTTTCCAAGTGTATTTGTGCGTAAAGGAATATAACGAACCCAACTGGAATTGGAACTCTGCTCTCCGATTTCACATTCCTAGCCGTCATCCATTTTAACACCATCACACCCAACCTTACCCAACATACTATTTTCAAGTGGTCACTTATGTTGCCACTGACCAGGCTCGATGTTATATAACTTCGTTGATCGGACGTAAGCCTAATTGAATGTGGATTTAATTATTGAAATGCTTCGATAAACGCCTTGTAGATTCTTTTCTAGATGCAAATCAAAATATCTTTTTAGTAATCTTTGCTATTTCTATTTATTTTACATTAGTTATATTTATACTCAGAATAATATAAATGAAATTTCTGGACCTTACAAAGTGGAAAGTGTGTCTGCAGAGTATAATACTCACAAGACATAATCAGAGAAAACCGCCAGCAAACGAAAGAAAAAGCGAGTAACGAGAAGGAATCATTGTAAAAACTTAACACTTTACGCAAAGCAACAATACATATGAAAGTATGGAGAATCATAACCTTTTAAGTTCTAGAGAAAATAAAAGAAACTTTAAATAAATATTTGTCAGACAGCACACTTATCAGTTTGACTGAGCTACCATTGACATTTTATATTTCCACGTGACTCTGGGAATTCTCTGTATGGACCGGTAATGTAAGCCATAAGCCTCCATTTGCAATTTCTACTTTTAGGTTAGTGACACATTTTCATTAGTCATGTAATGTAAGTGCATCGACTTATACTTACCTCTGGGCATAATAATGACAGATTTGTGTAGTTAACCGTAAATGGTGTTTCTAATTTCGTTTCTCCCTGAACGGATTAACTTTTTTCTTATGTAAGAATATTTGTAAATATTCTTTTACTTTCACTTTTACTTTCATTTTCACCTTTTCGTTTAGTAGTGTAACTACGTTGTTTATGTAAAAATATAAATAAACAAACTTTCAGGATATTTTTCGAGACATGACAGAATTCCAAGTAAGTTATTTTAAAATCTACTAGTTTTACTCTTTATGTGTTTTCTTTATAATGAAAAAGGTTCAATATTTCTTTTACATAAAAAGGGGTAAATAAATGACAAAACTGTTTAATCTGTGCTCATTTTAATAAAGTTGATTTTAGTAAGAACGTATGTAGCTGATGAAGCCCGTATGTCATATTTTTTAACGAATTAGCTTCAGTTATCTGGAATTCGATAAAATACGCGCTAATTATTATTATAATATATATATATATATATATATATATATATATATATATATATATATAATTTATAAGAGATTTTCAATTATTACTATGGATAGGTATTACCTTCTGTTTTACCATTTATATCTGACGAGCCGCGATAATAATATCAAAGCGGTGAAATATGCATTATCTGTAGTAATAATCGGACATCTTTTATGAATTATATTACTCTGTTAAGTAAAATAAATGAATTTAACATTGAGTTCTCTTGATTTCGTTTCTTTTGGAATTTGCCTGGATTACATACCAAGTGTACTATGTTATATATATATATATATATATATATATATATATATATATATATACGAGGGTGTATTGAAAAGTTCATAGTCTAAAAATGAAGGAGAGTTACTAGAACTGTTAAATATTGCATACATTAATTTGAAATCTATTAATCCCTGTATTGTTTATTTTGAAGCTACGAAGGTGGGCTGAAAAATTCATAGACTGACTATGCAGGAATGATAGTATTTCTGTGTAATCTCGCATGCGTTGACTTCAAACAATATCATTTATAACTGCATTGTTTCTTTCCAGGGTAGGCTGAAAAATTCATAGTAAACTACGAAGGATTGATGTTAGAGCTATGAAATATCACCTGAATTAATTTCATCTCTTCTTAAGAATTGCATTGTTTATGTCCATTTAAAATTATATCAGGCTGTTCAAAAAATTGCTGCTGATGTAAAAGTCACCTGAAACAGATATGATATTATTATCACTGTGATAATGGTTTTAACTCAAGCGGTTTCTTATGTTGGGGAACAGATGGTAGTCAAATCAGGAGAACAGGGAAGTTGATGCAATTGTTCAAAGCCAGTATCATGCACAGCAGACATTAATGCCAATGTCTTGTTTACTGGAGCATTATCCTTAGAAAACAAGACACTTTTTGTTAGTTTCCCTGGATGTATGTACTTGATAGACTTATGCAACTGCGTCAACCAGTTGGCAGGGTGCGCTTCATTATTTTGTGGAACTGATGAAGATATTCAATAAACACAATGCCTTTTGCATAAAAAACCCTGCATTCATCAACTTCCCACCATATGAAATGGCCTAGGCATATTTAGAGATGATGAGGAGAGGTGTTTCCGCTTCTAAGACTGTCTCTTGTTTCTGGTTCAATGTCATGAACCGAACTCTCATCCTCGGTAGGAATCGTTCAAGGAAACCAGATGGAGTTTCTCGAAATGTGATCAGACTTCTGCGCTTTTGATAAGGAGTCAGAAGACATGACACCCACCGAGCAGAAGCCTTCATAATGTCAGGCTTTTTGTGCAGAATATACTCAACACTGTCAGGGAATATGATGATAGTATTGGCTATTTGATTTAAAGTCAATTACCTCTCACCCATCATTATGTGCTGATCGCGATCAATGTTTTTCTCGTGGCCGGACATCTGGACCTTTGGCCATATTCAAGACTCTTCATAGCTCTTCTAATTTCAGCTTCCCTCTATTGCACTGTTTATAAAGCCGGGGCATCATCCCCTAATGTGGCAAACATGAAATCATCAATGTTCTTTGGAGACTAAATTTTTTTTTCTAATGGTAACTGATAATATCACGGTGACTCATTTTAGACATTTCCCCCAAAATTACTACGTTCAGTAGTGAGATGTCAGTTTCCTTGCAAAGGCAACAATGCAGTTATTGATAATAAGATTATTGATAATAAGATTTGAAATTAAAGAACTTTAACGATCATATATATACATAGAGAAGTGCATTGCAGATATGAGATGGAAAGCGTGCTTTAATCTTAATAATTTAAATGACAACAACACTAGTGAGACGTATGGATTTAAAACCTATGCTCACCCACGACATATCAAAGATTTCGACAGATTTGAAGCTGAGTTTATCGGTATAATTAATAAACTAAAATATAGAAGGATAAGGATTAATATTGTGCAACAAAAAATTAGTGCTGATATTGATAAAATAAAGAGGACTAGAAAAATTTATGTTAAAGCAGGTAAGTCTAAATCCAAGAGGCACTTATTAAAGGTGTTCATAGAGATAAATTAGAATATATGGACACTAAGAGAAACAAATGAAAGAATAGAGGTAGGAACATTTTATGGTTAAATCCCCCGTTTAATGAGCCCTAACAATTATAAAAAAGCGTTACACAAAGAAGGTATTAAACACTATAAAAAGCTCCTGCTGATATAGAGACTAAAATTAATCAAAAGGCTAGTATTTTTAGTCAGAAAATGTGAGTTGTACAATCGTGTGGAGAAATTAAATTTAAAATCTTGTTTCATAACAGTAAAAGTTCATAAGAGTTATTTTCCAAATAAACCTGAATATAGATTACTGATCCCTACTGAAACAGAGTTAGGTAAAATAAGTAAGGTAATCTTGCCGAAGGTATGCAAGTTACTAAGAATGTTTACTAATACAGGGGCCCGACAGTATTTTTCGGACACTTTAGTATTCGACTTTCCGAGTACCATAGAGTGGCGAAATTCCTTCAATAGAATAGCATAAACATATAAAGACAATACCTGTAATAAAAATGAAAGAAAGTCGATTACGTAAGGAAAAATATTTATTTTTCATCATTTTTTACAAAACACACGCGACATTATTTTTCGGACATCGTTGAAAAACTGTTAATAGTCTGCAATATCACCTTTCTTCTCAATAATTTGTATCAATCTCTCTTCATAATGATCAAACATATGCACAATAACATCTCTACGTGTTTCTATTAGTTCTTTTTGGCATCTAGTATCCGTTCCCATAGTTGAGTCTCTTTCGTTATTTCAGGTCCATCATAGACAAGTTGCGCAAGCATTTCCCAAATATTTTCTATTAAATTTAGATCTGGGCTTTTTGCAGGCCATTCCAAAGTAGTCATATTCACTTTAGCCATCCATTCTTTCATGAGTTTTGACACATGGATGCTGCAATTGTCTTGCTGTAGAACGAAATCATTCCCTATCTCTCTTCTTATCCTTGGTAGGGCTTTCTCGTCCAGCAACTGTTTGTAGCTTTTGCTGTTCAGTCGTTCTTTCAGCCACTCCAACCATATATTTTCATTAGCAAAGACCATACCCCAAACCATAACTCCTCCTCCTCCCATCTGTCGTTTGTTCAGTACAGCAGGCTCATCCCTTCTCGACCAAGTACACCATCCATCGGGCCCATCAAACTTGAAACGCTTCTCATCAGTAAATGTAACCTTCTTAAAAGCAACATGCTTTGTTAACCACCTTTTAGCACGCTCCAGTCTTGCTCCTTTGTTTTTCTTTGTTAGTGTAATTTTTTTCTTAGCCTTTGCATACTCCAAACCAATCCTATGCAGCATTCTTTGTACTGTTCGGACGTTTACATCCAATTCACATTTCTTCTTCACTTTTCTTGCTGTAACTTTTTCTCCAGATGTCAAAAGCCGTGTCACAGTCCTCTTCATTCTCCTTTCAGTCCTCTTGCCAATTGAACTTTTCCGTCCTCTCTTCTTTTTTCCGCTCGGAGTTTGTCTTCAGCATGTATTCGACCGTTGATTTCGACAGCTTCAAATCCATGGCGATCCTTCTGATGCTGAGGACATCATCCCGCTTCTTCCGTGCCAAACAAACGACTTCGTTTGAATGCATTAAACTTAATTGTTTTGCCAGTAAAATAGAACAGATAATTGATTCTAATGATGACAGCTAAGTGTACAAGCAGAAAATTTGCATGCAGCAACATATACATGAACTTAGCTCTTAATAAAATAGGATTTTTTGTCATGTCCAAAAAATAGTGTCGCGCAAGTTTTCGCAAAAATCACAAAAAACTAAAATTATCAAAACCAAACTAAAACAAATGATTACACTAGTAGTGGATTTTCACTCCTCAACTACGTACTTACAATCTCAAAAGTTTTTTGGCACTAGTAACCACCTTGAAGTACTTTTTTCAAAGTGTCCGAAAAATATTGTCGGGCCCCTGTATAAACCAGTGGCAATCCACTAATAATTGTATTGAATGGTTTAAAAATTACGATAAAAATAAACATTGCTCATTCATTAAATATGATATTAAAGCAACATTTCTGATTAAGAAATAGACGTTATTAGGCATTGCCGAAATGTGTTATTAAACCAAAACAACGTATTATGGATAGAAAAGGATGACTTAAACAACTTTCACAATCCCATGGGAGCGTATAATGAGGCCGAATCCCGCCTGAATCCATCCATTCGTCCGTGCATGGAATACTGCTGCCATATATGGTCAGGCGCCCGTGCTGTGCATCTCGGTGTTCTCGACAGGCTCCAAAGGAGAATCAGTAATGTGACAGGTACCGACTTGGCGGCTCGACTACAGTCACTTCCCCACCGACGAAATGTGGCCTCCCTTTGTCTGTTCTATAAATACTTTCATGGCTTCTGCTCCAAGGAACTTAAGTCACAGGAGCCTCTGCAACAGGTGCTTACTCGTGCAACCAGATTGGAAACTGGGTCCCACCCATTCACAGTTAGATTAACCAAATGCAGGCGACAATGCTACTCCTTCAGCTTCTTCTCTCGCACTTCCCGCCTGTGGAACTCGCTTCCATATTCTTGCTTTCCTTACGGCTACAACCTCCAGTAATTTAAATGCAATGTCAATACTCATCTCTTAACCACTTGACTTTAGTTCTTTCACCACCTCTTATATCCTTTCCTTTCTCTCCACCATTGCAACTGTCATCACACCTGTATTCCCATCCTTTTCTTGCTCCTTTCTAACTGGTTCGTCTTCCTCTTTACTCTCTTCTACTTAATCTTTTTACTCTTATGCACATCAGTGGCATTACCGCCTTGCTCTGGATGATACGATTAAAAAAAAAAGGTATCAGAATGAATAAGGTGCTTATTGTTGTATAAGTTTTATGAGTACATAAATTTTAACAACCACGGGTTATACCGTGATGATGGATTAATCATAGTCGATACCAGTAACCCCCCAAAATGTGACAATAAACACAAAAAACTTTTTTGATTTAGATGTTGAAATCAATTTAAAAGTGGTGAATTATTTAGACATCACACTAAATCTTTTGAATGGATTCATATCCCCATACATGAAAGAAAACCAAAATCTGCAGTATGTAAACTATAAATCTCATCAACCCGCACACATTATGCGGGGTATTGCTAAAAGTATTTCTCATAGACTATCAAACAATTCTTCTAGTAAAAATATCTTCAATTATCATAAAAATTGTACCAAGATGCACTTATTAAAAGTGTTCATAGAGATAAATTAGTATATATGAACACTAAGAGAAACAAACGAAAGAATAGAGGTAGGAACATTTTATGGTTTAATCCCCTGTTTAATTTAGCGGTAAAAACCGAAATCGGTAAAATATTTTTCAATTTATTAGAACAAAATTTTGGTAAAGATAATAAGTTGTATAAAATATTTAACAAAAATAACGTAATATTTAGTTACTGCTGTATGCCCAATTTGGAGAAAATTATTAGTGGAGTAAACAAGAAAAAAGTTAGAGATGATATGCATACTGGCATAAGTAATTGTAATTGTAGGATTAAGAATAATTGTCCCTTGCAAGATAAATGTCAGCAAGATTGCGTCGTCTATCGTGTTAAAATTTATAAAAACACTGACCAAAATGTATCCAAAACATACTTAGGTGCTACCCAAGATATTTTCAAAAAAAGATATTACAATCAAACTAGTAGCTTTAATAATGAAAAGTATAAACATAGCACCACCCTATCCTCCTATCAACTAATGTGCGAGCCATTAAACAAGAGCTTAATATAAAAACTATTTTGAAATGGGAAGTATTAAAGAGATGTGCTAAATATAAAGCCGACCAGAAATTTTGTAGGTTGTGTGTAGAGGAAAAACTTGCTATAGCTTCGTATAAACAAACCAATAATTTATTGAATTCCAAAACTGAAATATTAAACAAATGTAGGCATAGAAAGCCTTGACTTTTAGATTAAGTTTAAGTTGGATTTGTATCATTTTTGGTTTTGGTTTTCTGTTTTCGCCTTTGCAGTCATTAATCTTTTGAAAAAATTTAAAATATATGAAATTACACATTAAATTCGTTTTCTATAATAAAGTCCTCCCCTATTTGTGTGTGATGTCTTCATTTTGGGTTAATTGAATTTCCTTTATACATGTTGTTTGTTGCTTTCCTCGTTAGCCAGCTTTCCCTGACGATCCGTATTGAGCGCTTTTTGTTAGTTGATTACTCGTATCGGGTTTGTTTCTTTGGGCTACGTGCTGACTCGGTCCGAACCATTTTGACTGATCTTCATGTACTTAACTCTTTCTTATTTAAAGCCGTTTTTCCTTTCTTCGTAGATTCGTTGAAAGTTTTTTCGACACGAGTATAGTTATAATCTCTTTTATTTTTATTATATATATATATATATATATATATATATATATATTTATAAAACTATATCCTTCTCATATATATGAAAAAAATACAGTTTTAAATACTAACCTATATTTAGTGGTTAACGCGCTCATTATAGAAGTGTGATAAAGCGTATTTAAATATAAAAGAAAACGTTGATATCAATACCCAGCAGTGACAGTCTGTTTCATTTTTAAACACTATCTCCATATTGCTATTTGACCTCAACGGTCTCTTAATATATATATATATATATATATATATATATATATATATATATATATATATATATATAATGATAAAAGTAGTCGTTTGAATGTTGAAAATCTCAACAATTTCACAAATAACATCACTGATTGGCTGATATTTGCGAATACAGAAATTCATATATGTAGCCTACAAAAAGCGAAAAACACGTAAAATCTTCTGCGAGCCTGTTCTAATATAGGATTTTTAGTGTCACTACTAAAATACATTTCATTTTCTAAATTTATTTAACGGTATTTCACACACACACACACACACACACACACACATACACACACACACATAGAGACACACTCACACACACGCACAGACACATATCTATCTATCTATCTATCTATCTATATATATATATATGTGTGTGTGTGTGTGTGTGTGTGTGTGTGTGTGTGTGTTGTATTTGGGTATCATTTTTTTGTTTCGGTATCTATGATTAGAATCCAATGAAAGTTCTTTGAAGTTTATATTTTTGTTTACTTTTTCATATTTTTAATTTTACTTTTAAAGGATTTTGTTAAATTAAACACTCCATACCTTAGTTATTTCTATCAGAACTAGCTATTTCAAAGATGTTTGTTGTTTGTTATATCGCCAGTTTAAACATCTATTTATATGGTTAGTGTTAGCAGAAAGTAATTATACAAACAATATTTTATTACCTCTGCCTTAGGGAAGAAGCTTATTTTTTCCAGTCCGGTTTGTCTGTTTGTTTGTCTGTCAGTGTGCAAGATATCTCAAAACCCGCTGGATGGAAACTTTCAGGGATTATTTTCCACATTACTGGCACGATTTGATTAGATTTAGAGTCTAATTCGGTACGGGATAAAGTTTCTTAGCTATTTTTCTGATTTTACTAATTTTTTCGTACCTTTTACATCACAAATACTGGATTACCTCCGTTAGATTGCTTTATTATCTATTATAGATAAAAATATAAATATAAAATGCACAAAAAGTAATCCAAAATAAAAGTTTTAAATATTAGCATCCTTTTTAAAATTTTTGCTGCATAGGATTTTTTATTAATCATACAGACTAATTTCTTATATATATATATATATATATATATATATATATATATATATATATATACGAAAAACTACAAAAAAGTTGTAAGTTTAAAAATGTACTTTTTTGACAGTATTTATTTATTTCTATTATTATATTTGATATTTCAGACCGTCCTAGGACTTTCATCAGAAACAAATGATTTTAAAATAGCTTTTGTCTGTTTTCTTGTCTATCTGACCAAAACCCACCGGATGGATTCAGATTAAATTTTCAGGGATGATTCGCATCATGACTGCACAAACTAATTAGATTTTTGCTCCGATCCAGTACAATCCAAGGTTTGGGGGCTGTTTTGTTACTATCTTGTACCTTTCATGAATTATATTAACTGTGTATATTTAATTTTGAGAGCGGTCAAGTAAATTCTTTGTATTTTCACTCTTGAGAGTGGTCAATTTCACTGAGTTATTCAGGTTTAAATGACCATCTCTTGCTAATCGCTGAGATGATGTCTTAATTGCCTTAGCGGAGATTTCCGGTCTCTTGTTTATTTTTATCAACCTGAGCAAAAAGAGTCTCCTCACTCCCCAATCACGACTTAATGTCAATGCTCGGCTTCGTGTTGCGAGGTTGACACTGCAGAAGCTCGGCGACTTAGGATATGAGATTTTGCTACATCCAGCATATTTCCTACGTCTGTCCTACTGACTAGAACGTTTTTAAATACGTTTTGGATCAGTAAAATGTAGAGTAAATATATTACTTACGAGAAAATGTCTTACTTTAATAACAATAATGAAATTAATCTTCTTCTATCTTCTTTTTTTTCATATGAGTCGGGAAATTAATGAAATGTTACGTTTGATCAATTAAATTGTCTCATTTAAAAAATATAATATAATCATATTCAACAGTCAGACTGTTAAGTGTCATAAGTGATTCCTGTGTGGGTGATCATTCCTTTTTCGGTCCGTGACTGACAAGGCACAAGATTTTCTCGTAGATGATTGCTATTTCTTTTGTGGTAGACTGGTAAACAATCAAGGCTATAGAAGCCAACCTATTCTGCTATTTAATTCTGGTATGCAGATCAATCTTTTAATTACCATACATGATACATGCATGAGCGATCTTTTGATCCATGACTGACCAGGTAGAAGATTTTCTCGTAGTTGATTGCCATTTCTTTCTCTGGTAGACTGGTTGAAACCAAGGCTATAGAAACAAACTTATGCTGCTATTCAATTCATTTATCCAGATCAGTCAGTTAATTGCCATGCGGCGATCATGTCTCTTTAGGACCATGACTGACCAGGCAGAAGATTTCCTGTCGTAGGTTACATTTCTTCCTGCAATAGACTAGTTGCAAACCATGGCTATAGAAACTAATCTGTCCTGCTATTTAACGCATAGCTGGAGGGAGAAGTAATGGATTGATGGCTTTGGCAAGGGTATTTGCACGTAAGTGAATGCAACGAATTCGACTGGAATTCGAACTCGGATCTCCGATTTCGTATTCCAAAACCATACCGAATCTATACATTCCTCTTGACGGTATTTTAAAGAAAATCTGTCTATTGTTTTAAAACTAGTTATATTTGACTCCGTGTTAAAACATGATCAATGGATTCATATTTTACTAGTGTAAAGCAGGAATAAATTATTCGTGTTTTTTTTTCACTTTACATTAAAACAGGATCAATGACAAATTTTTGACTCTAGTGTTAAACAGGATCAATGACAAATTTTTGACTCTAGTGTTAAACAGGATCAATAACAAATTATTGACTCTAGTGTTAAACAGGATCAATGACAAATTTTTGACTCTAGTGTTAAACAAGATCAATGACAAATTTTTGACTCTAGTGTTAAACAGGATCAATGACAAATTTTTGACTCTAGTGTTAAACAGAATCAATGACAAATTTTTGACTCTAGTTTTAAACAGGATCAATGACAATTTTTTTACTCTAGTGTTAAACAGGATCAATAACAAATTATTGACTCTAGTGTTAAACAGGATCAATGACAAATTTTTGACTCTAGTGTTAAACAGGATCAATAACAAATTTTTGACTCTAGTGTTAAACAGGATCAATAACAAATTTTTGACTCTAGTGTTAAACAGGATCAATGACAAATTTTTGACTCTAGTGTTAAACAGGATCAATAACAAATTATTGACTCTAGTGTTAAACAGGATCAATGACAAATTTTTGACTCTAGTGTTAAACAAGATCAATGACAAATTTTTGACTCTAGTGTTAAACAGGATCAATGACAAATTTTTGACTCTAGTGTTAAACAGAATCAATGACAAATTTTTGACTCTAGTTTTAAACAGGATCAATAACAAATTATTGACTCTAGTGTTAAACAGGATCAATGACAAATTTTTGACTCTAGTGTTAAACAGGATCAATGACAAATTTTTGACTCTAGTGTTAAACAGGATCAATAACAAATTTTTTACTCTAGTGTTAAACAGGATAAATAACAAATTTTTGACTCTAGTGTTAAACAGGATCAATAACAAATTTTTGACTCTAGTGTTAAACAGGATCAATGACAAATTTTTGACTCTAGTGTTAAACAGGATCAATAACAAATTTTTGACTCTAGTGTTAAACAGGATCAATAACAAATTTTTGACTCTAGTGTTAAACAGGATCAATAACAAATTTTTGACTCTAGTGTTAAACAGGATCAATAACAAATTGCAGCTCTAGTGTTAAACAGGATCAACAGCAAATTTTTGACTCTAGTGTTAAACAGGATAAATAACAAATTTTTGACTCTAGTGTTAAACAGGATCAATAACAAATTTTTGACTCTAGTGTTAAAGAGGATCAATAACAAATTTTTGACTCTAGTGTTAAAAGAGGATCAATAACAAATTTTTGACTCTAGTGTTAAACAGGATCAATAACAAATTTTTGACTCTAGTGTTAAACAGGATCAATAACAAATTTTTGACTCTAGTGTTAAACAGGATCAATAACAAATTTTTGACTCTAGTGTTAAACAGGATCAATAACAAATTTTTGACTCTAGTGTTAAACAGGATCAATAACAAATTTTTGACTCTAGTGTTAAACAGGATCAATAACAAATTTTTGACTCTAGTGTTAAACAGGATCAATAACAAATTTTTGACTCTAGTGTTAAACAGGATCAATAACAAATTTTTTGACTCTAGTGTTAAACAGGATCAATAACAAATTTTTGACTCTAGTGTTAAACAGGATCAATAACAAATTTTTGACTCTAGTGTTAAACAGGATCAATAACAAATTTTTGACTCTAGTGTTAAACAGGATCAATAACAAATTTTTGACTCTAGTGTTAAACAGGATCAATAACAAATTTTTGACTCTAGTGTTAAACAGGATCAATAACAAATTTTTGACTCTAGTGTTAAACAGGATCAATAACAAATTTTTGACTCTAGTGTTAAACAGGATCAATAACAAATTTTTGACTCTAGTGTTAAACAGGATCAATAACAAATTTTTGACTCTAGTGTTAAACAGGATCAATAACAAATTTTTGACTCTAGTGTTAAACAGGATCAATAACAAATTTTTGACTCTAGTGTTAAACAGGATCAATAACAAATTTTTGACTCTAGTGTTAAACGGGATCCAATAACAAATTTTTGACTCTAGTGTTAAACAGGATCAATAACAAATTTTTGACTCTAGTGTTAAACAGGATCAATAACAAATTTTTGACTCTAGTGTTAAACAGGATCAATAACAAATTTTTGACTCTAGTGTTAAACAGGATCAATAACAAATTTTTGACTCTAGTGTTAAACAGGATCAATAACAAATTTTTGACTCTAGTGTTAAACAGGATCAATAACAAATTTTTGACTCTAGTGTTAAACAGGATCAATAACAAATTTTTGACTCTAGTGTTAAACAGGATCAATAACAAATTTTTGACTCTAGTGTTAAACAGGATCAATAACAAATTTTTGACTCTAGTGTTAAACAGGATCAATAACAAATTTTGACTCTAGTGTTAAACAGGATCAATAACAAATTTTTGACTCTAGTGTTAAACAGGATCAATAACAAATTTTTGACTCTAGTGTTAAACAGGATCAATAACAAATTTTTGACTCTAGTGTTAAACAGGATCAATAACAAATTTTTGACTCTAGTGTTAAACAGGATCAATAACAAATTTTTGACTCTAGTGTTAAACAGGATCAATAACAAATTTTTGACTCTAGTGTTAAACAGGATCAATAACAAATTTTGACTCTAGTGTTAAACAGGATCAATAACAAATTTTTGACTCTAGTGTTAAACAGGATCAATAACAAATTTTTGACTCTGGTGTTAAACAGGATCCATGTACACTTTTTAGTTTAGATTTATACTTTCTTTTTTGATTCCCACAAAAAAAAAAAGCGAATCAATGTCTCCATTTTTGTATCTGATTTTGGACTCTAATTTAAAACCGTAATTACTTATTAGACCATTGTAAAATCGTGTGTGTTTTTATTTTTAACTCTGACATGAAATCGGTCATATGTCTACATTTTTACTCTAGTGTAAAACCTGACATATATCTCTTTTCTAGATTCGAGCAAAATCCTCTACATATGTCTCCTGGATTCTAGTCTAAAATCTCATTTTTTAAAAATTTTAGTGTAGAATACGACATATTTGACTATTTTTGGTTCTAGTGTGAACCCCAACATATGTCTACTTTTTTTATAATTATAGTTTAACATTTGACATCTGTCAATATTTTATTCTAGTGTATACTCCAGTATATGTCTCATTTTTTATATTTGTACAAAATTTGATAAATGTCTAATTCTTAGTTTTTCGTATAAATTCGGACACATGTCTCCTTATTGGATTTTAATATAAAATCGGACAAATGTCTCCTTTATTCATTCTAGTCTAAAACTCAACACATGAAGTTTTTCTTTTTATTCTACTGTAATTTCGACATATGTCATTTTTTTATTCTAGTATAAAATTGGACATATGTCTCCTTTTCATTCTATTGGAAAATCCGACATGCATTTCCTTTTTTATTCTAGTGTAAAACCCGCCATATGTCTCCTTGTGTTTCTGGTGTAAAATAGGACACAAGTCTCTTTTTTTCCACAGTTGTAAAACCGGCCCTAAATCTCATCTTATTTAGTCTAGCGTGAAACCAGACCAATGTTTTGGGATTTTTTTAACGTACAGTAAAATTATATTTTCTATTTAATAAATAAATGTTTTTATCCAGGTGTAAAATCGATACTATGTATATATTAGTGAATCTAATGTAAGATTGGATCTATGTTATTTTCTTTGCTTTAGTGTAAAAATCGTGTCTCCGTTTACATTTTTGACTTTATGGCAAACCTTTTTGGCGCGAGTCTAAACCAAATCTATTTGGATTGTATTCAAAAACAAGTTGGACGAATGCCCACTTCTTCAATTCTCAAGCAAACCAGGCCTAATTAAACTTTTTTGATTCTTGTGTAAACTTGACCTACGTCTAGTAAACCGGCCAATGTTTACTATTTTGTCTCTAGTTGAAACTGAAAATATTTCAACTTTTTCTTCTAGTATAAATCGCCGACTTGTTTACGATTTTTAAACTAATGCAAAGACGGACATATGACGACATTTTGACTTTAACATAATGAAGGAGAGCTTGGAGAATGATACTCACAGGACATAGAGGGAGAGAGAGACAGTGGAAAGCAATGCATGTCATACTTGATGGACTTAAGCAAATGAATGGCAAGGTAGGACTTAAGAAGTGTAACAATGTGCTTTCTGGTTCAGTGGATATCGGTTCGGAACGTGAAATCCGGTGGCCATGTTCGAATTCCAGTTGAATTTCTTACGTTCATTTACGCGCCAATACACTTGGGAAAGGTATTAATCCGTCTCTTCCCTCCAGTTATGGGTTAAATACCTAGACAGTTTGGGTTCTATAACCTTGGTTGGCTACCAGTCTACCGTAGAATGTAATGGCAACCTACTGTGAGATAATCTTCTGCCCAGTCAGTCATGTCTTTTTCCGCACATGATCGCCCAAGCGCGTATCACGTATGGCACTTAAGTGACTGAACAAAAGAAAGGGTGTTAAGCGCTATAAGGGATAGGGAGATATGGCAGGCCAGGATCGCTTAATGTCCCAAAGGAACACGGCACATAGAAGAAGTAAAAGCAATGGTAAGTCTACTTAAAATTATTCCAGCATAGAAGCAGAATTTTTTTTTATTCTCGTTTCATAGCGGACAATATTTTGACACCACTGTAAGATCCGACATATATTTACATTTATTTAATCTTTAGAAGCATTACGGCAGTATCACGCTAAACACCGGTTCTGTACGATCACCGTAGTTAATCAACGACGAACCTGGTCATACCTACATGGGTTATACTTGGAAATATCAGGGGCTGTAAATATGGATGTGTGGGAAGTGTAATCTTTAATGTCTGCCAATTATTAATCAGAGAACCTGGTTCCAATTCCGGTTGAGTTCACAAATATTCGTTGAAATGGTATGAATCAACCCCTTCTCTGGGGACTAAGTAGTAAGACTTGCATCTCTAAAACCTTTATTGATTTTTTTATATATATTTTCTGGCTTTAAATAATCTCCAATGGGTTGATAAATCGAAAAAAAACAAAAAAATAAAACGAATGAATCAATTTTTCTTCTCTTCTTCTTTTATGTTCTCTGTCCTTTCAGGACGTAGGCGATCATGGCTTTCGACTTCTTCTATCCCTGGTGGCTCTTAGTACGTTTTCTCCTGTTACACCACGCAACCCCAGTTCCGTCATCCACCTGCTCAGTTCCTTGAAATATGTTATCCGCTGCCTTCATCTGTTTCTTTTTACTACTATGTGGCCTGTAAATATGATATTCTCCAAGCCCTCCTTCCTTATTGCATATCACAGGAACTTCATTTGACTCTTCTTGATGCTCACTATTAATTTTCTTTTCGTTGCCATTCTTTCCAACACCTCATCACCGTACACAAGTTCGGTCCATGATATCCGCAGGATCCTTCTGCAGAAACAAATTTCCGCTGCTTCAAGTGTTTCCTTCATCTTCGATGATATTGAGCAACATTCACTGTCGTATTGAAGAACTGACATCATATAGCAATCTAGCAGTCTCTTCTTTGTTTTTAGTGAAAATTTCCTGTGTCTTAGTACTTTACTCCGCTTCTGGAACGTGTCCTTCACCATGCCAATTCGCCTTCGGATCTCTGTGTCGCAATTTTTATTTCCTGTTAGAACAACTACTCGGTAATTAAAATTTTGTACTTGCTTGATTATAGTATCCCCTAACTGTATTTGGCATATTTCGGTTGTTCTTTTTGCTGATGACAATGCATTCAGTTTTCTTGCAGTTTATTTGTTGTCCTTTTTTGTCACTCTTTTCAGCTACCTTCTGTAGAAGGTCATGTATTTTTTCTGTCTGCAGTCAGCACTGTATCATCTGTACACCTTATGCTGTTCAATAAATTAACTGCCATAAAAATCTAGAATTATGCCAATCTTTGAATTTAGTACAAAAACGCATCTGCAACATTTGCCATTCAATTTACAAACTGAGGCATTCAAATTAAATATTACTGTATTCAAATTAAATAACAGGGTATTCAAATAAAAAAAATAAACTAAAAATTCAATTTAAATACTAAATCATTCAATTTAAAGAGTGAATATATATATATATATATATATATATATATATATATATATATATATATTCACTAATTCTAATTTAATGATGTATTTATTATGTTAGTACCACATAGTTTGATAGTACATATTTGCCTTTCTTGGTATTCATCTATGCTGAATACGAAATAAAGATAACTGCCTTTTCTCCACAGTTTTCTTGTTCGCGAGTCTGTCCGAAATTTATTTTGACCAATAGAAAAAGGCAATGTCTTCGAGCTGAAGAAAAAAAATTCAAATTTAAGGAGCCTTTGTGAAAATGGAAAATGGAGCGGCTTACAAATTGAGAAAAAATAACGCTAAATAGGTAGAGAAATTTCAAAGTTGAATCTGGGCAGGAGAGGGAAAGAACAGAAGACAGAGAGAGAGAGAGAGAGAGAGAGAGAGAGTTAGAGTTTTATCTGAGAAACGAACTCACTCAATTTGTTTTAAGCATTTTGGGATATTACTTAGCGTCTTATTATTTAATATGAACATTTTCTCTTCTTGATTATTCACCGAAACTAAGAAACTTTAATGATTGATTACTTGTCCTGAAACAAGCTATTGAAACTTCAAATGTGTAAATTTGTAAATGAGTTCTTTATCTTGTTTTACTAAAAATAGGTCATGTGGTTCCTTGTCATTATTTCTATATACTCCATGTCTGAATTCATCTTTGGTAACTGCGAATTTAATTTAGACGATGAATTTGATTACATTTCATATCAAAAACAAAAAATATTGCAGTGTTTTAAATTGAATGGCTCATAAGTTAATCTGTATGCCTTAGTTTTTAAACTAAATAGCAAATGGGGTATATTTAATTCTTTGATTCTCTAGTAAACTGGTCAAATATTTGTCTTTCTGATTCGTAGATCAATTTGATCTATACCAATATTTTGAACTCAAGACTTTTACTGAATCAATGTTTATTGGATATTCGAATACCACTTTTAATTTCATGAAAACACGACATTTATTTTACTCGAGGATAAATCCAGAACGATTTCTATTTTTTACACTAGTGAAACAGTTTAAAATATATTTATACACACACATGCACACATACACACTCATTATATGTATACTATATGATTAGAAAATACTAGGGGTTCTGAATAAAATTCTATAAGGTATCTTTATTTTAAAAGCCGTTGGTTGTGATGAACATAAATGATCTTGTTCATTTCACTCCAGTATAAATAAGACATATGTCTCCGTTTTATTTCTCTAATGTGGAATAGAATTTTTTTAGTTAAACATAAACAAGACCTATGTGTATTTTTATGAGTTTAGTACAAATTCTATGCGTTCATTTTTTCCCTCTCTATTGGGTAAATCGAAACCAAATCTACATTTTTATACTTTAAAATTAGCCATGCAGCCTCTGACTATTTTTTTAATTTAATATAGAATCAGATATTTGTCTACCTGTTTACTTTTGTGAATACGGTGTAAAAAAAAAAAAAGAGACCGTGTCTTCCTTTTATCATTTAAGTATAAAACCATACAAATGTCTTCATTTTTGACTCTCGTGTGAATTGGATCATTGTTTATGTTTTTTACTCAAATACAAAACCCTCCCTATGTAAAATTTTTACTCTATTGTAAAGCAAAATCAGACGACTATTTTATTCTTGTGTAAAACCCGCCTTATATAAATATACATACATATATATATATATATATATATATATATACACATATATATAATACTTATATATACATTTATATATACTTATGTATATATTTTTCTTGTATATATTTATTCGATTCATATATATATATATATTTGTATATATATATATATATATATATATAGTCTATTCATATATATGTAAATATAGATACTTTCATATATATATATATATTCTACTCATATATATATATATTCTACTCATATATATATATTTCTAAACATACACACTAAAGATATCTGTCTATATAATATAAACGACATACAGAAAACATTTTTCAATTTAAAACAAGTGGAACTTTTTTCAAATTAACATTCGAAAAATCAACAAACATAATGTCAGCTAGATACAAGCAGACGCACTTGCATATATACATTATAATCTAAATAGATAAACTGGGATTATTATACTTTTACATCCATAAAGCAATAATTACGGCTTTTCAGTTGGATTTAAAATCCGTTAGTTTTTTGAAAATCCGAGAGAGATTGTACTAAAGTTGGTTTAGCAAGTGAACTACACACGAAACATGATTAAGCAATATAAATTTAACAAAAGAAAAGGAAGAACAATTTATTTCTTGTTTTCCTTCATATCATATTATCTGATGAAGCTTTAATAAAATTGATACATGTTATTGATGTTTCTTATTTGTTCTTTATCTTATCATTCAGTTGGATTCCGATCTATATTAGTCTCAACACACGCACACACACATACACACACACACACACACGCACACGGACACTACATACACACGCGCACATACATACATACAACCGTACACATCTAGAACCCACAAACTCACCACACACTTGCGCACACACACATATATCACACACATTCACAAATACATTAACACCCCACACACCACACTCGTGCACGCACGTACGTGATCACACACACATACACCGCACACTCACATGCACTACATACACACCAGAAACACACAAACGCACACTAAAAATAATGAATAATAGTTGATTTCGGATACTTGTTTAAATATATTTACTTTTCTACTCATCATTATTATAAATTTGCGAATGGATGAGTCACAACATAAAATTGTAAATAATTTTATCTGCCTTATCAACGGATTTAAATTGCTTTCTAATTCTAAATTACGAAGTCCGAACATGTAATTTTGTATAGTTTAATAATAGCCATGGGTTAATGATAGCCTTTTACAAGGTAAACATTTCTGCTTAATTTCAAGAATTTATTCTAATTACTTTCAAATGACTCATCTTTTTGCGGATTCTTGATAAGTTTATGCATTTCGATTTTAAAGATAAACCACTTCGGATTTGGATTTGAAACTGTTACATTTATTATTAAGGCGTTGTGGCGCAGTGGATATCGGTTCGGAACGAGAAATCGGGGAACCGAGTTCGAATTACAGTTGAATTCCTTGCATTCACTTACGCGCAAATACCCTTGGGAAAGGTATTAATCCGTCTCTTCACTCCAGTTATGGGTTAAATAATAGGACAGATTGGGTTCTATAGCCTTGGTTGGCAACCAGTCTACCGCAGAAAGCAATGGCAACCTACTGCGGGATAATCTTCTAACCAGTCAGTCATGTCTCGAGACATGATCGCCCAAAGCGTGTATCGCGCATGGCACTTAACTGACTGAACACAGAATAAAACAAACATTTCTATATAACGAAAATCCCAAGAAAACAGAAAAATAAATGTCCTTATTTTAAAAACATTGCAATAGGGATTACGATTCTGAGAATCGTGTGTTTGTTTTCTTTTCAGATCAGATTTATCATTAAAACTGTTATCCACAGATACCCAACTGTTATTCATTTATCTATTTTATACAATTAGTGTTTAAGCAAGTCCTGCTTAAGGATAGATCCGCCAGCTTCTTTTCTCGCACTTCCTACCTGTAGAACTCCCTTCCCTATACTTGATTTCCCGATAGCTACAATCTTCAAGAGTTTAAATGCAACGTCAACAGTTATTTATTATCTCCTTTTCCCGACACCCCCATATCTTGTTGTTCTTTCTTTCCGCTTTACCGTCAAGCACCTCTCCTCACACCAGTGTTCCTATCCTCCTCTTATCTGTTCTCCGACACCTGTTCCCCTTTCTCTTCCCACTCTTATTATGTAATCCCCTGCGCAACAGTGGCAGTATTGCATTGCCTGAGGTGAGACGATTATAAAAATAAAACGCAATAAAAGGGAAGCTTGGTTTGTCATTGGAAATATATTTTACTAAAATGAAACGTTGCAGACTCGCGAGCTAGTAGAAGAGAATACGATATTAAAAAATATTTGTATTGCGACTTAACGTAAATGTATTCATGTAGCAAATTGAAGTTTGCATGTATATGAAAATATTTCCCTCTCTACATTCAAGAGGGAGATTACCTATCACATTTATTTTCTTACATATCCAAATACCATTCATCAGACACTATTCTCTCTCTCTCTCTCTCTCTATATATATATATATATATATATATATAAATATATATTTGAATATATTTTTGAATAACAAGTGTGCTCTGGCCAAAACAAAGAACCAGGTTACACTGAAATAAATATGGTTCTTCTAGTGCGGATCACTTGATAAATTATCCAACCAGTGCGATGGATTTCAGTGTGAACTGGTTCTCTGTTTTGGCTAGAACACACTTTTATTCCATCTGAAGTTTTTGGAGAGGCCGTTCATCAGGTCCAGCTGACCCTCTCCTTGCAAACAAAAAGACTTGCTTTGCTGTGTCTCTAGCATCTTTATATGTTATAACTTTATTATTTCTTTACTGTCCATTCATTGACGCCAACCACGACAGATTTTCTTTGCATAATTTGTTTATTCTTTTCAGTTCTGACAAGAGTGGACTAAACCTGTCGAATGGTGTTTTTTGTTTTAAAATTTATCATGGCCTATAGTAAAACAATTCTCGCCTTAACGCTATATATATATATATATATATATATATATATACTACTTTAACATCATTTTTTATGGATACTCGTATTTTGGTAGATGGTCTGTTTTTTATAATTAAATAAACAGTATATTTATTTACATATACTGGCCTGATTAATTGAGAAATCCTGTTAAAAAAACATGCGTCTCCCGGTAGGATTCGAACCTTCATCTTCTAGGGAAAACCATCATTAGATCTGGCGTATATCGACAACGTTTATTTGCGTCGTCATGCGACTGGTTTACTTGACGTTGTCGTGACTACACATGCGAGACGCTTGTAGTTTCAAAATGTTTGAAAGAATTTTTGAAAGAGTTATTTTTTTGCAATCTAGCCAAATTCAACTATATATTATAAGCTGTTCCACAAACAATACCGCTTTGATTGCACACTGTAAATAAAAAGTGCTCTACGCCATATAAAATCGCAGAGACTTTCGAAATTTCGAATTAAATTTGAGGCGTACAGTGTATGACCCCTACTATAAGTTTTGCTTTTAAGCAATCATCAGGCGGCCAGCAGCTGTAGGCCGAAGATGGGAACCTTTATTCCTCCAGATAAGACTGAGAAATTCTGTCGTATAGTGTTTAGCCACAACTATTTTGTCTCTTTTCTCTCAATCTCTAACAAAAAAATATTTACAATGTGCTCTTTAACTTGTCATATTTGATCTGCATTGGATCCTTAACTCATATATATATATATATATATATATATATATATATATATTATGGAAGAATGGGTGAATAATTCTGGCCAAGACTGTATATATATATATATAGTTTTGGCCAGAATTATTCACCCATCCTTCCATAATTACAAATAAAGGTGCAATAATTCAAATATAAGTAGAATATTTTACGCGCATGTTTTCGCAAACGATGAAATAATGGGTTTTAAAGCATGCGCAGTGATGCTCACAACAAAATTTTTTATTTCATTGTCAAGGAATGAAAAAAAAAAACGTAAAAATATCAACGTAAGACAAAATTGTTGTCTCCCTTGCTACAACAATCAATTGTGTAACTTCTATTCTTGATTATTGTTTTAATCATTTTAATTGTTCCTTACAAGATGCACAGACAGATAGATATTTGGCACTAGTTTCAAGGACTTCGTTTCTTATATTTTTCTTCAAATATGCTTAGAAATGTTTGATGGGGTAGAGATCTGCAATTTGTACCGGAAACCCCAATACATTATTTTTGTTGTCATTTGAATATTTTGTAATAATTCGTACAGTGTTTTTCGGGTAATTGCTATGTTTGAATATCCTTTGACGTCCCAAAGACAACTTCCATGCACTTTGTTTTATACTATGTTTTAAGAATAGCCAAATAGAGTTCTTTATCCATGATACCCTGCACTCTCTCTAGTTCTTCTAGACCAGAGGCAGCAAAAAATTCTCAGAAGAGAATGCTTCCACAAGCGAGCTAAATTGTCGGGAGGGTATATTTTGGATTCTGAGATTTATTTACTTCCCTACATAAATAACGGCAGTTCATGTGAACAAATAATTCTAGTTTTGTTTCATCTGATCATAAAAACAGTTTCAATATTTTCAAGGAGATTTTTTTTTTGCTCGATGAAAGTATCTCGTGACTGTCTTCGTCGTTACATTTAATCTTGATGTCTTCAAATAATTAATGTCCTTCGTCGTTAAGTGAATATTCTTCGAAACATCTCTAACACTTTTCTTTTTCATTATCTCTGAAACTAACTGTTTTTGGTCAGTCTTGAATGTATTCTCAACACAATGAATCGCGTTGTACTTCTTGATAATGTTACGAATTGTCGAGCAAGGAACATTTAAACGCTTGGAAAGTGGTGTATATCTATCACCTTATTTGTACGTATCAACTATCATTATTCGGAGCTTCTTGTCAAGTTCAGCCATCTTCGTTATATTAGCCGAATAAATGAGCTATCGCGTTACTGGGCACTAACATCATTATTTAATCTGTAAAAGTAATGAAATGTGAAAGAATGTCAAAAAGAAGGATGGGGGAGTATGGTCTTCTAAATAAACTTAGCTAGACACACTCACAGACTATGTCTTTCGACGGTTGAGACGATTAATACTTATTCTTGTATTGGATACAAAGGTTATCCTTTGTAAATACTATTTTCACAGAATACAACGATTAACCTATTCCTGTTGTTGAGTTATTTATTCTTACTTACGACATAACAATATATATATATATATATATATATATATATATATATATTCCATCCTGTCATGCTCACGGGAAATAACCTGTCTGAAATAATCCTCTCAAATGTTTTGCCGTCATTTTTTGCGGCAGATGTTTACTCGTATCTAAATAAAAAATTCTGTTATTTCTATTTTTCCATTTACAGTTGTGGAAGCATTTTTTCTCAACAAAGATGACCAGTACCTGGAAGTGGAACTTTCTCCGTGAGTAATACAAAATCCTTGTCTTCCTTACTTATTATCAATCAAAATTGAATTATTTGTTTATAATCATTAGATTCAGCTGAGTGTACGGTAAAATCACATTGATCCTCACTTGGTCGCCGAACTTGAGCTTGTTCAGTATGTATTTGAGGGACACCGGGCACTGTAAACGAACGCGCGACAGGCCTAGCAAGCTGTCACTGGATACAATCTCGTTACTTATAAAAAACTGCAATATTTCCTTACACCAAAAGACATTCGTACTTACCTTTCTTACTACATCTATAATAATACATCAGATACTCCATGAAGTCATAAATAGTCGCCCATATGTACAGACATTTTTTGGGCGGGGAATAGAACAACCATTTAAAAATTTAAAACCCTTTTGTATATTTACAATATGATATAAACTATTTACAAGAAACTATATATAATAAAGAGAGAAATAATCCTCCAAAGTTCGTAAATGCTGCAGAAAGATCCGTTAAATAGACTCAGTCAATGCAGGATTCTAATAATATAAAACAATCATTTATCTAACCACTCACACAAACATACATGTAAAGAGGATAGCTTTTCATCTCCATACAATTCTTTCTGGCGTATCATCTAAATGACAACTTTCATAAAGTACTTCAAGCAAAAGAGCGCATAGTGTTCAGCCGTTGTTAATGGCGGTACCACATTGCTACTAACGGAACAGTCCACAAGGACGAAAATCATTCCGCGCAGCATGTAAATCATATTTTCAACAAACTTGCCGAACGGGAGCATAGTGATACAATGAAAGAAGGCGAAATTCAGGGCCTCTACCCTCCCATCGTAGAAAACGCAGTTTGGAGAATTATCTAAGCCTGCTGAAGAAAATTATTTGCCGACAAAGAGACCTCTTCGGAACACCAGACAGGTGAGTGATATACCGTCATTAATGAGGCATTTCAACCCGGACAGCCAAGGTCATATTGATCGGGACTTCTAAAGGAACTCGACTACCGATACTGAGTGGACCACGTGAATAGCATATAATATACGGAAAACGCCTGGACGTTGGACTTATCATCCCTCGACCGTAAAAAGAGTTTCAGCGCAATCCAACATGCAGGATTGAAAGAGCCGACATCTCGTCGTAAACAGGTGAACACTACTCAGGGATGAGACTTTCTTACGGGCGTCTTCCTTCCAAAATTCGGCCTTATCATTCGATTGTGATACATTCGATCTTGGAACGCGATGCGAAGCGAATGTTGTACGAATATCAATGCTAGACATATATATTTACTAGGACATATTTCTACTTCATTACCTTTCAGCATATTATAGAATCACCTCACTAGTGTTTCATTTTAAAAGGATGTGTGTATTAAATGTCAAATTAAGAAATAAAAACATTACAATTGACATAGAGCAATGCTACTCCATAATTTCCATAAGAGGAGTGAATAATTTTGTACTATAAATATAAAAGAGGGAAACTTCTAAAACTTTCAGGATTTTTTTCAGAACTAAATACGGAAACAACTTCTGAATATTAAATTCTGAATGTACTTGCAAATATTCACATTTTCTTAAAAAATGTTAGTTGGTCGCTAGTATCGGAGTGTGACAGTTTCATAGGGTGACAGGTAATCCTCGTTGTAGAAGCCTACTCAAGCACATTGTGTTTGTTCAAAATCCACAGAGCTCACTTGTAGTTTATACTGAAAATGTGCTGAGCTGACCTTAGTCCCAGTTTCTGGGAAAGATTGCATTATCTAGAAAGATCAACAATCTGGACAAGCCTAGCGCTCAAAGAAACAAAGTTCCATCTATCCAATTTCAATCACAAGGCTTAACTTTAGCCTTGTTATATTTTAGGCACTTTTTAAAAAATATCACACGATGGGATCGCTTCTTAGACAAATAACAGCAGAAGAAAATATACTGGGATATGAATGTACATATTATGGTCGGAAAGCAACCGTTCTGATGAATACACACACACACACTCACATACACACTCACACATACACACACACACACACACACACACACATATATATATATATATATATAGTTTTTTTTATTTTATGCAGGATCCTTTCGTATAGTCTGATAAGCTTGATAGTACTATCGTTAAAAGACAAGAAATCGCAGTAATTGTTGATCTTTTTATTGGGTCTGAGCTTTCGGCTTACATAAGCCATTATCAAAAAGTGAACATTTAAGTTCTTGACAAAGTAGAATTAAAAAGAATTAAACATAGAAACAAGTCCATTTTTAACGTGGTGGATGGCCGAAGACGGTGACAAAATGGTGGTGGTATGGTTCTTGGTCACATGAGGGTATAGTGGCATCTGCGAGCTACTACTGCTATGGGTAGAGGGAGTAAGCGTAGTAACTATGACCTCTTCTGTCGATTACAGGCATTGGAATATGTTAGTAGAGATATCGAAATTTATTTTTTTTAATCTAGGTTTAAGTAGTTTGATGTAGATAGCTTCTAGGATTTTGAGTTTTCGTTTATCATTTTCTTGTCTAAGTATACATGTATTTTCAACAAGTGTTTTTCTGAGAAGTGTGCGTTGATAACCGTCGTGTTTTAAATGTCGGAATATATTTGAATTGTCATTTAAGTGTAGTGTAAGACGCCTTGAGAGAGAGAGAGAGAGAGAGAGAGAGAGAGAGAGAGAGAGAGAGTTGGTAGTATGGCCAATGTAGATATTATTTAGTTTATATTATTTAACAAAACCTGCATTAATGAAAAAATGCTGCCAAAATACACACTATATATATATATTCTGCTTCGATGAACTTAGCTCACTAGCAACTAGATCCCACCCTTTTACTGTGAAACCAATAAATTGTAAACGCAAATTCTACTCCAGCAGCTTCATTTTTCGGACTCCCCGCCCGTGGAAATCCCTTCCATTTACTTGCTTTCCCGACAGCTATAATCCCCAAGAATTTAAATGTAAAGTCAATAGTCATCTCCTAACTCACTAACCTGCATACTCTCTCTGATGCTTCTTTCTCTGTCCACTCCACTCTCATCAGTATTCTCATCCTTCTCTTACCCACTTTCTAACACCCCCTATAACCTCTCACTCTTTCTCATAACTTTCCTCCTATGTAACCCCCTGCAAAACAGTAGTAGTAAAATGCCTTGCTTAGGGCTATATATATATGATGAAATCACATTTAACTCGGCATTGTTTACCGTTTTAACACGGAGTCTATACACAATTGCGATGCTGGCTTTTACCTTTTCTTCAATTCTCATATAATGTTTAGACATTCGATGCCTTTAACATTATCGTATTTGTTTTGCCTGAGACACGAAAAAATGATATTTAAACAATGATTCCAATTTCTTTTAACACAATAAATGGTATTTTTGTGGATATGCATCTTTATAGAAATAAACTGAAATTTAGTTAAGCAGGTGTATTCGCTAATATTCAGAGAGTTATATAAGAACGAACAGATATAGATAGATAGATAGATAGATAGATAGATAGATAGATAGATAGATAAGTTGACTTAACAGAAACAGCTACATTTGAACAGAGTAAAATAAATAGATATAGATGAACAAAAAGGTGGAACAGATTGAGATACATGACGAACAGGGAGAGGATATATGAATAGAATTAGATAGATAGATAGATAGATAGATAGATAGATAGATAGATAGATAGATAATGAAAAGACTGGCATAGGTATGAACTAACTGATATAGATAGATTTGAAGAGATATGAAGTGAAATATATGTATATATATATATATATATATATATATATATATATATATAGTAAATAACTGACCTAGAGAGCCAACGAACTTACCAAGGTTTCATCAAATTGGATCTTCAGGGAAAGTTGTGTTTGTGTATGTGTATGTGTGTGTGTGTGTTTGTGTCTATATATAGATGTGAACAAACTAGAGATCTAAAAGAGATCTAAGCAGCTAACAAGCTAGATAGACAGACAGGCAAACAGATAAATAGATTGATATATGAGTAATGAAAAGATTGACATTGCTATGATCTTACTTAGATACTTTTCAGTCAACCTGTAGATCGATGTGTATGACAAGAGATAGCTGTGGATAAATCTAAAGGATATATTGATCTTCTAATGTACTCTCGAATAACATTGCCTACATTAAAAAGATGTAATTAAACTAGCTTATTACTTGATGAGCAATGTCCTTCTATTTCTGCCGATGGCTTTAAACTCTAGAAAGAAAAGTATATTGACTTACCCTGACAGTCAGACATGCTGTTTTTATTTCGCTTTCACTTGGCAAACAATCAGCCAACCAAACAGTTCACCTTGTTGCGTCCTGTATTCTTCACCGCTCTGAAATTTCCTATTGGCAAGACAAGTCATTACACTTCTTCTTCATGTGCCGTCACCCTTCAGGATGAAGGCGATCATCGACTTCCACTTGGCTTTGTCTCTTGTCGCTCTCAATAATTTTTCTCTTGGTATCTCTTCCAAGACCCACTTCCTTCAAGTATTTGCTCAGACATATCAAGTACGTCTCGCGTTGCTTTCTTTCCCCTGTCTCTCCTTACATTTGACTGACCTGTGAGTATCAAGTTCTCCAGGCCTTCATTCCTCATTACGTGTCCCAGTACCTTTATTTGTCTCTTCCTGATATTTATTATTACGGGGACCGATGTTTCAGCCTGATCTGGCCGTAAACCTCAGAAAATAAACGCGGTGGCTATAGAAATTTTTAAATTTATTAATAACATTTCATCAATAAGAGTATTTGTAAGTTGAACTATATAGCCAAAGTACCTAAAATGAAATAAAATATTCCACTGCTTAGAATATTTTCTTAAATTTATTTAAAATAAAACCACAGTGTAGTTAAAATTGTAATATCACTGGGTAGTTTCCAAGCTGTCAACCATCTTGGTACTGACCAGAGTCTACTTAAATTTTGTGGGTGAATCGGTATTTTAAGGTGATGTGACCGTAAGCAACATTTAGTTAGTTAAGTGCCATACATAATACACGCTTAGGCGATCACGTTTAGAAAGAGACATGGCTGACTGTGCAGAACAATTTTTGTAGTAGATTGGTTGCCAGACAAGGCTATAGAGCCGAATCTGTCCTGTTATTTAATCCAAAAGTGGTTTAATATAATGGATATATATTCAACAGTTTAATATTTACTTTTTGATACAGAGGTATAGCATTTATAGATATAGATATATAGTTGTTATTGTTATAATAATAATACTGATAGAAAGAAATTTAGGGCAAGCAGAATTTGCAATGGGGTGGAATATCAAAGATAGAGCTTTAATAAAATTAATATGAAGTAAAAGATTCCGACTAAAGAGTTTTGTACATGCACGCAGACATATATGAATGTATGCATGTGTTTGTACATATGCAAACCTTTAACATTTAAATATTAAAAAAAGTGAAATATTAAACAAGTAACAATAAAGGAAAACATGACATGTCTTGAAAGAAAGAGGAAAAAAAAAAGAAAAGAAGAGAAAAAATAATCAAAAGGCAATCGCAAAGCAGAAGAATAAATGGCGTATAAAATCCTGCAAAATAGGAAATGCATACATCAGCGCACATTCACAGATGTAACATACAAACAACTTACACCAACAATTAAAAAAAAAACAGAAAAATTAGAAAATATTGAGAGGAAATTGCGAAAGACCCCTGAAGAGTGGACGGATAAATCTGCCGGGTGAATTTTCGTTGTAAGTCCCGACGCTTTTCCCCTTCAAATTTATCCAAAATAGCATTATCTCTGTGCAAATGTATATGCTGAACTGAAATCAACTGTTAGTTATTGAAGAAACTTAATTTTTTTTATCTAAATGTCCATAAAAAAACGAACTATATCTTGCACTTTTCTCTCCCGTAACTCTCATGAAGTCATGTAATTAACTGCAGAATGACGTACTGCCTATGTGAACGAATTTTGGCAGATTTTGGGTCGATTTTTGTTCTTCATTTACTGATACTTCCAGCGATGTACTTCCGGTAATGACAATAATGCCCTATTGTATTTCTACGCTTATTACTTTTATAACAGGAAGTACATCGCCGAAAGTTTAGTAAAGGAAGAAAATCGACCAAAATTCGTCGCCTACGTAGAACGACATTCTGCAGTTAATTACATGACTTCGTGAGAGTTACGGGAGAGAAAAAGTGCGAAATATAGTTCGTTTTTTATCGGCTTTCAAAGCAAAAAAGGTAAGTTTCTTCAATGACTAATTGTTGATTTGAGTTCAGCATATACATTTGCACAGAAATAATGCTATTTTGGATAAATTTGAAGGGAGAAAAGCCGTCGGAGCCAAAAACGAACATTTACCATCTGCCGTAAATAACATCAATCAACTAAGTGACAAGTTTTTACTCATGTTTATTCTCTTTATCTGTCTCACTGTCTCTCCCTCTCACTATATATATATATATATATATATATATATATATAGACCGCCACTAATGCGCAGGGGGCTACATAAGAGAGTAAAGGGAAGAGCAAAAAGAGAAAGATGAACCAGTTACAGGGGGTGTCCGAGAAAGGCGAAGAGAAGGATGATTACACATGTGTAAAGACAGTTGCGCAGGTAGAGAAAAAGAAAAAGAACAAAATATACGGAGTGATTTAGAAAGGACTGAAGTCAAATGGATAAGAGATGGGTATCGACATTGTATTTAAACTCCTGGAGAGTGTAGCCGTCAGAAAAGCAAGCATACAGATGGGAGTTCCACAGATCGGACGTGCGGAAAAAGAAGCTATTGGAATAGAATTGTCGGCTGGATTTGGTTGAACTAACTGTAAATGGGTGAGACCTTGTTGTCAGTCTGGTTTCACGAGTAAATTCTTGTGATCGGAGCAGAAGCCATGAAAAAATTTGTATAAGAGACAGAGGGAAGCTGGTGAGAAAGTGGCTGGGGTCGAGCTGCGATGTCGAAACCTGTCACATTACAGATTCTTCTTTGGAGCCTAACGAGAACACTGAGATGAACAGCTGGGGCGCCTGAAAAGATATAACAACATTATATATATATATATATATATATATATATATATATATATATATATATATATCCGAGTGAATACAGAAGGAAGAAAGAATTCTTACAACGTCCCAAACATTCATTTAAAATAGTGCTTGATATATAATATATAGAGCTGTGAATATTTATGATGAATTATATTTTATAATTTGTACATAATCATTCTATATATCCGCTACAAAGGTATGATTGTTTCGACATTGAGACTTCAACTTTACACACCGCCTGATGAGACATTGAAGTTTCAATGTCGAAACAATCATACCTTGTAGCGGATATATATAGAATGATTATGTACATGTTCTAAAATATAATTTATAATATATATATATATATATATATATATATATATATATATATAAGCACAAATCGACAAATGATAAATAAAACTATTCTACATGGCTGCACAAAGTCATCTACAGTAAACTGTCTTTAAAGCTAGTACATTAAAAACGAAGGATTTCAGGGCATATTTTTAGATGGACTTTTGTCCTTGTTTTAATGTGCGTGCGTGTGTGTGTGTGTGTGTGTGTGTGTGTGTGTGTGTGATATTTTGTACACCATATCTGTATATTCTAGGGTATATAAAATGTATTCAGACGCAACATAAGCTTTAAATCATTTGTTTCAGTTATTGTACTGCTTCTTTCTGTCGTGTTAATATATTAGTATTATGGATATGCCAATGCCAAATGTAACCCGTAGAGAGTGGAAATAATAACAGGATCTTTAATGTTTCCTTTTAAGTAGCCACTTACTTACCTTATAAATATTTCTGTATCGTACTTTTTAAAAAACAGTGAAAAATTAACTAAAATAAGCTGCTCCACATAACGAATGTCGCTAACAGACGATGTTGCCCCCATAAAATACAGAATTATATTAGTTCAAATTAATTTGTAATATATATTAAAAATAATGCTTTTAAAAGTACTCCATAAAGTATTGCTATTGAACGAAGAGTAAAATTCAATGAATAAACGAAGGTCTTAATTGAGATTTCGTATTATGCCTTCTATTGAAAGGAATGGATACATTTGTTGCGTTGTAGTGAAATGACACGGTGCTGATAGCAGATATAGAAAGTAAAAATACAGGACTTTCTACAGAAATTAGCAAAAGAAAGAGAAAAGAAAGGAATGAGCATAAACCTCAAGTAAACTGAATATATGGTCATCAGCAAAAAAGAGGAGACCAATATAGCAACTGCAAGTTGGAGAATCTAAAATAAAACAAGTAAAAATTTAAATAACTGGGATGTGGTTTGACAGAGGATGGAAAATGTGACATGGAGATCCAAAGACGCATTGGCATGGCAAAAGACGCATTTCAGGAAAGACAGGAAAATTACATTAGAAATAAAGAAAAGAGTGCTGGATTGTTATGTGATATCTATCCTTTTGTATTGAAGTGAATACTGGACGAGGATGGAGAAGCTTGAGGTAGCAGAAATGTGGTTTTACAGAAGTATGCTGAGGATACCATGGACAGAGCACATGTGAAACAATGAAGTCTTGGAAAGGACGCAAACGAGAAGAAAACTGATCCGGACTTTTCAAAGACACCGGAAGAAACAACATGATATTTATGCTCAGAATGTTATCATAAAGGGTGATACAATTCAGAAAGACATGTACCAGAGTTTTCTAGATTGCGCTAAGGCGTTCAAAAAAGTACCCCACAAATAACTGTTAGAACTGTTCAACAATCTTGCCATATTTTAAAAAACCTTAGAACAATCAACTTTGCAGCAAGCCACCTGCATACGGACCAGGAATAATTTCAGCAGATATGTAAAAATAACTAGGGGTGTAAGACAAGCGCGTGTCTTCTCACCGGATTTATTCAACCTATACAATGAGGCAATTCTGGGAGAACTACAAATTCTGCCAAGATTCATCATTGGCGGACACAATATTAACAATTTAACATATGCTGATGACACTATGCTGATAGCAGACAGGGAGAGAAAACTGCAATACGTTCTGCACAATGCAGCAAAAGAGAACGAGAAAAAATGACTAAATGCAATCTACAAGAAAACAGATTGTATAGTCATTAGCAAAAAGAGTAGCCCAAAATACAAATTACTGGTCAGGCGTACAAAAAATCAAACAGATATAGAAATTTAAATATCTGGGAAGTGTTCTAACAGAGAACGGAAAGTAAGACACTGAAACGTATTAGAATGCCCAAAACTCACCCTAAAAGTAAAGAGTATTAGGAGATACGAAAAATTTCGTTGAAAACAACGAAAAGAGTACTGAGCTGTTACGTGATATCTATCATCTTGTATGGCACAAAATGCTGGACAATCTTCTCAAAGATGAAGGAGAGACTTGAAGCAACAAAAATGTGGTTCTACAGAAGGATGGTGAGAATACCATGCCATTTGAGCAACGAGGAGGTTTTGGAAAGAATGAAAATAAAAAAGAAACTTATATTTAACATCAGGAAAAGGCAGTTGGAATTTCTGGGACATGTAATGAGGAAGGAGGGATTGGAGTGTCTGATACTCAAAGGACGGATGGGGGAAAGAGGGACAGGGGAAAAGAGCGTGTGACGTTTTTTATGGACTTGAACAAATGGATAGCAAAGCAGGGTTTGAGAGAAATAACAAGACCAAACATATTAAGAGATTCAAGGGACAGGAACGTGTGGAGGGCCATGATGGATACCTACCGGAGAGATAATAGAAAGAAGAAGCTGTATTTGATGTACTAAAAGGAAGAATTTCTTCATTTTTATGATATGTCAAAATGCCAGTTGCAGGTTAGGGATACTAAAATCAAGTAGATACAGATATTCATATATCTGGGAAGTGTTCTAACAGAGGACGGAAATGATTAGTCAGTTAGTTAAGTGCCATACGTGATACACACTTGGGCGATCATGTCTCGAAAGAGACATGACTGACTGGGCAGAAGATTATCCCGCAGTAGGTTGCCATTGCTTTCTGCGGTAGATTGGTTGCCAGCCAAGGCTATAGAACCCAATATGTCCTGTTCCATAACTGGAAGGAATAGACGGATTAATACCTTTCCCAAGGGTATTTGCGCGTAAGTGAATGCAGTGAATTCAGCTGGAATTCGAACTCGGCTCCCCGATTTCTCGTTCTACTGTACTCATAATAAGTATTAGGATATCCAAAGACGCATTTCGAAAGTTGAGCAATGTATAAACGAGAGAGGATAATTTCTTTAGAGACAAATAATAAGTACTAAACTTGTAGCAAACCATCCACATTCACTCCGTACTAAGTAAGTTCCACTTGAACAGCTTGAACCGTTTCTTCCTGCAAACCATTGCTCTGTGGAACTCACACTCAAGAGGATGTTTTCTCGATCACTACAATATTAACCTTTTCACATCTAGAGTTAACCGTCATCTCCTCCTACTTCCTGTCCGTAAAAACTGCCTCTTAACGTAACACTCTACCATGTGACCATGTCACGGTGAAACACCGGTTGTCGTATAATCACCAAAGTTAAGCAACCTCAAGCCTTGTCAGTATCTAGATGAATGAGATCATAAAACACTTTAGACTTTAAACATTTTTTTATTAATAAATAAGTTCACTTATTGTCAAACATAGTTAAAGAATAAATATTTATTTATTCAGTATTATGAAATTCGAGAGTTGACTGCAACCAGCAGTTACATTCTAGTACACTCGCTTGTTTTTAGTCAACCAATTCGCGTGTTTACTTATATTTCCACGAGATATCTGTCATCCTGTATGGCAGCAAATGCTGAAAAAACTTCTAAAACATGAAGAACAGGCTCGAACTAACGGAAATGTGCTTTTACAGAAGGTTGCTGAGGATACCATTAACCAAAAATGTAAGCAACGACGACGTTTTAGGAAAAGTGGAAACAAAACAGAAAATTATACTTAACATAAAAAAGGGCAGTTGAAATTTCTGGGACGCGTAATGAGAAACGAGGGCTTGGAAAAATCTGATACTCAACTTGCGTATAGAGGGAAAGAGTGAGAGTGGAAATCAGCGCGTGACATACTTAATATATTTGAGCAAATGCTTGGCAGAACAGGGTTTGGGAGAAAGAACAGAAATAAAAATCTTATTAAGAGCTACAATAAACAGGAAGATGTGGAGGCCCATGATCGCCTACATTTTGAAGTGTCACAACACATAAAAGAAGCTTATGTGCTTAATAATTTTATATGTGCGAGTATATGTTCATATATGTATCATTATATAAACATATATCAGTATGATATCACGTTTATATATATATATATATATATATATAGGGATACAGATATATATGTACGGATGAATTTATTTAATGTATACAAACTCGTATCTCAGCAAAGAACAACCCAACAAAAACGGTGATCCGGATAATTAATGAACAAATTCTATTCGTTTAATCCGTTCCATCATCATCAATTCTATTCATTCCTATCTGGAGTTTATTTTCTGTTTTTCGATTCGATAAAAAAAAATAATTGCGTTCTGATTTTAATTAATGTAAATCGAACTTTTAGTCGATAGATTCTGGGGAAAATAATTACTAATTTTAATTAACGCGAGACCAAACTAATACGACAAAAAGAAACATTTTTATTTTGTGCTTCTTTTCATTGAAGTGCCCTCAAGACAGAAATCAATGCAAAACAAAATTACAAAAACCTGTAAAGAATTTTCACAGAATGTTGTCATTTATGAAGCTTAGTTTGAAACAAAGCCAAAAATAAGAATTCAACAGACCTAGTGGTAGATAGAACCCACTATGCAAAAGCGGTAGTTAAACACAGTTGTCATTACTCTAAACAATTACGATGGAACTAATATCGGATTTGACTGATAATAGTATGACTTTTAAAAATCCGGGTAACAAAATTCAACAGAACTCTGGAATTTTGTTACTCGTAGGTTTATTGATTATTATTATTTACGGTTTATCAACCATTTTTGGGTTATTTAAAGCCGAAAGATATTTCGGATTGTAGGAGCTTGCTTAAAGTACCCGGTGTTTCCAAGCAAATTTTCATCTAATTTCCGGTCGGGATCAACGCCACTTAAATTCTCTGATCAAACGAGAACCAGTGTTCTCAAGTGGTTGACCTAAAACGTACTCGTACGTGACGAAAATAATGAGGAGATATTACTATTAAGAAGTTTTCCTTTTTCATCCCTAATCTATTTAAGAAATTCTCGTTTATTAAGTTCGCATTATTTAACATTTTGAATAATTTGCCAAACCCATTCCTTAAGACATTTCCGTTCATTTCATACCGAGAAAAATTAAGGTTCGCATATCATGTAAATCCTCTTTCAATAGTCACCCAAGTGTAAGTAAATTATAGTTTTAAATCACTTGTTTTATTGGTATAGTTCGTTTTTTTTTTACACTGTACAGTAGATTTTTGTTGTTTACCTGGAAAGTTCATTGCCATTTATATCATTTTCAGTCCCTCAGCAATTAGAACGTTATATTCTCTAACATTATAAGAGACAAATCAGGTCTAAAAGGAAGTACAGTTGTCATATTTAGGCGGGACTGACAAGGTGCTCACTTTCCAGACTTGATGGGGTACAAAAGCGTCTGTGAATCCTTCTGGATGAAAAATTATTTTCCACCCTCCAGCCCGTATCTCTCACAGGCGGGATGTGGCAAGCCTTTCATTGCTCTACCGTTAATTCCATTGAAAGTGCTCGGATGAACTACATTCTTTATCTCCGTCAGGTCTCAACCTTCACCTTTTAAGACCCTACCATGCTACTTACATTGTAACAAAACCGCCCTCGTTTACTCTGTATTCCATCAGTGTGAAGTAACTTCCATTCAAACAGCTTCTTCTCGCAAAATACTACTCCGTGGAACCGACTCCTAATAGGATATTTCCCCGATTATTACACCCTTAACTTGTTAAAGACTCGGGATAAACGTTATCTTCCTCTCTTGTCCGCGTAAACTGCCTCTACAGCGAGAGGCCCTGGGACTAAAACAGTGTGAACGTTAGTGTAAAAAAATAGTGATCATTTAATTTTAGTATTTGTCTATATTTCTCAGATGAGGTAGTATTTACAGTATTTACATTATTCGGACTATTGTCCTCATCTTTGTTGCCATTTTTTACGACGTTTCGGCCGCTGTACGCTCTGACCTTCTCAGGTGCTAGGAATTTCGAACCGAACCCTTTATTACAATCACTGGGTTATATGAACTTCATTCCTTGCGTAGTAGTGTCTGTTCTAGAATTCATGAGATATCTTCCGCTAACCCTGAAAGTTACTTGTTCGAACAGTTACGAATTCAATACCAGGCTACGGCAGTGGTGAACAAGTAACTTATAGGGTTAGAGGGAGATAACTCATGAATACCAGAAAAGGCACTACTATGCAAGAAATTTCTAGCACCTGAAGAAGGCCGGAGCGTAAAACGGCCGAAAGGTTGTACAAATGGCAACGAAGATGAGAACAATAGTCCGAATATTGTATATACTGTATAATTTTCCTCTTTCTTCGCAGTAATGTTCACATAAATACATCATAGAAAATGAGAGCAAAAGAAAAAGAAGCTTATGGCCAAGTCTCTTTGAAACAGCGGATGCACTTTGATCATCGACGTTAATTCTGGTTAGTATCTTGATAGATGAGATCATAATAAACTTTACAGTTCAGATATTTTGTTGCTTTAAAATTTTTTATAACGTTAGTTTTCTGTAATGTTTTTCAGAAATGAAACTTTTGGCAACTCACTACTGGCGAGTTATAATATTTCGGTATATTCGCGTTAAGCCGACATACTAAACGAATTCTTCGAATAATACACAATAACTGTCTCGGCATAATTATCTCTAATAATTAACTCAGAAAAAAATATTTTCAATGACGCACAGTACTGAAATGTTGCAGAAAACAGAACACATTCGGCCTTCTGTCTTAGTGCTTTATATTTCCTAATAGTTATGGTTACGTGATCCCCGTAGTACAATTCATTCAACGGTTACGTTTGTTGCCTGGTGATCCATGTTCGACCACACGAATCAGTATCGACACTTTCTTTCTTCATAATATAAATACGGTTGCTTCTTTTCAAACATAGTTAAAGAGGAAATATTCCTTCCGTATTATGGCATTCGAGAGTGGGTTGATACCAGCGGTTGAATTCTTGCACAGATGTATGTATTTTAGTCAATCAAATTGACTGTCTGTCCATTTTGGTCAGAATATGAACTTTACAGCCGATTTTTGTTTGTCCGTCCGTCTGTTTTTTGATCCCAGCGAATTATAAACAACCTGAAGTAACAGGTAGTAACTACTGCAGTTACACGCCATTAAAAATAGAATAACTAATTCATTTAAAGTTAAATTTAAATGTGAAACTGAGTGATCGCTACATTAATGGTTTAATTTTGATTTTGCTTTATTTTTTAATTAATCCGCAATTAAAACTTAAGTGAGGCAGATAGGTGGATAATAAGTTGTTCCTTCTTTTTCTAGCTTACGAACTGTGACTTATTCAAAATATTACATAGTTCCGATTGTTGACCATGTCCACCAGGGTTTATGAATATGTAAAACAGCGCATTACTTTATCTGTTCAATGACACTCACAAGTCAGGCACTCTACTGAATCTGATTATATCGCCAATACTCGGGAAAATATGGTTGCCTTTATTTCACGTCGCATTGAATAATTTGAGCCTTCTTATTGGTTAATCCTTCTATTGGTGAACTATAAAATGAGTCAGCTCATGTCTAGCTCACTAGTATACAAGGCTACTGTCTTAGAGTAGTGGGGGGCCTTTTATTACTAATACAATTTTGTTTGGTTTCTTGTAAATAACGTACTTTCATTGTATAAAATCATTGGGGATTTTTTTTAAAGTTGTTATTATCTGCCCATGCCCTCCACTGAAATTTGTATATATGGGAGTTAAGTAGGACTTCATAGAGCAGCCGAGGTATTATGGTGGACGTGGTAAGAAAGGTAAGTAAAAATGTGGTATTATGGTGTCAGGTTTATTATAAGTGTGTCAGGGTCGACGAAAGTGAATAGCTAAGTTAAACTAGGACAGATGATGACCAGCCTCCCCCATCCCCATTTTTGGCCTTGTGCCATATTTGTACTTTCCGTACAATAAATAATGTATACAAGGCTACCCCAAAACTCCAACACCTTAATGTTACTTTTAAAGTGACTTTATGTGAAGAGGTAATAAAGAATAGGGTTTTTAAAAGAAAGAAATTGAATGCAAAATAAACGTAAACAAAATACGGAGATCGGTTGCGTATACGAAGAAAAATTATGCCGAATTAAGGTGTCGAATAAAGATAAGATAATTCTTATAACATTTACGTAGATAGGATATTGAAGGTGAAGAGCCAAACGCTCAAAAGCCCTGCGCAGGGGTAATCTAAAGTCCGCCCGAAAATAGCCTGTTCTATTTAACATGACGTTACCACATCTCAACTCTTCAGATTGTCCATCTCCGGTCAGTAGTGGTGCTGGGCTTACCGAATAGATGTGGGCGGTCTTGTTATCTACAAGTTTTTATGATATTTACGCAAGTATTTACACAACTCCATAAACGCAGTGAATATGCTTCTCAAAAGCACGTTTATTTGATTATAGTAGTTTTCTGTCTATATCGATAAGGCGCAGTGTCTGTCTGTCAATCTGTTTTCGACATCGGCGAATCATAAACAACCTGAAGTAACAGGAAGTAACTACTGTAGTAACATGTGATTAAAAATGAAATAAATAACTCTTTTAAAGTTAAATTGAAATATCGAACAGAGTAAAAGGTTTTTTTTTAATCTTTATTAAAGGTTTAACATTAATTTCGCTTTTCGTTGCAATTACAATTGATATCGTCTAATTACATGGTAATTAAAACGTAAGCGAGGCACGGCATATGTTGTTTTCTATTTCTTTTTCTAGCACGCGTACTGTGACGTTTTTGAAATATGATATAAATTGGGTTTCCTTAATGTCTTTTAAGAGTGACTTCATTTGAAGTTATCATAAAAAAATGATGATTTTAAAAGAAAATTCTGCAGAAAATAAATGCAAACTACGATTTAAGAAATTTTTTTTCTAAATTCTTATAACTTTTGCGTAAATATGACGCTGAAGGTAAAAAGCCGAAGGCCCAAAAGCCAACGCAAGATCTAGCTTAAAGTCCGCCGAGGGGCGGCTACTAGGATAGTATCTCAAATAAATTAACATGTAGAAACTGAATTGTTATGCTACAAAATTTACAAAATGAAAAATAACTATTAATTATTGTTGCAGATTAAAAATTGATTAAAATAAATACAATCAATGAAATATATATTTCAGTCAATGAAATATATATTTATCTTTTAATCAGTTTACACCACCAAGGCAATAATGCCACTAAGACACACGTAGCTACTGGGAGTGAAAGAGTTTAGAAAGAATTGGAAACCAAATCCTAAACATTATCAAAATCTCTGAATTTTTTAAACATAAATATAATCTCAATGTATGGCAGCTAATACGCATAGCGGAAAATGCAATGACATATTAAACTGGTAGATATATCGGTCGAATTAATTAAAACAACTTTTAAAATATAGTTCTACCTCACTGTTTTTCTCTCACACACGTTTTTTATTTCACTCTCTTGATTTAAACGCAGACACACATATAATTTTATTAATCAATTCTCATTGTTCGAAACCAGAAAAACAAGTGTATTGATTAATAGAAAAAAGCAAATGATCCGAGCACGTACCAAATGAATAATGGATAAAATCGCGAATTGAATCGAAATCTGATCCCTTGTTCGCGGGAGTCGAAGGCCAGGAAACTGTTATTCTATCAAGAGTTACGGCTATAAGTCACACACTTATGCCCGTACAGATATTAGCACGCCTATTTCTTGCACATTTATCACAGCACACTTGTACAAACGTTCAAACATACACGCATTGAGACATGTGTACATACACACGCACGTACAGTAAAGGCGAAATGGACTGGAACACATTTGCATCGACTTTAAAATCGCATACGCAGGAATGCACCCGAAAAGATACAGACAAGAACTGTTTGAAAGGAGAATGGCATACAACGATGGATCACTCCAAGAAATAGCCTCGAGGTTAATAGGAAAATGATGTTTTCGTCGAATCAACAAGTCGAAAGGGTTGGCAGTAACAAAATATATGAGCTAGTACGCATGCGTAGCTCAAGGCGGTTCAGTATTATAAGTTACGAACAGCTGTAGGAGAAAAAAGCCGTTTGTACTGCACATCAACAAAGTCTTTTGTGCTATTATTTTGCATTTTATCTCATTATATATATATATATATATATATATATATATATATATATATATATATATATATGCGAATAAGATGACTTTACAGAACAATGCTCGTCAGTACTGGTCTTATTATGGGCATTGCTTAATCGACTGAACTTTTGATGGCATGCTTTGTCTGTAGATGCTGTATGCTCTGTTATTTATCTACAGCGCCGATAAGTGTATTCTCGTTAAACACTCGCCTCTCGCGTCCATTCCTTTGAAATATTGCTCACTATGAAATATCATGGGGAAAGACTGATTCCAATGAGCTGAGAACTATCTTGCCGAGTCCTCTTCACACCATCAATTAGCGCTATCTTCTCTGTCTTGATCACGTCTTGAGAAAATTTGGTGATTACACAACCAGAGTAATGCACCAGTTCGACCCCCGATTTACAAACAGGATTTAACCTAGCGTTAGACAATCGGCCGATGGAAGAACGTTGTCTTCCAGGACCTTTTTTAGGTTAAACTTGTGCTGCAGGATGGTTCAACACTCTGAGAAGATTGAGATATGGATGGACAATTTATTTTTCATGTTATCAACGCATTCATGGCATGAGATTTAACAGCAGTGATAACAGCAAGTGGCAAAAGTTTTACAATAAGTGAATTGAAAAACTGCTTTACTATATTCGAATCTAATTGTCATTCATGTATAACTTTCTATTTTCAACCGGTCCATCATTGCCTCTTCTATCTATCTATCTATCTATCTATCTATCTATCTATCTATCTATCTGTTTTCCTCAATCTGATTTTATACAAATATCTCTCTCTCTTAACCTATTACTTTCAATGAATCTACCTGATTTTATTTCTATACCTGCTTATTTTTATCTATCTCTCTATCTAACTATGATAAAGCTATCAATCTAACCAAATTTAAAAAAGTTTTTGTTTCTTTATGCTTTTGTTAAGTTTCTCTTTATCTATCTTTTTATCCATCGCACACGCTAAACTTTGTTATTGATTTCTGATAGAGTGAAAATCAATCTCTTTATCCAAGCCTTAATCGATAGGTGCTTGTGGGATATCCTTAAATATCAGAGAAAATTTATAAAATTAAAAAAAGAAAATTTGTCTTCATGGTTCATCTCGTTCAATCAGTCTATCAAATACAACGAGATAAATTCATGGCAGGAATATTATTTGTACAATAATCATTGAAAAGTAAAAACAACGGAAATTATAGAAAAGAGATTCTGTATAAAGGCAGATGTAATATCAGTATTGTTTTCAATATATTAGGCTGTCACACATGAAATGATGCTCTTTATCGGAAAGGAATAAAAAGATTTGAAATGTTAAATAACTAATTTATTTGGCTGAAATAGGCCCCATGAATAAATGACTGTTCTTCAACGTACGTTTAAATTGTTGATACTGGCATTAAAATATTCTCATCCCTTGATGTGATAAATAATTCAAATGCTTGGATTACGTATTTCTTATTGGAGGATGTTTTATTGCGTATGAAAAATAAGTGATAATCCGTATTAGCGATATTAGGTGAATATGGAGGATGTTTAAACATTTGATGATTCAGGCTATGCATATTTTGGACAATTGACTGAGAATAATGCAAACCTGCCTTATCCTGCAGCAAAATTGGGTCATCCCTATTCAGGTATCTTTCACAATTTTTTGTGCATATACACAATTTCTCCGCAGTGCGAGGTTGCTGCTATTTTTTATCATGAGGCAAGAAGGAATAATGATAATCCCTTTTGAGAAATTATCATACAGTAACAATTAACTTTTAGGGTGTAGTGGAATTTTTGGGTATTATTTTTGTGATTCATTTGCATCTAACCACTGAACTACACTTTTACTGTTGTAAAACAGTGTTCATTTCTCATCGCATGCAAGGATTTGAGGCAAAAATGGTTCTTTTTTCAATTTTGTACTCATACAGTATTTGTTGTAATCATTTTCATTCCGCTTATGAGTAACAATATATTTAAAAAATATCTGGAAAGAAAGAATTTGAGTTTGAGTTTTGTTTAACGGCATTTCAACCTCTGTGGATTATTTATTGCTAAAAAGATGGGTTTTATGCCATTTTTGTAATGTTAGGTTCGTTGTGAATGTAAGCCTGTTTCACTGTATCACAGCTCATCAGTGTGACTAGACATTCACTTGCCCCAGGCCGGATCGAAACTTGACCAATTTGGTGTCAGTCGGAGTCACTAACTCCTTAAGCCATAGGCACATGAAACCAGAGAGAGAAATTTTAGCGTGTTATATAAAGTTGGCGTATACTCACGCCAGTCACCGAAATAATTCAATTCATTGCTGAACAATTATATTTGTGTATTTAGGCAGCAAATTTTCATTCTCGACATGTAAGATTAAATAAATTACTAAAATTGTGTCTGCTTTTTATTTTTTAATAAAATCCATTCATACACACGGATAATCTTTCACGGATTATAATTGAAAGATGTAAGAAAAGAACTGTAACTAACAAATGATTTTATTATTCAGTTCTTGGAGTTCACAAGTACCAATCTTCTTTCAAGATCATTTTCAGGGGTGTTAGTTGTGGTAACAAAAGATTTATCGTAAAACAGTGTTGCTAAAAATTACTGTAAAAGTGATAAATTGTTTAGCGTTCATTAAAAAGTGAATATTATCCAAAATGGATTTTTTAAAAATATTGTAATGCCATGGTTAAAGCATGAACTGTTCTTTGTATAACAATTTTAGAATATTACTACAGTATTCACAGCTGATTTTATTAATTGATGTCTTAAGTTATTTTGATGATATTGACTCGATGATCTGTAGTTTTCCTAGTTGTGTTATCGATCCTTTTTTGTATTGTGAGTGTAGACAGAAATTTTGCAGATGTCTAGAAATAGACGAATGATCAGACATATGTAATGTAAGACGTCCAGCTATGTAGTTGTTGTAAATAAGTTCTTACATCTTTCAATTATAATACGCAAAAGATTATCCCTGACTATGAACGGATTTCGTTAAAAACAAGCAGACACAATGTTTGCAGTTTATTTAATCTGATATATATATATATATATATATATATATATATATTCTTTACCCCTTTGTAATTTTGTGCCAACGAAACCCTTGACAAGTGTTGGCTGAAAGGTTCCTCGGGTTTGGGAAAACAAAATGACTTCTACTCTTTTTAAGGCTATATATATATATATATATATATATATATATATATATATATATATATTATAGACTCTCCCGTCGATTTCGACGTATGAGCGTCTAGCACAGTTAGACAACCACACAAAGAGTTGTTTAAAGTGGTGAAGGCTTGTGTGACACCATCCACACTTTTTGGAACTGCTGATAACAAACAATCGGTGCAGACGTCTGCCACAAATCGCATGAACAACAGACCTCAGTTATTTAACCCATAACTGGAGGGAAGGGACAGATTAATACCTTTCGCAAGGATACCAGTGCGCAAGTGAATGCAAAGTGTTCGACTGAGATTGGAACTCGACTCCCAGATTTTCCCCTCCGAGCCGTCATCCACTGCATCACAACGCACATCCGTCAATATATATATATATAGTACTTAATAAGCCAGACGAACCTACCTAGATTTCTCCTAAACGGATCGTCAGGGAAAGCTGGGTCCATGACGACCCGTTTAGGAGAAACTTACGTAGGTTTGTCTGGCTCATTAGGTGTATTTCTTTGCTCAGCCTTTCTATTGAGCGCTTTCTGTCAGATGATTACTCGTGCCGGGTTTTTTCTTTCGGCTTCGTGCTGATTTCGGTTCGAACACTTTTGACTGACGTTTATGCCTTAACTCTTTCGTTTTTTACAACCATTTTTTCCTTCGTTCGATAGTTTTCGAGGAAGGTTTTCGTGACAAGTATAATTATAATTTCGTTTATATATATATATATATATATAACGAAGTTCAGATACTACTAAACAAAGTCTTGGTAGTGTAAGAGTATTAATATACTAATACTACTAATATATATATATATATATATATATATATATATATATATATATATATATATATACGTGGTGCTAATTTTAATTCTGTTAAATTTAGTGACAGAATCTGTTTTGTAAAGAAATGGATATCGGCTGGAAACTAGAAACCAGAGTTCGAATTTTACTAGAACTCGCTGCATTTACTTATGCGCTAATATTCATGAAAAAATATGTATCCGTCTCTTTTCACTCCAGCTATAGGTCAAATAAGAGAACAGAGTAGGTTCTATAGGATTGGTTGGCCAACCAGTCTACCGCATAATGTAATGGCAACTGTGAGAAAATCTTCTGTTAAGTAAGTCATGTTTCTTCTGAGACATGATCACCCAAGCGTGTATCATGCATGACACTTAACTAACAACTTATCTGAAGGTGTGAAAAATACCATATTTCCCAATGTATTGTGACTTTGATTTAATACGCTCATATTTATCGAGATATTCTTGTTTAATCATCCCTACTAGTCATTAAGTTTTATTAGATGCCTCGTATTTTGACATTGTGCCAAACTATATTAAGCGTTAAGCTTAAGAAATGAAAACGCTTTTCTATTATTTGTTGAATATTCAGTATTTAATAGTGAATAATGCCCAAACTTGGAGAACCTATAGATTACATTGACCATTAAAGAAAGTGTGCATGTTTATTAAAAATGTGCTTTTTATTTTATTTCATATTGTCTTCCGCCGTCATGTTTAACTTTTAGTGCAACTTTCCTAAGTAAATTTCATATATATTTTACTATATTTGACTGTAAAGTTATGTATTTTTCATTGCATTGGCCTCCATCATGCCCTCAAAAAATATAATTTTATCTGAAAATCTGTTCTTACTTCTTTTGTTTCATGTCTTGTTTTTTAGAGTTGTGCTATTTAATTAAGATAAAGAAAAGATGGTCTACCAGTTTCTTAGATCTTTATGTTTTTCTATCAGAAAAACGTTTGTTGGGAAAAGTCATAATGAATTAAGCAGATATACACAGATAAAATGTGGTGTAAGAAAAGGATGTGTCTTTTTAACGGATCTATTCAAATTGTAGATCGAGACTATTCTGTGGATCCTAGATGTTATGCCAGGATTTGTAATCGGAGGCCACAATTTGAACAACATAAGGTACGCAGATGAAACAATGCTGATTGCAGACACGGAAACGAAACTACAAGAGGTAGGTAATGAATGTGACAAAAATAGGACTACAAATAAACTGCAAGAAAACCGAATGCATAGTCATCAGCAAAAAGAGCAGCCTAAAATGCCAAATACAGGTAGAGAATACTAAAATCAAGCAGGAATAAAAATTTAAATAACAGGGAAGTGTGCTAACAGAAGACGGAAAGTGTAACACAGAAATCCTAAGGAGAATTGGCATGGCGAAGAACGTGTTCTAGAAGCTGAGTAACGTATTACGAGACAGGAAACTTTCACTAAAAGAAAAGATGGGATGTCAGGTTTTCAATATGACAGTGAATGCTGGACAATATCATCAAAAATGAAGGAAAAAGCTGAAGTAGCTGAAATGTGGTTCTACAGAAGGATGGTGCGGATATCATAGCTCGAGCATGTGAGCAATTACAAGGTTTTGAAAAAAATGGAAACGAAAAAGGAATTTTTATTGAGCATCAGGAAGAGACAACTAAAGTTCCTGAGGCATGCAATAAGGAAGAGGGGCTTGGAGAACATTATACTAACAAGGCCAGATAGAGGGAAAGAGAGACAGAAGAAACCAGCAGATAACATATTTGAAGGTCCTGAGCAGGTGGATGACAGGGGGTTTACAGAAAAAGTGTGCTAAGAGCCGCCAGTAATAGGGAGATGTGGAGAGCCATGACCGCCTACGTCCTGAAAGGACAGTGCAGATAGAAGAAAAAGAAGACCAAAAAAGTTTCTGTTACCTTGTGAGCGATGAATTGTTTTCTGCCATTCAACCATTTCCGAACACATCCAGCGATGCTACTTTCCATGGAAACCATGGTGACGATTATTTTTACGCGCATATATGTTAATAGGTTTCTCTGCTACTTACTAAAAAATTACGTGCAAGTGATTATACGACTGTATGTCTGTCTAACTATATCTCACCTTATTTGCTTGCTTTCATATATTTTGCTATTTACTACTGGTCTGGGGATGTACATAGACACGCGTATGCGCGTGCTTGTGTCGAAACTTTCCATAAGAATTATGTATATAGGAATTATGTATAGCTTTAAGTAAAAGGCTAAATAAACATATAATTTTTTAAACGCTTCATTGACTAACAATAAGTAAAAAGAAAGAAGAGAAAAAGAAATTCGTAATAGAAACAAATATTCCCGCCTCATATGTTCACTTCTTTTACGGAAAGTGTGCAGTGGCTGGACATTGTAAAAACATTTCTCACGATTTACGAAGCTCTGTTCGTCTCACAAAGAAAATCTTTGGCGGCTTCGATCAAACAAAATATCTTTGCATTCTTTTAAATTGTTTATTTTTTTTCGCAAGGAAGATGAGATTTTGCTTTCATGATAAAAGCGTTTCTTCTCTCTAATGCCAAAGTTTATGAAGCATATATATATATATATATATATATATACTGGTGAAATAATAAACGCGTATATTCATCTATCTAGGAGAGATGAAAAGTTCTCGGTCCGACAAAATGAGTGTAAATTTGAATCATTTAATTAGCTTTTTGCAAATGGTTCCGGCTAAGGCATTTTTATCAATGCTGCTTATATATATATATATATATATATATATATATATATATATATATATAAAGAGAGAAATAAAGAGAGAAAGAAAAAGTGGTAGATAAAGAGGTTTATGTGTATTAATTTTCAGAAAACTTATATCTGTAAATGAGCAATATGAATAATTTTCCTTTTTTCTTTCTTTTGACGCGCAGCCTCCTTATATATATATATATATATATATATATATATATATATATATATATATATATACGTGTGTGTGTGAGTTTTAACACTCCAGATTCCTCTCGCAAACAATAAATTAAGATAGAGATTCTGATAAATATTTAGAATCCACTGGCTTTTCTTTTCTTCAAACTCATGAAGGTGTTACATGTCTAAATTACTAACAATAATGAACAAAATGCCAGGAGAATTTCATAAGATTCAAAATAACTGTCTTATTAATTGCTCTTGCTAACTAATCAACAAACGGAAAATTCAAGAGACCTACACCCCATCATACCTCTAAGGATTTAGTTGCATTCTATTTACGCTGGTGGTGTTTTTTTCTTTTGTCTATGTTTCTACAATGACTAGTCGTTTTAAAAATAGTTTTTATACTTTTAGCAAATTTTCAAACATAACTTGATTAAGTCAGACATATCGTCGAAACATTGTTAAACACTGTGTCATTTCTTTTTCTTTTCTTATACCACCCACTTTTCTAAATGTTACGACACACTGAAAAAGTTACGGCAATGATTTGTCAATAATAATGAGAAGAAGAAGAACAAGAACAAGAAAAAAAAAGATGAAGAAGATTGTCTTTTTTTTATTGACATGATAGTCCTTGCAGATAGAAATGTACCTTCGAAGATCTTGAAAAAAAACTATATAAAAAAATTCATGAATAATGAAATAAAAAAAAAATGCTGCTCATGAGAGTAACAATAATTCCCCTTGTGTTTCTTCTTCTTCATGAGCCGTGTCCCTTCAGGACGTAGGCGATCATGGACTTCCAATTGGCTCTCTCTCTTGTCACTGTCAATATTTTTTCTCCGCCATCCATTTACTCAGACTTAACAAGGACGTCTCGCAATGCTTTCCCCTGTCTCTTCTTCCTTTATTCGACCTGTGAGTATTAAGTTCTCTAGACCCAGTTTCCTCATTTAGAGTCCTTAAATTGATAGAAAAATTGTCCAATATACTAATTATAGAGATTCCTTGTAGTTTGTGCATTAAAGAAATCCAAAATAATAAGCTTACTTATTACGAAGACCGTTATCTATGTAAAATGTGTGATCTTAAGTTATTTTATTTTTATAAAAATCAACAGCGGAAAATGCTACGAAGTCATTTTTTTACTTTAGGTCTCTGGATGGGATCCAGGAGGAAATGTCTATAAGAAATCAAAAGAAACAACCAAAATAATAAAATCAATCATAAAATATATTTTCTATGTTCTGTAAGAGTAGAAAACAAATAAACAGTTTTGTCAATAAATTTGTTTCTTAATAATAATAATAATAATAATAATAATAATAATAATAATAATAATGCAAAGAGATTTTACAGGGAAATAGGTAAAAAAAGAATTGAAGTGACAGTTCTGGGAAAAGATATGGGCTTGCCCTAAAGAACATAGCAAGGAAGTAGATTGGATTGCACAAGAGATAGAACGAATGAAAAATAAACCAGAACAGACATGGGCTGGAATTACAGAAGTGGATGTGAAATTTGCACCAAAAAAAGCACACAATTGGAAATTCCCAAGTATAGATAAAATTCCTAACTTTTGGCTATATTATTTAAATACAGCACAGAAAAAAACTAGCCAAAGAACTTCAAGAAATGGTTGACGATCCCACTAAAATTCCTGCAGGGATGACCAAAGGAATTACATTTCTTCTACCCAAGAATGGTGACACAAACAACCCGAAAAACTACAGACCAACTACATGTCTTACGACAACATATAAACAATTAACATCTATTTTAACAAAATATACATATTTATTCTTAGAAAGAAATGACATGATAACCGCTTGAACAAAAAGGGTGCAAACGTGGCTGTCATGGATGTAAAGACCAATTGCTTATTAACAAAATGATCCTGGAAAACTGCTACAGTACAAAGAAAAATCTTAGTACAGCCTGGATAGATTATCGTAAGGCATTCGGTAGTGTGCCACAGTCCTGGATTTGAAAGACATTAAATATATACAAGATATCACATGTCATCATCAATTTCATCAAACAGTGCATGTCTATATGGAAAACAACCCTTTACCTCAATCATATAAATGGAACCTATAAGTCTGATGAAATAAACACCAAAAGAGGTATATTTCAAGGTGATTCTTTGTCTCCATTACTATTCTGCATATCATTAATAGCACTAACCAGTCAACTTAATAAGACAGAATGTGGTTATAAAATAGGCCAAAAGAAAATAAGCCATCTATTTTACATGGACGACTTAAAGTTATATGCTAAGAATGATAATGAGCTGGAAGGTCTTCTGCAAACTGTGAAATGCTTCAGCGAAAACATTTGGATGAAATTCAATTTGAATAAATGTGCTAAAGCTACAGTTTTACGTGGATCAATACAAGAAACATCCTCAATTAACCTACACCCTGCTGTAACAATAAAAGAATTGAAACCAGAAGAAGTTTATAAATACCTAGGTCTAAATGAGAGTGAAAATATTCACCATAAAAAAATGAGAGAAATAGTGCGTAAAGAGTACTATAGAAGACTACGAATGATATTAAAAACTGAATTGAATTCTCAGAACAGAGTTATGGCCATTAATAGTCTTGCAATCCCAGTTGTCCAATATAGCTTCATCATCTTAAACTGTACTCTAAACGACATCAGGCGAATAGATTCTAAAACAAGAAAGCTTCTTTCTAAGCATAAGATGCATCATCCAAAGGCTGATGTAGACCGTCTATACATACCCCGTAAAGAAGGTGAAAGAGGTCTTATTCAGCTGGAATTGTCATACAAGACAACAACTATTGGCTTACTAACATACATAGAAACAACAAAGGATTGGATGTTACAATTAGTAAGGCAACATGAAGAAAGAAAGAAAAAACATTCAATATTAAAAGAAGGCAATAAATACAAACAGGATTTACAGTTAGTAGATTCTGTAGAAAAGCAAAACATAAGCCAAGAACCAACTACTGCGGCAAAAAATATGAAAATGAATGCCAAAGATAAAGCTCTTGAACAGATGAAACAGCGCTGGCAAGACAAACCTCTGCATGGCCAATATACAGAACGTGCCAATAAATCCAATGTTGACAAAGTTAATACTCATCGATGGTTACGTGCATCTGGATTAAAGTCTGAAACTGAAGGCTTTATTCTTGCAGCACAAGACCAAAGTCTTTTCACGAGAAACTTTCAGGCAAATATTATGCATAAAAATATGGATCCAAAATGCAAGTTTTTATGATAAAACCAAGAAACAATAGACCACCTAATCTCAGGCTGTTCTGTGCTTGCCCCAAATGAATATAAAAATCGCCACGATAGAGTTGGGCAATATTTACATTGGGCAATATGCAAACATTATGGAAAAGCTGTAGGCAAACACTGGTATGAACATCACCCAGCACCGGTTACAGAAATAGAAGATGTAAACCATTCTATGGGATTACACCATCTACACAGACAGAAAAATTGAAGCAAACAGGCCAGACATTATTGTTAAAAACCAGAAGGAGAAAACTTGTCTATTAATTGATATGGCTTGTCCAGCGGATTGTAACATAGCAATCAAGGAATTTGAAAAACTGTCAAAATATCAAGACCTGGAAATTGAAATAGAAAAAATGTGGAAATTGAAAATAAGAGTTGTGCCAGTGATAGTAGGTGCACTTGGAATGATAAAAAATGGAACAAAACAACACATTGAAAGAATCCCTGGAAACTTTATCTATGTAATGCTAGGAATGATAGGGAAGATAGAAAAACATGAAATGGAGCCATAACAACAGGCCACGAACCTGCCTTAGGTCTCCCCACAGACTTGGTTGGTAGTGAGACCAAAGCAGAAATCGAAATATGATGAAAAATGACATAATAATAAGTATTATTATTATTTTCAAAATATGCACGTAGCATTTCTCTCAAGTTTTCTAATCTTTATTGGTTTGCTGAATTAAGGTGTGCTATAATAAATATCACTACTTGGTCGAAACGTTGTGTCTATTTTAACACCTATCTCAATCAAGATGAGAACACTATTAAGCAAATTTGTTATATTGAACGGGATATTTATGTGTTGCTGTGTCTATTATAGCCCCTATTATATGAGAACAAAATTTCGAAATAATTCCAAGAATTATTGAAAATTACTCATTTTAGAAATAAAAACAAATTTCTAACTTTGACCAAATAGGTATGTAATGTAGGGGATAAAGCACTAAGCATTACTCTTCTTAAGCATCATTAGTGCAGGTAGGGTGAGAAAATTTTTAGAAGATTCCTACAATAAAAATAATAATAATGGAGAAAAATTATTGCAGATGTGGATAAAACTGATGAAGAAAAAAACTTATGTCAGGAAGACGGCATGAATCGAAGCGTCTAAAGAATTTCGAAGCTAAAAGGAATTTAAATGGCTTCAGTTTGCCATCGCCTTTTTTCCCAGCAGTCCTGTGACACTGGCAGTCAAAGTCTCGTGATTTTCATTGGTAATCAACAGCTTTTGACATTTTGTAAATAGAGACAATGACAGGATAAGTGCCAGCGAACGAATTCCTCAATTTTAAAATAAATTGAAATGCTACGTAGGGACGCAAATCTGAGAAATGAAACCAAATCTGGTTGAATTTAAACGTTTAGGAGTATCCGTGAATAAAAAATCTATCTATCTATCTATCTATCTATCTATCTATCTATCTATCTATCTATCTATCTATCTATGTGTTCATTAGCTATTGATCTCTCTCTCTCTATCTCTATCTGTATATCTAGCTATCTATATCTTCATTATCTATCGATCTCTCTCTATATCTATCAAAGTCTGTTATTTATCTGTCTATTTATCTATCTATGTCTTCATTATCCATCGATCTTTCTAAATATCTAAGTCTGTTACTTATCTATCTATCTATCTATCTATCTATCTATCTATCTATATATATATATATATATATATATATATATAGAAAGGATTTACAAAATTTTTTAAAATCTTACGGTTTCGATATTGAAATCGAGTATAATATCAAGATTGTTAACTATTTGGATATTACGTTAAATTTAATTACAGGATATATTACACCTTACATTAAATATAATTATATCCCTAAATATGTAAATAAGAGTTCTAACCATCCCGCCCATATACTTAATAGTATTCCTAACGGTATAGCGTATAGATTGTCCACCAATTCATCTAATGTTGAAATTTTTGATAAGTATAAGGAAACTTACCAATCTGCGCTTATAAAAAGTGGATATTCTCAAACCCTCAAATTTTCAAACCAGAATATCGATAAAAACAAGAATAATAATAGATCCAGAAACATAATATGGTTTAACCCCCACTTTAACAAAGAGGTTAAATCTAAAATTGGTAAAATGTTCTTCAATCTTATAGATAGACATTTTAGTCACGATAGCCCCCTTAAGAAAATATTTAACAGAAACACCATTAAACTTAGTTATTCTTGTCTGCCAAATATTGGCAAAATCATTAATAACAGTAACAAAAGAAAACTAAAATATAGTACTACCATTAAAGACACTAATAATAAATGTAATTGTAAAATAAAAACTGAATGTCCTATTAGAGGCAATTGCAACCAATCTAATGTAGTCTATAGTGTTAAAGTCTATAAAAATGAGCAAGATAAGTACCCTAAAACGTATATAGGGGCTACGCATGATTCGTTTAAAGTTAGATTTTATAATCACAAAACCTCATTTAAAAATGAAAAATATAGACACAGCACGACCTTATCTAATTATATCTGGGACATAAGATCTAAAATTAAAAAAGACCCCATTTTGAAATGGGAAATAATAAAAAAAAATGTACCGATTACAATAAAGGCAGTAAATTCTGTAATTTGTGTGGCGAGGAAAAACTAGCGACAGCCTTGTTCGAACCTGCCCATAATCTGCTTAATGCTAAGACCGAAATTCTTAACAAATGTAAGTTTCATAAACTTAAATTCATTGCTTAGTGTGAGAACGTAGTGTTATATTTTTTAATTTATGTGTTTAATAAAATTTTTTCTTATTTAGTGTGTTTTGCTTTTTTTGTTCTTAACCCCCCACTTTTGTTGTTGGTATGGTTCCTCCTTATCTTAGTACATATCTATTTATTTGGTTTTATCTTTAGTGGTTTAGCCTTTGCCCTGACGATCCGTAGTGTGAAATCGCGGTAGGTTTTGGCTCGCTTTAGATTTTTTTCGTGTATATATATATATATATATATATATATATATATATATATATAGTTTAGAGCATGTACAAATTACAGTTTACTAAAAATGTACACTTTTCTTGTAAACTGTAATTTGTACATATTCTAAACTATAAATATTATAGCTCTATTTTTATATTGAGCACTGTTTTAAATTAATATTTTGAACGTTGTTAATATTTTTTGTTCTTTATTTACTTGGAGATATATATATATATGTATGTATATATATATATATATATATATATATATATATATATATATATATATCCAAGTAAATAAAGAACAAAAAATATTAACAACGTTCAAAATATTAATTTAAAACAGTGCTCAATATAAAAATAGAGCTATAATATATTATAGCTCTATTTTTATATTGAGCACTGTACTCGTACTGGAGCTCAGAATCTTTGGACGTTGGCACGAAAGACTAAAAAGCAATAGTTGTTTCCAGTTAAAGCGAAACCGTAGACTGAAAGAAAAATCAATGGATGTAAGTCAAATTTTGATATTAAATTTTCAGCACTATTGTAAGAACTGCAACCTTGAAACTTCTGAATATCGTTTCTTATATCTTTGTCTGTGGGTGTATAAAATTTTATTAAAATCGGACCATTCCTTCTATAACCCGATTATTTCGATTATCGATTTTCGATGTTTATCGGGGGTACCTCGACACAAAACCTAGCTAGGAACACTCGCAGACGCTTATAGTACAACTGTGTAAATTTTCAAGAAAATCGGTTCAGCCGTTTCGGAGTCTATTGGTAACGGACACACACACACACAGAGACTAAGTTCCATTTATAAATAAGTTTATATATATATATATATATATATATATATATATATATATATATATAGAGAGAGAGAGAGATGAGTAATAGTTAATAATGGATGTAAATTCCACACGTAGATATTTACTTTAAAAATGCTCAATGCAAAATTAGTGCATAAATATATGGTAATTATTATTTTCATTACAATAATGACATACTGCATCTTGATATACTGCTCCTTATATATAGTTCGGAAGAGTCCAATGCGTCATATGAGTAAGTCACCATAACACCCCAATCCTAAGTCTTAACTTCGCAGGAGTCTTAATTTTTATTTTATTTTTTGGAATCACTCGTTTTTCTTTTTCATTTTACACAGCGCTGTTCCATGGCATCTTATGTTATTGGCATGTCCGAAGTGCCATACATGACATCTATTACTTATTTTTCTCCAGGAGGACTGCGATCAGCATTGCCCAACAGGCGTTATACTGATCTGATTTAAGTGTCTTTTGTGAGTGAAATGGGAACCTTTAATTATATAAAGCATATTTCTTATTCTTTTGTTAATTGTACCCATTACCCAGAAACATTTATTATCCCGGTACATCCAAAAAACTTTCTCTCCGGACTGATAACATGTCGTATGTACCGTGTGTGTTCATCCAGGTTTCGTTTATTTGGAAAGTAGCTTGTCAAACACAAACCTGATTTGACGAACAAACATTACTTCGGCAGCGGGTATTGATGATGGTGTGTTCTCGGTGGCCGTTATTTTATACACCTGAAGTAACAACTGTAGGGCTTTTTTTGGGAGTCTGCCCCTAGCTTTCTTCAGAGCTCATTTCAGAGTATCAACAACGAGCTCGGTCTGTCCATTGCACCTTGGGTGATATAGAGCAATTGTGTAAGAAATTTATTGTCACTTCAGTAGTCGGATCTCTACATTTAAAAACTTCAGGCCACTTAGAAAAACTATCTACGGTTATAAGATAGTAGAATCCATTTAGCGGATCTGCAAAATCCAGATGAATTTGAAACCATGGTCGATCTGTTTTAGACCAAGGACTATATAGGATTGGAGGTGTTTCGCTACCAAAGCACAGCCTTTAGAAGATTTGGCTGTTTTCAATATCCTTATCCATATTCAGCCAGTAGACATAACTCAGCTAAAGCCTTTTCATCCTTGCAATCACTGGATGATCCGTAGATTCTTCAGAATTCTTCTTTGTAATATTGTGGGACTCACTTACTATATAACAGTACTTCGTTGCACAAAGAAAGGATATCCGAAGTCTATTTGTCCTTTTCAAAAATTTTGATTTTGGTTTACCTCATAAACTCATTGTTTACAGCTTCTTGTTTTACCTGGTCGAGAGTTGCAGAGTAGTTCAATGTAGTTCAATGTTATTTTACATTCTCCCTCTGTTTGGAGAGAAGCCATCACAGTAGCATCAAGAAGGTTCTCTGCGTTTCGGGATTAATCTGGACAGTCCGTAGGCATAACAGAATTATTTTGACAGTAAGAATTCCATTTTGAAAATTATAGTTTAACAGAATTTTTCCGCATCTGCCCAGTCTATTTGCCCAGTAGAACATTCATACAACGGAAGTTTACTTCAATATTTTTTTTACGATTCACCGTTGAAATTGCGATATGATCTCGGTATATATATATATATATGGGAGAATATAATATATAAATTGATATATACCAAAGACATGTTTAAAAAATTACAGATATCATCACAAATGCATGCAAAGTGTATACACACAAGCATTCACTCACTTTCTATATTTGTCTCTCTCTCACTACTTTCTTTCTCTCTCTCTCTCTCTCTACACACACACGCACACACACACACATATATATATATATATATATATATATATATATATATATATATATATGCCTGTATGCTTATCTTTGTATATATATAACGTACCAATTTTCATGGTGATAACAAAAGTGTTCTCGATAAAACTCTGAGTTTTATTGCCTAACCATCATATATATAGTCTTAAAATTTTACCATCATTATTGACTACCAGATTACATATTTTATCTTAAATAATGAAAAAATGTACAGTTTTGTAGTAGTCTGTAATTTTTCATATGTTCTAATGTAATCATCAATAATAATAATAATAATAATAATAATAATAATTAATAATAATACTGGAATCTGAAAAAAATATCAGTAGATCTTGAGTTGCCTGTATATTCTTGAAATTTATCGTTTAACTGAGACTTTATATTGCTCTGGGGCTTTAATATCGGCTCCGAGCGAATTTTTACAAAATCAAAAGCAAATTTTGAGAGTGTCTTTTTTTCATTGTTTCTCTAAGGCTTTTTTTATTAGTAATAATCACAAACACACAGATTTGCACACACAGACACACACGCGCATATAGATTAAAAAATGCAACTAGAATCTTTAAGAATCTTTAAGAATATTTGTTCAGAATTTGAAAATGTTACTGGATTCTTTTAAAATACTTATTTATAAGTTTATTGGTTTCACAGTTCTGTAAGTTTCAAATGTTAAATTGATATACAGAATAGTCTGGCTCTGCCAGGATATGACTCGTTACTAGTGTGGGATCTATAAAAATTATATATATATATGGCCAAGATATATATATATATATATATATATATATATATCTTGGCCATAAGGTTATTTCCTCATTCAGTGAGTTTAGATTGTTTGTGCTTATTAAAAACACATCAGCTACCGATGTTGTAACATCTTGAACTCACCGATATTCATCTTACAAAAACAAAATTTAAAAAAAGCAATTGGCGACTGCCTGATCGTGTTCAAACGTATGAAACTAGTATTCGTGGCCGGTCACTGTACACCCGGAAACTATATAAACATAGATAGATAGATAGATAGATAGATAGATAGATAGATAGATAGATAGATAGATAGATAGATAGTAAATATGATTGCACAAGCTAAAACAGATTTAGGATCTGGCTATCACATTTAATATTTCTGTAATATTCTCAGGAATTTGGCTTTTAGGAATATTGCATTACTCTAATATGAAGGAGAGCTGAATATCCATTGCTTTCTTCATGGACGAATCCTTACCACAAAAATAAGTAAATAATTAAATCTGATGATTAGACATAATTTTGTGATGTTACTCGGGCCAAGTATTTTTCAGCATTTTCTAATTAATAAATAACACAAAACACAAATATAGAAGAGAAAATATTCGATTCAAAGCCAATGTCCATTTTTTCTTTCAGTTCAGTGCTCGGTGGATTCTCAATAATAACAATTTTCTTAATCATCATCTACGATCATAATGAAATGAATGCCTTGAGAAAAATAAAATAAAACCCTCAACACAAGGCGTGTAGTGGTTTGAGAAATCCCTGTTTCTTTTAAAATTCGATTACGTCCCCTGTTCCTCTACATTCATTCAAGTTATCTCCCATTCTAGAATATCTTATCAAATTAGTTTCGTCATATTCGGAATTCTTTTAAACACGAAAACAACAATGTTTAGGGAATAAATTAAACACAAAAAATACAAAAAATAAGCCTCAAACGGTCAGAGAAAAAAAATATAAACTGTATAAAAGCAAAAACGGCAAAGTATTAATAAAATAAATAAATAAATAAATAACGACTTTAGTCTTCCCATCCATAACCTCATACAAACAAGGAAACCAAAAAATATTCAAGATAAAATGAAAAATTAAAGCGAAAACACATGGATGCCATGAACGTAAATTATAGAAAAATGTCAATTTTTATTCCCGTTAGACAGGTGTTTATTAGCGGAATAATTTAATGACCATCTCAAAGATTTGCTTCTGGCCTCTGTCATTTGCAACAGTAGAATTCAGTTTCATAATATATACACTACAGCCAGCGAAGCAATGCATCTGACTACAAGAAATTGAAGCCACATCTGAGAAAATCTGCATAACTTCTGCATGGCTGTTACTCGGATGTTCAAACAACGACTTAATATTATTTTTGAATAGTATTATAGCTGAGATTTTGGACGAAGATTCGCGACGATCATTTCCATATGCTCCAGGCTCCCACTTGGCGAGCTAGTCCATATGCTATAACACATTGACTGCAGGAAACGGCTTGGCAAGGTGGCAGTGTCTCCGACATTTCTGAGACGGTTGGCATGGTACTTGGAATTAGAACAATCTACCACCATAGATCAAATAACGGGTTCGATTAAAAATTCCAAGACATTATTCATAGTAATATATATATATATATATATATATATATATATAATAAAATAAAGGGTTTATGATTAAAAATTCCAAGACATTATTCATAGCATATATATATATATATATATATATATATATATATATATATATATGCTAGGAATAATGTCTTGGAATTTTGAATCAAAAACCCTTTATTTTATCTCTTCCTTCTCTCTCTCTCTCTCTCTCTCTCTTTAACAAAACCATTTATTTTATCTACGAGAGTAGATTGTTCTTATATATATATAATTATTATTATTATCTTTTTAGACCATCTTTGTTATTTTTAATATTTCCAGCATAAGCAAGGCGAGAATGCCGCTAAGATGCAAGAGCTTAATGAGATTAAAAGAGAATAAATAGGTCTTAGTAAAGAGAAATGACAATAAATATATTGATCTGCCTACATTTTTGAAATTACATATTGTAACTGCACTATTTACATTCGTAGAACTGTTGTTCTTGTCGTTGTTGCCATATTTTCGACGTTTCAGATATTGAATAAAGCTTGGGCGTACAACTGACAGACCGTCGTACTCATAAACAAAGAATAACCGGACATATATATTCCTTGTGTTTAGCTTTGTACAAAGTGAAGTATTAAATTGTGGACAAACGGAAAAGCAGAGAATTTGTATATTTGCACTTGAAAGCCGAACGTCTGGCCACGTGTAATGTCCTTGAAGACGATATGAAACGTACCGGTCTGACAGCCAATGTGATACGAGTAACCTGCTTAGCTTAAGATTTTAAAAAAAGAGTTCCATTTAACGTAAATTAGAAAGGAAAATAGAGGATGCAGAAAAAGCGATGATGGTTAAGAATTTTTAATTAGATTTTAAAGGACGATCAAGGAGATATTTTGTCAATGAAATCGAAATTAAACACTCTGAACTTAGACGATGTGTGCAAAATGCTTGCAATAACGATTATCTTGACAATAGTAATTCTACTAAAAACTCGTCGGTTTACTACAGCAGAAATATCTACTAAGAATGACTTCCTGTTAAAAAATTTGACTAAGTTAATATCGCTTTTCATCAGTATAATTACGTAACGAGGGTGTTATGTATTTGCACAGAGAATAACCAGAAACATTCAGAAAATAACACGATATTAGCAAAAATTGATTTAGTCACATTGACGTAGGCTAGTATCTAGTAAGCGTGTGCCGTTATTCTAACTACGACTGATTAGGGAGTTCGATCCTTACTGGTTGATGCAAAATTTCGACCTTGTGCTACGTCTAGGTTCTTACAACAAATACTTCTCTGGTAAGTTTAAAATAATATTAAGATCAGGTAGCGTTTCCTCTCCACCCTGGCAGTAACTCTTTTTCGGGAGCGAGTTGGGTTTATTGCCGGACACCAAAAGGGGTAATGATAACGAGGCTTTGTAATTTTTCCCCGCTATTTCCGGTAAATCTATTTAAAATATTGACCTTGTGTCACATTCGATATCGAAAAGGGCTCGCTGAATTAAAACTCTGGCAAACATTGGTTTTGGTCAGTCTTGAAAATCTTACATAGCTACGAGACTGTCAGTAGCAATAAGCTTCAGTAATGTCAATATAGTCAATTTAACACACACACACACACACACACATTCACACGCATATAAGACTATAAATATGCACATAGTTTAAATTGTTGATGACACTGCCTTCCGTATTCAATTCACACTGAGGGGAAATCCTCAAAAGGTGGTTGGTGAACTGAAATACAACGACATTTCTGATAATGTTCATAACACCTCTTAGTTTGAGTTCATAATATTCCAAAAGAAAACAGATGAATACAATATTAGTAAAATAATTCTTTAATCCATTGTAGTAATATTACAATACTGTCGAACATTTTAGTTTGTGCGACACGCTTTTCGAGTACTGTGCGACTCCCCTGTTTGCCGTTTCAACATTTTAGATGTAATGAAGTTCGGTCATCTTTTTACACAACGGAATTGAAAAAAGGATTTTGAGTGAAAGCTGAAATTAATCGACAATGCTTATAACTGTAAATATGATAGGTAACTCTGTTTTATCTTTTCTAACTTTTCCTATGCATAACTTTTTAAAGATTTCTTGCTAATGAAACATCATGAACTGTATGCTCATGTTTCAAATTGACTGTTTGCCTCTGGGCCATAAGAATTAGTTATTCAAATGTTATAGTTTTTTGGTTGATACTCGTATTTAAGTAGAAACTGTATTTTTAATTTTCTTTATTTCCTTCTACAGGCCTTAATACTCGAATAAATCGTACAGTTGTTATTCAAACGCTAGTGCACTAATTATTTTTTTCTTAAAAAATTATTCATTGAAATCTAAATACAATTTAATTTCAAATAGAGTTTTGACTTTTTTCTTTTTATCAGTTTACCCAAGAATGTTGATAATACGCGATTATGGTATTACCGGTCGCCTGCTTGACCTAATCCAATCTTTCTTAAATAACCGCAAAATGAAGGTCGTTCTGAATGGGCGTGCCTCTTCGTCCTACAGCACGAATGCTAGTGTCCCACAGGGCTCTATCCTGGGCCCGACGCTCTTCCTTATTTTCATCAACGACCTCCCAGATGAGCTCAAGTCCCAAGTAGGCATCTACGCAGATGACACTACAATATACTCTCGCTCCAGTTAAGAAACCTGTCGTGGCGGACAGACATAATATCGCTGCTGACCTTGAACGGGATCTACACTCTGTGGTGAACTTGGGCAAGAAGTGGCTTGTCAACTTCAATTCATCTAAGACCAAGCTGTTGTCTGTCAACCATTACAGGCAACCTCTTCTGCCTCCCATAAGCATGGACCAAGTGATTCTCCCTGAGAGTAATACACTACGCCTCCTTCAGACCTTCAAATGGAGCCACTATATTGAATCCATAGCAAAATCTACTGCTAAGAAGATTGGGTCACTATGTCGATCCAGGATGTTTTTTCCACCTGAATCCATCCTGCATATATACAAGTCAACCATCCGTCCGTGCATAGAGTACTGCTGCCATTTATGGTCAGGTGCCCCTGCCGTTCTCCTCAGTGTTCTTGACAAGCTCCAAAGGAGAGTCTGTAATGTGATAGGTACTGATCTGGCGACTCGACTGCAGCCACTTCCCCATCGTCGAAATGTGGCCTCCCTTTGTCTGTTCTATAAATACTTTCATGGCTTCTGCTCGGATGAGCTTAAGTCACTGATGCCTTCTCAACAGGTGTTTACTCGTGCAACCAGACTGGCAACTGGGTCCCACCCATTCACAGTCAGGTTAGCCAAATGCAGACGACAATTCTACTCCTGCAGCTTCCTCTCTCGCACTTCCCGCCTGTGGAACTCACTCCCGTATTCTTGCTTTCCTGACGGATACAACCTCCAGAAATTTAAATACAAAGTCAATACTCATCTACTAACCACTGGCCTCTAGCTCTCTCCCCTCCCCTGTATAACCTTACCTTTCTCTCCACCTATGTGTCTTTCATCGCACCTGCTTTCTCTGCTTTCTATTGTTTCTTTCTAACTAGTTTGTACTCCTCACTCTTTTCTAATAAATCTTTTTACATTTATGTAAACCCCCTGCACATCAGTGGCGTTTCCGCCTTGCTCGGGGTGAAATAATTAAAAAAAAAATAATGCCACTAAGTAACAAGATAAATACTATTAGAATTGAAATAGAACGAAAATTCTTTAGAACGAAGCGGAAATCCATTCCTAAACAGGAAATAAGGAATAAACATCTACATAAAAATCGGTGAACCGAGCGATAGGTGAGCCTATCTACTTCAACTGAGATATGTAAATAAGTAAATGGTAATGTTATATGGACGCTGAATGACCTCAATGACTTCAATAGGCAAGAAACGATACAATCTTTAGCTATATGATGAAAGGATTTTCTTTGTAATTTGAGAGCACTTCATTAAAAAGGTATGCTTCAAATCATCACACAATACCATCTTTTTACTTGAGAAACTTAGATATTGAAAAAAACAATTAAATGGTTTTGTTGATGGTGCCTAACTCCAAATTTCAGCTCTTGAACATCTCAGCGTAGAACATTCACACTCAATTAACTATATTTTTCTGATCAAACCCACTCATAAATCTATCTAGAAGGTCTTGTTAGAATTGGGAGAAAAACGAACCCAATCTCGAAAATATTGTTTGGCAACAATGCATTCGCCATTTTTCTTACAATGCATTTTTTTTGCTTTTTATAGACAAAGGTGTAATGTGATTTTACATTTCAATACTCTGGTCTTTGTTATGACTTTTTCCTGTTTCTTAGTACGTTGCTTAGCTTTAGAAAAGAATATTTCGCTATTTCTGCAGTACCTTCTGATTTGGTGTCATACATTTCGTCCTCTGTTAAAACGCTTCCTAAAAGTACAAGTCAATGTTTAAATCAGTAAGGAGGTAGAAAGAAAAATGGATAATATCCTTAAAGCAGACGTTACATAAACATGAAGGTATTATCGTTGCCTCTATCTCACCGTTTTTTTATTTTGCTTTTTTAGTTTTCACGCTGAAGAGAAACAGCATCTTTGATATTTTTTTCTGTCTTTCCTCGCGATCAAATCAGAATAGTTTAATATATACGAGGATCGTTCAATGAATTAAGCATTGCAATCCCATTACGAAAAGTGGCGTCCTGATCGTCTAAAAACTCCTCCACAGCACATATGAAATGATTATTGGTTAAAAAATGGCTGCCACGCAGATAGTATTTGAGTTTAGAAAAGAGGAAGAAGTCAGATGGAGCTATATCTGGCAAATAAGGGAGATAGATTGCAATTCAAAGCCACAGTTGCTGGTTTAGCTGCTGAAGCCGTTAACCTTGGATTAAGTGCACCCCTGTCGTCTCTCTGCGTTTCAACTTGATTTCCACCTTCAGTTGTCCTTATTTTGATGTATAGTATTGTCCAGTATCAGTACTGTTCATTATTAGTTTTAAATATCCATTTTTCTTTCATTTCTTAGTAATTCACTTGACTTTATGAATGGTGTTTTGCTTGTCTGCGAACGACAAAACATTCTGGAACCTGCATCTCTAAAATTGTTCTGGATTTGTTAGCTGAAGTGTAAAGGGGAAGCTCTGGAGTGGAGATGCAGATGGTAACACCAATCAGCTAAGTGATAACCTTTTACTCATAGTAATTATGTGAATACTCTGTCTTTGATATCGAGCACATTATTGTAAAGAGTGGTAGCCTTAAATGCCTTTCTATCAGTGGTCCATTGATTGTCAGCAATTTTGTCTTCACTCACTCTTTCAAATCTATCTATCTATCTATCTATCTATCTATCTATCTAATGATTATATATATATATATATATATATATATATATATATATATATATATATACTGTGGCCGTTAAGATTGAATGAAGAAATCATGTATTCCCCAAAAATATAAACTTTTTACCAAATTTAAAGTAAATTTCTATTCTGATTAGTTAAATTGAACAGACACATACATTTTTATGTCTTCCCATATCTATAAATAACAAATGTATTGTTTATTATATTTAAATGAAAATAATTTTCATAACAATGATCTAACACTGACTAGGTAGAAATCTCGAAACAGAACTTTCCATGTCGCAATGTATTTTTTAAATAAAAAAATAAATCTAATTATTATTTGATTATATTATGCTCTACAATATTAAAAAAAAGTAAATGCAAAAGAAAAGCACTCGGAATTTTAAAACTGTTGATTCTCTTCACCTGGATTTATATATACATTGTGTTATGTTTTTATTATAATTTCAAAATTATCAATGCAACTATAATTAATTTTCATTGTTTTTTATTAAGGGTTTTTGCTAAGGGGGTTATTAGTTGGGAAGTATTTCTGAATTAGGTTAAGAAATTTATTGCCTAACTTAGTACTAACCATTTGATTAAATGGTTGTGTGTACCAAATATTGTCTATTTCTATTCTGTTTGATGTTATTATTCTTTTGCTTATAATATTTAATATTGCATTTATAACCGCTGTTTTAGGGTACTGTTGTAATATTTACTATTGTAATATTTACTATTGTAATATTTACTGTGTTTATAAAAATGTTTTTAGTTGAGGAATTGTTATTTATTCACTGTTCCAGTAAAGTATGACATGTGTTTCATAATAGATGCAGGGTGATTTGATTGAGGATGTATGTAAATAGGGTTAGCCTTATATTTTACGTTGAGTGAGTATGCCTTATTAATTAAATTTAGAGGAATATCTAGGAAGTCAGTTTTTAGGTTAATTTTTACCATTAATTTAAAACTAATGTTTTTACTAATTCTAGTTAATTTAGAGTTTGTAGAATTATGGGCAGTCATAAGACCATCGTCTCTATACAACGCTATGTCAGCGAAAATCAACATCACTATGTGCAGTTAGATCGTACAAGATAAATGGACATAAGCGATCCGATATTTCTGCTGAATATCATTAGTAATGTCGAATAGGTACTTGGAATTTGTCTTTTTCCACGGTTCACTACAGCGGATGAGAATTGATATTTCTTTCCTCATTTGTGTGGTCAGAATGTTCCATGGTAAAATCCAGAGTTAAAGTGAGCAAGTCTTTTAAAATTGAAGGATAATAATCCACTATGTCAAACTGGATGAACAAACATGTAGATTCTGATTAATGTGGTTGCACCAATTAATAACATAAGTAGTGTTACTCTATTGGGTTAATTCTATGTGTTGTTTTATTTGTCAGTTGACTCTATCAAGTATGTCTTCGTTAATTTTTCCAATGTCTGGTCTACATGGATTGATAATAATAATAATAATAATAATAATAATAATAATAATATATATGTGTATGTGTTTTTGTGTGTTTGTGTCCCCTCGTGTATGTTTGTGTGGCTCTGTGTATGTGTAATTGCATTTACTGATATAGTAGAGAACAACATAAGGTTAGAGTGTTGAGATAGGAAATTCATTTGAATATGTACAATACACAAATGCGTGCACACACTGACCCACCCACTATGGAGACATAACCCCATATATATATATATATATATATATATATGTGTGTGTGTGTGTGTGTGTGTGTGTGTGTGTGTGTGTGTGTGAGAGAGAGAGAGAGAGAGAGAGAGGTTATGTCTTTATGATGTGTGTGTGTGCGTGCATTTATGAGATATTACTCATTAAACAAGATGCGTTTATATATGTGCGTGTGTGATATTTTTGTCTTCTATGTACCATATTCCTCCAAAATGTGGGTGATAATGGCCCTCTACATTGTCCTATCACCTATCTATTGTAGCTCTTAACATATTTTCTATTGTTATTTCTCCCGAACCCTGCTTTGCTATCCAATTGCTTAACCACCCATCAAATATGTCTCGAGTTGCTTTCTCCTTTCTCTCATTCCCTCTATCCACCTTGTGAGTATCAGATTCTCCAAGCTCTCCTTCTCCAATGGGTGTTCCAGAAACGTCATCTATTTCTTCCTGTTAAGCATAAGTTTCTTTTTCGTTTCCGTTTTTTCAAAAACGTCGTCGTTGCTCACATATTTGGCACATGGGTTCCTCAGCATCCTTCTGTAGAACAAAATTTCGGTTACTTCCAGTCTTTACTTCAACTTTGATGAGACTATCAAGTATTTTGTGTCATGTAGGAGCACAGACATCACATAACAGTCCAGTACACTTTCCTTTGTTTACAACGAAATCTTCATGTCTCTTAATGTACGTATCTATGGTGAAAGAAGACAAAGAAACCCTGGGGAAAATCTACAGCTGTGTCCAATGTACAACTGAATGCTCACTCCCAAACCTTATTTTTTGCTTTCTTCGTAAAAATGAACATCATTTTTGGTCGCCTTGACATGTGTCATTCTGTACTTCCGGAAGTGAAAGAAAAAAGCAAACAGATGATACCACGTGACTTCCATTCCACTGGACACTATTGATTCTCCTCAGGAAGAAATCTCAAAAACAATTTCCTCTTTGCTTTCATTGGTTTGATTTGTTTCATCCTTTATTTCTAATGCCATTTCGTCTGTCTGTCTGTCTGTCTTTATTTGTTTCATTCTTTCTACACGTTCTAATGTTTCTTTCTTTCTTTCTTTCTTTCTTTCTTTCTTTTCCCTCCCTTTCTTGCTTCTTTTCTGTCCTTTGTTCTCGTTAATATTATTTCTGCTTCTTTCTTTCTTTCTTTCTTTCTTACCATGAGTTCTAATATTTTTTTCTTTATATGTCTGTCTTCTTTCCTTCTTTCGTTTCTCTCTTTCTTCCCTTCTACTTCTTCCTTTTTTCGTTTTTTTCTTTCTTTCTGTCATTTTTTCTTTCCATGAATTCTACTATTCTTTCTTATTATTCCCATCTTTTTGATAATATTCTCTCTTTCTTTTTTTTTCTTACATTCTTTTCACGACTTCTGTTTTTCTTTCTTTTACCTTCTTTCCTTCTTTCATTTTAGTTGATAATGTTTCTTTCTTTTTTCTTTTTTTTTCTTTCTTTCTTTCTTTCTTCATGCGTCTTTTGTAGTATTTTTACTCCCCTTTCATTTTCATTTTGCTTTTTCATGTTCATTTCTCTCGTTTTCTTTTTCTTTTTCCCTTTTATACAATCTTTTTCTTTTATTTCTCTTATTTCATTACTATTAACATTTTGATCTCATTTCTTATTGTATTTTGTTCTGTTTCCCATTCGATTTTTTCTTTTATATTTTTTATAATTACTTTTCTAATTTAGTATTTTTCTTGTTATGTTTCTCTTTCAATTGTTTATATCGTTGTCTTTATTTCTCAGTTCCTCAACTTTCAAACACTTTTCTCCTTCTCTTTAAATTATTCTCCTTTAATATTCATTGATCTATTCTACCTTTTTTAGACATCTATTCTTTATCTTCATTCCGCTTTTTATTTTGTTTTTTTCCGACTTCTGTTCGGTTATTTTTTTATTTTTCCTGCAACTGCTGCGACCATTTTGTCCTTGCAGTTTTTGTATTTCTTCTTTCTTGTCTTTCCGATTAAATTATTTATTTTTACTTTTCGATTCATTCTCTTCCTTTTTTACTCTTTTCGTCTTGTTTCTTTCTTTCTTTGTTTCTTTCTACTCTCCAATTTATCCTTTTTTAGCTTCTTCACCTTTCTTTTCCTCCTTCTTGTTTGTTTGTTTGTTTGTTTGTTTGTTTCTTTCTTTCTTTCTTTCTTTCTTTCTTTCTTTCTTTACTCTCCTATGTCTTCTTTTTTAGCTTCTTCCCCTTTTTCTTTCTTTTCCTCCTGCCATTTTCATTCTTTCCTTCTTTCTTTCTTTCTTTCTTTCTTTCTTCGATTATTATTTTTCTTTCTATCTTTCCTTCTTGCTTTCTTTCTTTCTAATCTCTGACTTCTTCTTTTTTATTTCTTCCCCCCCGACATTTTCTTTCTTTCTTTCTTTCTTTCTTTCTTTCTTTTCATACCGTCTTAAGAATTTCTTTATTATATTCTTTATATTTTGCTTCTTCTCTTTCGTTGTTTATCCATTTTTCCTGTTTGATTCCATCCTTTTTTAAACTTTTCGTCCTCTTCCTTTCTCTTTTTTTCTTTCTCCATCTTTACTTTTCTTTTAAATTTTTATTTTTCATTTTCTTTCTTTCTTTCTCTCTTTCTTTCTTTCTTTCTTTCTTTCTTTCTTTCTATTGTATTTACCACATCTCCCCATAATTGTTTCCTAACATATTACCAGCCCTTTATCCTTTTTCTCACGCCTACGCTCAAACACAAAACTCACCACACGATTACCTCCCCTAACGCCAGGAGCAGTAACCATATTACTCTTCTGCACAAATCAGCAGATTTTTGAGGTTTCATTCTACCGTAATTATCGTCCGTCGGCGTCGTATGTGCAGAAAATTCCATATCGAAAACCCCGGCTCTGAACTTTCGGCAAATATCTTTATTAGCCAGGCACAGCGAACTTAATTTTGTTTATTCCGTTTCGCCGAGAAATCTAATCGAAATAAAATGCATTCGCTTTTTATTACCTCACTGAACGGCTTCATTATTTTTCAAGGGGAAGGTAACATAAAAGCGTTAATAACAGTAGCAACAGCAACAATAACAATGTCTTGAATAGGGAAAATAAAAATAAAATAAGCCCCTCACCAATTCCTCATCAATATGGTTCTTTTTATTATTATTATTATTATTATTATTATTAATATATTCCTTTTTTTTTCTTATGGTCACACTACCTACCAAGTATGCTAGAAAACATAAGGTAGGTAGTAGTATATGGTTATAGTTACATTCCCTGTTTTTTTTTTTTTCTATTTCCCGTTACATCACTAGAATTACATTGACAAAGACCTTCTTAATGTGTGGGCTGTGCTCATCAAGAAAATCTCATGCATTTCTTTTAATCGGAGTTTTCCACTGATTTCATTTAATGTGTTGTTGCGTTACTTTTTTATCATCCAAGCTCACCTAGTATGAATGATCAGTCAGTTAATTTCCAGACGTGGTACACGCTTGGGCAATCATATCTCGAAGAGATATGACTGAATGGTTTTCCCGCAGTGGGTTGCCATATCTTTCCGCGTAGAATGGTTGCACCAAGGCTATAGAATCCAATCTGTTTTGCTATTTAACCCATAGCTGGAGGGAGAATTGACGGATTCATACTTTTCCCAAGGGTACTTGCGCGTATGTGAATGCAATATTTTCAATTGGAATTGAAACTCTGCTCTCTTATTTCTGGTTCCGATAAGATATCCAATTTACAACGCACATCCACTATGGGTGGTCAGTCAGTTAAGTGCCATACGTGATACACGCTTGGGCGATCATGTCTCGAAAGAGACATGGCTGACTGGGTAGAAGATTATCCCGCAGTAAGTTGTCATTGCTTTCTACTGTAGACTAGGTTGCCGACCAAGGCTATAGAACCGAAGCTGTCCTGTTATTTAACCCATAACTGGAAGGAAGAGACGGAATTAATACTTTTCCTGCGCGTAAGTGAATACAATGGATTCAACTAGAATTCGAACTCAGCTCCCCGGTTTCTCGTTCCGAGCCGATATCCACTGTACCACAATGCACATCCTTAGAAGATTATCCCGCAGTAGGTTGCCATTGCTTTCTGTGGTAGACTGGTTGCCGACCAAGGCTATAGAACCCAATCTGCCCTGCTATTTAACCCATAACTGGAAAGGAAGAGACGGATTAATACCTTTCCCAAAGGGGTATTTGCGCGTAAGTCAATACAATGGATTCAACTGGAATGGATGGTACTGTTCTTATTTTCAATTATTACCATTTCGATTTCCAGGTTTTTATAATTTGATTTTTTTAAAAATTTCTTGTCTGTCATGTTAGAGTCGCCTGGACAAGCTATAGCAGTTAATAGGCAAGTATTTGTTTCTTTCGGTTTATTATTGTTGTTACTGATAGCAGCAGTAGTCAGTCAGTTAGTTGCCATAAGTGATACACGCTTCGGCGAATCATTTCTCTTTAAATCCATTACTGACTAGACAGAAGATATTTCTGTAGTTGGTTGCCATTACTTTCTGCGGTAAATTGGTTGCCAACCAAGGCTATATAACCCAATTTGTCTTATAAATAGAGGAAAAAGAGATGGATTAATATCTTTCCAAAGGTTTGTATGAAACGAATTCGACTTGAATTCGAACTCGCCTCTTCGACTTCTCATTCCAAGCTGATATAAATTACACCACGTAGCATATTGACCAATAGTTGGAGAAAGGAAAGGTGGGTTCATATTATTACCAAGGGTATTCGGACTAATGTAAATGAAACAAAACTTGGTTGCTGGAATTCCAATTCCGGGGAATTATCAACTAAACCAACGGACTATCAAAGCTTACAGAATCTGGTATTCTCAAGTTGTCAGCTAATTATTTAATTTGTTTGTTTAGCTTTTTTTGGTTCATTTATTCTTAATTTTCTTGTAAGCATTAGTAAATTCTTTTACAAAAAACTATTGCTGGTACATTATTCTTTTGCAGAATATGTTCTTACAGATAGCTGAAGTTTTGGGGTAATGGGATAAAGAAAGAAGGCTTGGAGAATCTGATACTCACAGCTCAGATAGCGGGAAAAGAAGACTGGGGAAAACAGCGGAAAACATTTTGAAGGGCCTGAGCAGGTGGATGGCAGAGCGGAGTTTGAGTGAAGTAACAGGAAAAAGCTTGCCAAGAGCCATCAGGGATAGAGAGACGTAGAAAGCCATGATCGCCTACGTCCTAAAGACATGGCACAGAGAAAAAGAAGAAGATTTTCAGTATTTTTTTAAAAATATGATTATTTATTGCTGGCGTTTTTATTATAAGAATGTTTATATTTCTATACTGTTTTGTTCGCAGTTTGAGGGTTAATTATTTCCCCATAGCTGGACCCGAACTGTTGCTACCAAACCCGGCCATGGTGGACTTGACAACAACAGCAATTAAGAAGTGGGTACATATAACCGGATGAAGTTATTGTCATAGCAAAGACGGAAAGTCAACTAGGTACTGAATAGAATCGACGTTACTTAACCGAGGTTTCAACAAGATCTGGTCCTAAGCTTGTAGGCTGCTGGGAACAGCAATATCTTTATAGATAGTGTTATGGTGCCCTATCTATAGGAATGGACTCTTCCTCCGTCAATAAATACTAACCTGCGTGATCTCTTGAAGGGCAGTCCGAGGCAGTCGTGAAGCAGTCGAGATGAGGTCGAGACGCAGTGTAACTTGACAGTTGTGACGTACACTTCTATTTACTGACTACTAACACTCTTACTCTGTATATAGGTTCTGTTATTCTAATACAGTGGCTGAACCTACCTTCTGGATTCCGTGTCTTTCTTCCTAGCCCTAACGAGGCCACAGCACACATTTTAGGAATATGTAATTTAAGAACAACGATAATACAGAAAAAAACATCTTCAATATGGTTTAAAAGTACAATCAATATTGTATATAATTGCCATTATTATTAACAAGAGAAAAAAACCTTTGGCCCATTGATGATGTCAAACTTTCGATTTCATCTGATGAAATTACTTTGGCAGCAGTCAGAATGGCATTCCCAGAGGTCATGCTTGGAGGTGTACTGCCTTCCTCCGAAGAAAATCTTCCTTTTCAAGATGCTCCACAGATTTTCGATGGGATTTAAACCTGGAAGAACAGGCTAGCCATTGCATTATTTTCCCATGTCTGGCCAAAAACTCTCTCCAAATATTCAGTGGTTATCCTTGCAGCATGGGACGGTGCATTATCATGCATGAATACCATCTTTTTCCGGAATGACAAATTCTTCTTCTTGTGCCAGAATTCGAGATGTTCCTTAATGAAGTCAATGTAGATTTTGGCGGTCATTTTCACTCTATCTGCGACTCTGAATGGTCCTACCAGCTTATTACCAACGATTGTAGCCCAAAAATCACACCACCACCTCTTTGTTGATGCCTGATCCGGTGGGGAATTGAACCCTCATTACAGTACCATTCTTTCCTCCACCTATCGGGTCCATCTAGAGTCGCTCGATACTCATCGGTGAACAAAACAATTTGAAAATTTACCTTCATGTGATTTCTTGCCTACTCCGTTCTCGTTTTCTTGTGGATATCCTTTAATGGAGGGCGAATCTCTAGCTTTCTACATTTTGCAACCGTCCTCAGGATACGGCATCGAGTTGATCTGGACACATCAGGAACACCAGCGTTTTCAAACACATTTTTGCTAGTTTCAAGAGGGTTACGGTGGACTTCTCTCTTGATACTTCTCCTGACTCGATGCGACACAGGTGCTTTCGTATGAATTTTTCTCTTTGTCAGAACGTCTGTTGCAAAGTTAAGGGTAAGTAACAAATGTTTTAATTGTACGATGATCACGGGCCAATTCTTTGGCTATTTCTAAGGTAGATATCTTATTACAAACCCTTTGGATAATTTTAAACTTCTCAGCTTGACTGAAAGTATCTTTACGTCCCATCTTGCATATAAAATTGGTTCGCTGAAACAGGCTGCAAGTTACCAAAATGGCTACTATTTGTTTAATATTGCACAGATTAGCTTAGAATTTTATATCTGCACATGTGTTAAAAACTATCGGAGTTAGAACAAAAAAAAAACGATTTGCATATTAATTCTCGCACGCTGTGTATAATTAGTAAATAATATTTTAACTAAACTTTTTAAAAGTGCCTTCTATTTTTCAAAAAATAATTACAGCCATTCACACTGAAACAATTAGACATCAAATTTTAGTTAGGTAAGTGTCGTACGTGATACATACTCGTATCACTCCACAACTTTGTCGTATAGGTAAATATGGACTCTTTTGATGAATGACTAAATAAGCTGAAAATTATCTCACAGTAGGTTGCCATTTATTTTTGTGTTAGACTGGTAGCCAGCCAAGGTCACAGAGAGCAGTATGTTAAGTGCTATACGTGAAAGAAGATTGGGAATTATGTCTCTTTTAATCCATGACCGATTTAGCAGAAGATTTTTCCGAGTAGGTCAACATTTCTTTCTGCGTTAGACCGGTTCCCAACAAAGACTATAAAAACCGATCTGTCCTGGTATTCAATTCTTTTATGCTGATCAAGCAGTTAAGTGCTATACGTGATAGACGATTAGTCAATTATGTCTCTTTCAATCCATGACTGACATAGTAGAAGATTTTCCGAGTAGATCACCATTTCTTTCAGCGTTAAATTTCTTCCCAACAAAAAGTATAGAATCGATCTGTCTTGGTATTCAATTCTTTTATTCAGATCAACCAGTTAAGTGCCATACGTGACAGACGATTAAGAAATTCTGTCTCTTTCAATCCATGACTGACTTAGCAGTATATTTTTCGAGTAGGTCACCATTTCTTTCAGCGTTAGGCTTGTTTCCAACAAAGAGTTTAGAACCCGATCTGTTCTGGTATTCAATTCTTTTATCCAGATCAACCAGTTAAATGCTACACGGGATAAATGATTAGGCCATTATTTTTTTTTCAAACCATGACTTACATAGCAGAAGATTTTTCCGAGTAGTTCACCATTTTTTCTGCCTTAGACCTATTCGTAAAAAAGACTATAGAATCCGATCTATCCAGGTATTGCATTCCAGTTAAGTGCCATTGGTAAAATGACAGTCAGGCAATTATGTATCTTTCAATCCATGACTGACTTAGCAGAAGTTTTTTTTTTCTAAGTAGGTCACTATATCTTTCTGCCATAGACTGAGTCCCAAAAAATAATTTAGATTCCGATCTGTCCTGGTATTTAATTCTTTTATCATGTTAAGTGCCATACGTGACAGATGGTTAAACAATTATGTCACGTTCCGTCCATGACTGAGTTAGCAGATTTTTCCGAGTATGTCAACAGTTCTTTCTGCGTTTGACTGGTTACCAACAAAGAGTATAGAATCCGATCTGTTTTGGTATTCAGTTCTTTTATTCAGAGCAGTTAAGTGCCATACGGGATGATGATAGGCAACTGTGTCATTTTTAATCCATGACTGACTTAGCAGAAGATTTTTCCGAGTAGGTCAATATTGTTTTCTGCGTTAGACCTGCTTCTAACAAAGACTCTAGAATCCGATCTGTCTTGGTATTCAGTTCTTTTATCATGATCAACCAGTTACGTGCCATACGTGACAGACGGTTAGGAAATTCTGTCACTTTCAATCCATAGCGGACTTAGCAGAATATGTCACCGAGTAGGTCACCATTTATTTCTGCGTTAGGCCTGTTTCCAACAAAGATAACAGAATCCTATCCGTCCTGATATACAATTCTTTTATCCTGATTAACCATGTAACTGCTATACGTGATAGACGATTAGGAAAATATGTCTCTTTCAATCAATGAGTGACTTAGCAGAATATTTTTCGAGTAGGTCACCACTTTTTCTGCGTTAGATTTGAACCCAACAAAGACTATATAACACGATCTGTCTCGGTATTCAATTCTTTTATCATGATCAACCATTTATGTGTGATACGTAATAGACAATTATGCAATTATGTCTCTTTCAAACCATGACTGACTTAGCAGAAGATTTTTTCAAGTCACCTGTTTCTTTCTGCGTTAGACTGGTTTTCAACAAAGACTATAAAACCCAATCTGTCCTGGTATTCAATTCTTTTATCAAGATCAACGAATTTAGTGCCACACGGGATACATTATTAGACAATTATGTTTCTTTCAATACATGACTGACATAGCAGAAGTTTTTTTCCAAATAGTTCACCATTCTGAGTAGGTCACTTTTTATTTCTGCGTTAGACTGATTTCCAACAAAAACTATAGATTCCGATCTGTCTTGGTATTCAATTCTTTTTCATAAACACTAGTTAAATGCCTTATGTGAAAGAAGGTTGAGAAATTATTTCACTTTCAGTCCATGACTGAGTTAGCAGTAGATTTTTCCGAGTAGGCCAACATTTCTTTTTGCGTTAGACTGATTCCCAACAAAGAGTATAGAACCCGATCTGTCCTGCTATTCGATTCTTTTATCCAGATCAACCAGTTAAGTGCCAACACGGGAATAGATGATTGGGAAATTATGTTTCTTTCAATCCATGACTATCAGAGCAGAAGGTTTATCCGAGTATTTCAACATTTCTTTCTGCGTTAGACCTGTTCTAAAAAAGACTGTAGATTCCGATCTATCCTGATATTCCATTCTTTTATACTGATCAACCAGTTAAGTGCTATACGTGACAGACGGTTTGGCAATTATGTCTCGTCCAATCCATGACTGATTAGCAGAAGATTTTTCCGAGTAGGTCACCATTTCTTTCTACGTTAGACTGGTACCCAACAAAGAGTATAGAATTCGATCTGTCTTGGTATTTAACTTTTTTATCATGATCAACCAGGTAAGTGCCATACGTGAAAGACGGTTAGGCAATTATGTCGCTTTCAATCCATGACTGACTTAGCAGAAGTTTTTTTCCGAGTTGGTCACTATATCTTTCTGCGTTAGACTGATTCCCAACAAAGGATATAGATTCCGATCTGTCATAGTATTCCATTATTTTATCATCATCATCTGATTAAGTACCATACGTGACAGACGGTTAAGCAATTATGTCACGTTCCGTCCATGACTGAGTTAGCAGAAGATTTTTCCGAGTAGGTCAACATTTCTTTCTGCATTAGATTGGTTTCCAACCAATAGTATAGAATCCGATCTGTCTTGGTATTCAATTCTTTTATTCAGATCAACCAGTTAAGTGCCATACGTGACAGAAGACTAAGAAATTCTGTCACTTTCAATCAATCAATGTCTTAGCAGAAGATTTTTCCGTGTAGGTTACCATTTCATTCTGCGTTAGACTTGTTTCCAACAAAACTATAGAATCCGATCTGTCCTGGTATTTAATTCTTTTGTCATGATCAACCACTTCATTGCCATACGTGACAGACGGTTAGGCAAGTATGTCTCTTTCAATGAATTACTCTATTAGCAGAAGAATTTTTCGAGTACGGTCACCATTTCATTCTGCGTTAGACTGGTTCCCAACAAAGACTGTAGAATCCCATCTGTCCTGGTATTCAATTCTGTTTAATCTTGATTAACCAGTTAAGTGCCATACGTTATAGACGGTTAGGTTGTTATGTCTCTTTCAGTCCATGACTGACTTAGCAGATGATTTTTCCAAGTAGGTCACCATTTCCTTCTACCTTAGATTTGTTCCCAACAAAGACTATAGAATCCGATCCTGGTATTTAATTCTTTAATCCTGATCAACCAGTTATGTGCCATACGTGACAGACATTTAGGCAATTATATCGCTCTCACTCCATTACTGACTTAGCAGAAGTTTTTTCCGAGTTGGTCATTAATTTTTTCTGCGTTATACTGGTTCTGCACAAAGATTATAGATTCCGATCTGTCCTGTTATTCAATTCTTTTATCCTGATCAACCAGTTTCGAGACATTACTTTCCAAGCAGAATATTTTTACACTGTAGGTTACCATAACTTTCTCTGGTGAACTGGTAACCAACCAAGGCTATAGAAGCATGGTTCCTGTTATTAATTTTTTTAAACTAGATCAGCCATTTAAGTGACACACGTGATACACGATTGGGCGGTCATGTTTCTTTTGATCCATTACTGTCTAAGCAAAATATTTTCCCGATGTAGGTTGCAATTTCTTTCTACGGTAGCAAGTCTATAAGACCTAATCTGTTCTGTTATTCAACCCATAGATGGAGGCTGATGAGCTGGATTACCGATTTTTTTAACGAATTTGCGCGTAAGTGAATCCAAAGAATTTTATTGTATTTCAACCATAGCTCTTCGAATTCTCCTTCCGTGGTGATATCTATTACAACACAGTGTAATAATTTTGCCCTAGAGCGACTTTTAATCTGTACTTGAAAATAACCAATATTAGTAATGTTCTGAAGGTCCATGTCATTAAAAACGAATTATTTACATATGTATAAAATTATATTAAACTTTAATATAAAAATATATATAACCTTTATTCACAAAGAAGTAAGAATGCGTTTATTAGGTTTAAATATGGATTTATCATAAGTATCCTTTTTAAATATTTCCAAAGTGTGATCTCTGAGTAAATATTATCGAGAAATAGGAAAGGACGGAAAATGCAACACCAAAAACAAAGTCGCATTAGAATAGTGAAAGTTATTTCCAAAAGTTAAGCAAAATATTAGGAAACAAGAAAATTTCGTTACGAACAAAGTATACTGGGGTATAATGCAATATCGGTTCTCCTATATAGTAGTGAATGGTAGACAATCTTCTCAAAGATGAAGGAATAGAAACGTAGTTCTATAAAACGATGCTGCGAATATAATGGATTGAGCATGCGCTCAATGATGAAGTCTTAGCAAAAATATAAACAAAAGGAACACATATACTTATAATCAAAAATAGACCATTGAAATTTCTAGGGCTCATAATGAGTTTACAGGCTTGGATACCTTAAGACTCACAGGATATGTTGAAGGTGACGTCATGAACTACCGAACTGTTATGTGTAGATTATGGGTTGAATATAGTAAGAACATGTGTCAAATATACAAACATTACTAAAAATTACAAAGAACAATAGGTTGTCGTTACTCACGTCCTGAAAGGACAGAGCAAATAGAAGAAGAAAAAGAAAAAGAAGAAGAATGAGGAGGAGGAAGAGGTGAATAAAATGAACAAGATGGAGGAGAAGCAGAAAAAGAAGGAAGAGGAGTATGAGAAAAATGAAGAATAAGAAGAAGAAGAAGAAGAAGGAGGAGGAGGAGGAGGAGGAGGAGAACAAGAATAACATGATGGAGGAGAAGAAGAAAAAGAAGAAGGAGGAGGAGGAGGAGAACAAGAATAACATGATGGAGAAGAAGAAGAAAAGAAGAAGCAGAAGGAGGACGACGACGAGGAGGAGGAGGAGAACAAGAATAACATGATGGAGAAGAAGAAGAAGAAGAAGAAGAAGGAGGAGGAGGACGAGGAGGAGGAGAACAAGAATAACATGATATAGAAGAAGAAGAAGAAGGAGGAGGAGAAGAACAAGAATAACATGATGGAGAAGAAGAAGAAGACGGAGAATTAACATTAGCATTCGAACCCGGTTATATGTCGTTGTGGTACAGTTGATATCTGCTCTGAACGAGAAATTAGAGAGCCAAGTTCGAATTCCAGTTGAATTCATTGCATTCACTTACGCACAAATACCCTTGGAAAACGTATTAATCTGCCTCTTCTCTTTCCAGCTATTGGCTGAATAGCAATACAAATGGGGTTTTACAAGCTTAGGCGGTAACCACTCTACAGTAGAAAGTAATAAGCTTCTCAGGGAAAGTCTTCTTTCGAGACATGACCGCCCAAGCATGTATGACTCTTGAATAATTCACTGAGCATTTAGTACTTCTTTCATATATTTAAAATGCACAAGTATCTGCTTAACTTCAGTTTTTGAGATTAAAATATCTGAAGTGTATAATACTCATTTAATGAATAAAGTTTATCGCAAAGTGAATTCCTTAAGAACGGGAATGGTATAGGCAGAGCTTTTAGAATCAACTTTAATCTAATACCTGTTGGCTTTAAGTTCATTTCTCTATCACGCTTATCGAACCTGTTCAGCCTTCTTAAAGTAGCGGAAATCGTAGTTGTCATGTCATTCGTGGTTATATTGTTATTTTTAAATTAGAATGAAACACGTTTTATTTTTCATTTCAACTCATTACAGTAAGTGCGTTTATTCAATGTTTATCAATGTTGTGACAAATGTTTCTTTCTCAGCGTTTATTTCTCTTCTAGGATCTGAGCCATGAATTACAGTGAAATAAAATGCATCATTTTTCCAATGAAATATAATTGGAGTGTCGTGTGCATGCCTGGTCGTGAATGTAATGGTGTATTCTTTAACAATGGCGACCACATCGATGAGATATATAGTGTGTTTACATGTACGCATTAGACTTGTATGTGCGTTTTTGATTCTATATGATAGTGAGTGAGTGAGAGAAAAAAACTGATAGAATAAACAAAGGAAAACAGACAATATACTGTAATTTCTGTGGGCGTATTTTATTTGTTTCTCATTAAACAAATACGAATACATGTAATTACAAGGTAGATATTCACAATATATTCATGTAACTGAATTTACAAGTTATTAATACATATTCAACTTTCTGCTAATATAATATCGCTATTATTGCTCTGAAATAACATAATAGAAAATAATAGGAAAATTTTACGCATTCAGTTCTTTGATAAACCCTCATACATCAAGAAAAGATTGTGTAGAGTCGTTAGTCTATATAAAATACCATCATCTATGGTCAAATCTAAATCAGATTCCATGTTTACGCCATGGCTATTTTCACAGATGTGATAAATTTAGAGATTGCTAGTTATGTTTGAAAGAGTCGAAATACTTGATGAACGAGTCGCAACACATTTGATATGAATGATTTCAACAAGAGAAATTTAATATTAAATTTAAAACCAATGCTATACATTGTGCGATAGACAAATTGTATAAATTACACAAAAATGAAAATAATACTGACATTTCATATTAACAGATATATTTACCAAAATGACACAAAATGTCTTAAAATTTAATAAAATCAACATTGGCTTCAACTCAAGCCACCGACGACTTCAGAATCTCCTGCATCTCTTTAAGACGATCTCCTTGTTTAAGTTGCTGAATCCTACCATAATCTTGTTTTTCAAGTCATCTTTGTGTTACAACTGCTATCCACACATAATAATCAAGGGTGTTGCAGTCTGGGGAGTTAGGTGGCCAGTTGTTAGAGATGATATGATCGGAGAAATTGTTTGACAACCATGACTGGGTTCTCTGGTGGTATGGCATTGTACAGAGTCCTGTCGCCAGACATACAGACTTGCATCGGTCACTTTCTTGACCCAGGGCTGCCTCATCTCTTCAAGGCAATTGGTGCAGGCCTAAATCTTGAGTTTGAGTCCTTGTGCGAAGATGAATGGAAGCATAACCTCGGCATCACCGGAGATTACACTAAACAACTTCGTAATAACCATTTTACTCATTTAACTCTTTCCGAATCCCCCGCACTGTCCCCAGATTGACACTCTAAAATGTACATATTAGAGCTTCAGGTGCGAATGACAAGCAGAACAACATGTCATTTCTAACTTTCAGCCAGAGTGAATTGTGCCATAGTGCTTTGTTCTAATACATGGTGCCCAACTGACCGTACTATACTGTACAGTATCCAGATTAAAAAAAAAAAGAATCAACACGAATGCATGAAATAAGAAAATATAAAATGTCGACAATTTTACCATCACATCCTGGATATATATATATATATATATATATATATATATATATATTTTTTTTTTTTTTCAACTAAATACGAACCATTTTGTTGCACGGCATTTCTGCATTTTTCTATAATTATTTAGATTCCGTCTTCTCAGAATGTTGTGTTTTTTCCCTTCTAAGAACTCACTAACGTGTTTTTTACGTCATGTAAATGATAACAATTTTTACCATCGATGTTATTTTGCAAAGATATGAAAAAAAGAAAATAACCAATGTCTGGTGAATATGTCTGGTGGTTAAGACATCCACGCCAAGCTGCAACAATATTTACCTAATCGCCAAAGAAATGTAAGTCTGGCATCATCCTGATGTAAAACAACACTTTCCCTGTTTGCCAATACTGAGCGTTTTTCTTGAATTTCTGCCTTTAGCCTGTCCATTTGCAAGCAGTACTTTTAATATTCAATTGAATGGTTACTTGGCAAAAGGTTATAGTACAGGATTCGTTTCCACTCCTACCAGATGCGCAGCATGACTTTCATAGGATAAAGACCTTCTTTTGGGGGTAGGTAAAGTTGACTCATACCGCGTATTCTAAGATTTATTTCGCTGAACATTGTTGTCAACCATCTATTTCATATCAGCGTCACGATTTGCTTAAAAAATGTTGCATTCTTATTTTGTCTATACAGCTAATCCCAGAGAGAAATGAGTCCCAAAATTTTCTTTTCACTCAGATCAAGTCGTACTCAAGTATCATAGCGATTTGATTGCCCAAGCTTCACTATGCGCTCATGGATGGTGGATTTTAATAAGTTTAGTAATTCCCGAGTTGCGGATTGCGGGTTATTCCCAATCAATTTCCTGATTTTGTCGTCATTTGTAGTTGGGAGGAGGAGTCTGGCTCAGTCTTCCTCATTAAGTAAGCTACATTCACCAAGTCTAAACCACTTCCGCATAGTTCTGTAAGTTGAAGCACATTCACACAGCACATATCCTGTCAGCTGCTTGTGAAGGCATTTTTGCTTTTACGGTTATAAATATGCGTTAAGTGTCTACAATGCAGCCCATAATCTAACATTCCCATCAAAATGCAAAATTAAAAATTAAGTAATTAATTTATTTTTATATATTTTTCATTTTTATTTTATTATATTTTATAACCTAGTGATTTTCACGATCTAACTTTTCACGATATATATATATATATATATATATATATATATATATATATATATATATATATTGCTAACTATAACAGACAATGAATCACTATTATGTTTAAATTAATTGTCCAACATTTGGAAATCCTTTTATTAAGCTGGTTCTAAGCTTTCGGCTCACCTGAACCATCCTCATAGTGGTTGCAGGGACGTTATCATGAAGACATTTACCATCAAAATGTTATTATCTTGTGTTGACATAAAACATTGCTATGCGACGATAACAATTATCAAATAGTAGACACGGGTCGTAAATTTGTAATGCCGTTCTATGACGTCACACCATATGAGAGACGGAAATGTTAACAACAGAACCATATGTCTAAATGCAATGTAATGTGTTGTGACTAGACTAAAATGTGATTTCCATCTAGTGTGGGTTGCTTTAATTAAATGTAGATGGTCTCCCATATCGGTAGGTTCTTTTTACTGTTTGTATGTGTGAGTATTATTGTGTTATCGACTAAAATCTGTCTAATATTATATACATGGCTATGTTTTTGTAGAAATGATGTTTAATTGAAAGATGATCAGAAAGTTGACAGGTAAGTCTACGGAAGAGCGTGGTTGTAATAAAACCAATGTGTGTATTGGGTTTATTATTAGCATCCGAGATACAATCTCTGAACAGGCAAATATGTGTATGTGTGTGTTTTTGTGTCTTTGTGTATATATGCGTATATATAATTACTTTCTTCCTATGATTTATTTTTTTACGTCTTCGTTACAAATATAAACAAATATAAGTGACTTCTCTCTTAACGTGCAATAAACAAATTTTTAAGTCACATGATTTCAGTTTACTATATCACTTTTGGGTTTCGGTATAAATCTAATCAAATTGTACATTTAATAAATGAAAAAATGGCCCAATGATAACAACCTTAAGTAACGATAGTACTTAAATAAAAAATCAAATAGAAAAACAGTTTATAACATACACCCAATGATTGCGTAATGCATGAAACTCCGAGTCGTGCCTTAAACATAGGATAATATGCATGTTTATTGATATATACTTTGTAAATCTGTTATATTACATTGAGCCCTATTCTATTAACACCAGATAATTATTTATATATTGGCGTGTACCTGCGTGTAAATATTATCTCTATTAAATACTATCCTTATTAACAGAAACCCACTATTGACTAATTTCGAATCGTTATATCTATCCGATTCCATTCTTAAGTCTTAAGTCATCATGAATTTTAGGCAGTTTTCAATGATACTGCACACTGCGGTCATCTCCATAGAGTCTTATCATGAAGAATTCACCTCTCTTAGAAACTGACCATAGTGAGGCACGAACCCATGTCTCCTGGCTTTAATGCTAAATTTAGAACCACTCGGACATTTGGGCGTCTTAAAATAACCGATCTTTAGTAGATTACTCGGGTCATTATAGTTGTTTACCGCGGTAAATTTCACCGTCTTGAAAAGGCTGTGAAAGATACGTTTTAGTTATACCAAGCTATTTATTCATTTTTTTTATCGGAGGAATAGAATCTTAACAAATGCTCAAATTTGTATTATGGCATTAGATTTTTGTATAATTGTTTTTTTATAATATATAATGATTTATAGGTCTTATAGATCCGTGGTTTAACTTTTTAATTACTTTCTAATCTTTCATGTAGTTGTAATGTATTTCCTTGTAGTGGTACAGGCTGATAAGTTTTTTGTTGTGATTAGGTTAGTGTATTGTCATAATTAATTAAGACTGGCTTGATACAATGTGATAAGGAAACCGTTAATACAAAGTGATTTTTTAATATCAGCTAATTCTTTACAAAAATTGCTTTATAAGATGAGATAAATTTGGTATGATAGATTAGGTTTTTTTCATAACTGATATTTTATATATCGTTGCATTTGATAAATGATAAGAATGGTTTGTTAGTTTTGTTTCGGAGTATAGCCACCTTTATGCGTTATTGAATGCCAAAATTTAAATATTTTATACATAATTTTACAATTTCAGAGTAAAATGTATGTTTTATCTCTATATACAGTTTGTAGTTTTGGTATTTTTTTATTTATAGTTTTTAGATCAGCAAATTTATTCATGGCAATTTCACTACAATTGGTATTTTTTTATAGGAAATATATTAAAAGAGTACAGATTGTTATGTGATGTCTGCTCTTCAATATGGCAGCAAATGCTGGACAATTTTATCAATGCTGATGGAAAAACTTCAAGCAACTGAAATGTGGTTCTACAGAAAGATGCTGAGAATACTATGGACGAAGTACACAAGCAATAATGAGGTTGTGGAGAGTATTGACACTAAAAAAGCTGATACATAACAACTGAAACAGACAGCTGAAGTTTTTGAGACATGTAACAAGGAAGGAGGGCTTTTTATCCCTCCTGTGAGAAAGAGAGACAAGGGAAAGCAGATAACCATTACATAATTTCTTGGTGGCCATAAGTGATTGTCTAAGCATAGTTTAGGTGTGGTACAATGTCAAAAAAGTGGGACACTCATTACGAATTGAACTCATTGTTCAGCCGTCGTTTGTTCTAGTTCCAAGTTTCATGCCTTTTCCAAATATCTTGGTTTTCAGTTAATCTATTCTAATAACTCAACTCTGCCATTTTTTGTTCATCTCTGCGGTGGCCAGATATTCAATAGGCAACGCTTTGGTTCAAGTCATTTTTTGTATCGCTTCAGCTAACGTTCTTATCCATGTGCTCTTGAATTGTAATCAACGTTTTTATCCATATGCCCTTGAATTGTAATCAAAACGGGAACTCAGTGATTTTGAGTTGAAACGACAACTGGGTAATTTGTAATTAAAACGAGAATTGAGTGACTTTTAATAAAAGCAGTTACTGGGTGATATTAATTAGAACAGAAAATAACTGATATTTAGTTTAAAAAGAAACTGGGTGATTTCTTAATGAAATTTTGTGCAAAACGTAGTTGAAAAAGTATATTTTTTAATTGAAGCATGTTTTTGTTTACTTTCATTTTGGATTAAAACTGTTAGTTCCTTCCATATGTTTAGATTAATCTTGGGACTTGGGTTTTCTGTTTTCTGTTTTCTGTTTTCTTTTCAATGTTTTCAATCGTGTTAAGTCTAATGAAAATCTAATTACAGGATAAGAAATTTAATTTGACGTTTCATTTTTATCGTGTTTCAATCCCAATGTAACTGCAGTAGTTTTAGTAATTGGTACCATATAAAATAAATATCTAAATACTACAATTAGTGCTTTAAATATTTTTAATCGATTTATAGATGTATGAATTTTCTGTTTAAGAAAAGGATTCTCTAAAGGCAAATAACGGTTCATATTGCAGATACTATACACGTTTTAAGTTAAAATAAAAAATAGAATGAATTAATGAATATTTTATAATATAAAACAGTTTTGTAATTCTAAACAAACATTTATTTTTCTCATTATTCAAAATCGAGTTTTTTTCTCTTTTTGTAATGAACTGTAAATCAGGGTGAATACTTCAAAAATCGTAAATAAACACCATTTACAATTTTTATTAGAATAAGAAAGAAATCTCCAATTTTTTCTCACATGCTAAAAATACAGAGATAAATCAAATTTTAATCCAATTTTTATGTATAAAATAAATCTGAAGGATGAGCTATTCATTGTATCTTTGGATTAATATCTAGAACGGACTTGTGTTTGCTTAACTTAATGTATTTCTAATTAGTCTCCAGATAGAAGATTATGTGCCACTTGTATCAAAACCTTTGCTACGATAGCGGGTATTTAGATGTGACACATGCAGCTTGTATACCGTTATCGGACTGGGTATACTCATGGGGATATAGGGCTTCGTACATTTTTTGTACAAAATCATTACACCTTCGAGAAATAGATAGTGGAGCAATCCGACATGTGTGTTCGAAATCCAGTGGGGTTAATTACATTCACTTGCGTGATAATTCAATTACGGAAAATATGAATCTATATATTCTCGCCCCGCCATCTTTGGATAAGTAGTAGGACAAACTGGGTCATATAACCCGTCTAGGAGAAAGAAACAATCTTAATTCGAAACCAGCCTGGAGCATCAGTCGGGTTATCTTGATTGGGAAATACCACTGTTACTGCCGCTGTAGTACATGTAGTGCCCCTACAATCTTCACATCGGTTCTCGTATGCTCACAGAAGTTAAGAATTTTGTGCCTAGTCAGTGTCTAGGTGGGTGACCATTTGGATATTACTTTCGGTGTGCGTAGGATGTAAAGAATAAAGGATATAATAAATCAGAGATTCGAGTATCAATTTCAGTCGGGTTTGTTATATTGGAAGCATGGTTCTGTAATGGATAACAGCTCGGATTTAAGAATGAGAGAGTTGAGTTCGAATTCCAGTTAGATACATGACATTCACTAATAGTTTTAAGAAAGGTATGAATCCATCTCTTTTCCCCCAAGCCATAGGTAAATAGCAGCACAGACTAGTTTTTATGGTCTTAGGTGGCAACCAGTCCAAGAGAAGGAAAATCTCTGAACTCAAACCAGCCTGCAAAAGGATGGCCTTTGTCAGTGGTGATTTTTTGGGGCACAAACAGATAACATTTCTTCTGAGGCTGCAGTACATGTGGTGCCCCTACGACATTAATGAGTGAAGGGATATCTAGATATAGATGGTTATATGCACTTCCACAGAAATACTTTTGGCAAAGGTATGAATCTACCTTTTCTTCTGCATATATGGTTTAATTTTTAAAATAGTAAATCATATTAATTAATTAATATCAGTAAATCATTATCCCCACAAAAATATTGCACTCAAAAATCGTTAAGATGTAAACGCAAATTGATTAATAAAACCAATGAAGTTTCTTATACAGACTTGCATGCAACTCGTAATACGCAAAGCAAAAAAGAAATATCCTTATTATCATTTTAGTCGTTATTATTATTAATATTATGCAACCGCAAAATACAAAATAATAATAATAATAATAATAATAATAATAATAATAATAATAATAAATTCTGTGATGAATATCCAGACACACTTGACCATTTTGTGTCAGGTTTCATGCTATTAGCATCCACCTAATATAAAACCAGACGTAGCATGAAGCACTACTATCTACACTGTAAAGCCTGCAGCGAGATGGAAACTGTATGAAATTGTTACGAACACCACCCAGACACGGTTACAGTCATAGGACATATAACAACTTTATCGGAATTTACAATATACAAAGTCAGAACAATCAAAGATAATCACCCAGACATATTGATCAAAAAGTACAAAAACAAAATGTGTTTTTTTATTGTCATGGTTATTACTGCGGACTGTAATTTATCTTTTAAAGATAAATTTTAAAAACATTATCTTAATAAAAGATGGAAAGAAAGTGAAAATATAACAAAATGTGACAAATGAAGACAACAATAATTTCAGTTTTGTTTGTGGTTCTGGGTTTGATTCGAAAATGTTCCGCTAAAATATTTAAAGAGTTTTGAAGAAAATTAAAAAGACAAAAAAAAAAGGTCTTACAAGTATAGCTCACATTGAAGGGCTTTATCGATGTAAAATGTGTGTGTTCTGAAGTTATTTTATTTTTATTTTATTTAAAAAATGGTCGGTAGCAAATGTCACGATGTCATTTCTGAACTAGATTTCTGGTCGGGATCCGAGAGGAAAGGAATATACAGTAAAAATCAAAGGAAATAAACATCAACAGGAGTATTTTGAAGTGACGCTTTGTCTCCCTTACTATTTTGTATTTACTAACAGCATTAACCAGCCAACTTAACAAGACAAAACGCGATTATAAAGTAGCTCAAAATGAAATAAGACATTTATTTTACATGGCTGACTAAATTTATTTGCTAAGAATAACAGTGAACTAAAAGGTCATCTGCAAACTGTAAAATGATTCATCGAATACATTGGAATAAAATTCCATTTGCATAAAAGCCACAATTTTTGAGAATCGCTACAACAAACATTCTCTATAAGCTTAAACCCTGATGTAACAATAAAGCATTTAGAGCAAGAAACTTATGAGTTCGGATGTGTAAATGAGAGTGAAAGAATTCACCATAAGAAAATTAAATTAATAGCGCCTAAAGAGTACTATAGAAGGTTACAACTGATATTAAAAATGACTTGCATCTCAGAACAGAATTATGGCCATGAATGACCTTGATATCCCAGTAGCCCAATATAGTTTCAACTAAATGACATCAGACGAATGGATTCAAAACAAGATAGCTTCTTTCTAAGCATAAGATGCATCATCTAAAGGTTAACGTTGACCGTCTATACATATACCGAAAAGACGGTGGAAGAGGTCTTAGTCAGCTAGAATTGTCATACAAGACAACAACTATTGGCTTACTAACATACACATGGAAACAAAAAAAGACTGAATGTTACAATTAGTCAAGCAACAAAAGCAGAAAGAAATGTATTCAATCATGAAAGGAGGCAGTAAATACAAAGATTTAAATTTAGTAGACTCTGTAAAAAACTAAAACAAAACCTGAGAACCTACTGTTGCAGTAAAAAATATGAAAAGAAAAGCCAAGAATAAACCTCTTGAACAGATGAAACTACGCTGGCAAGAAAATTTTCCGCATGGCCAATATAAAAAAAACATGATAATAAACGTGATGCTGATAAAGTTAATACTTATCGATGGTTACGAAGTTTTATTAAAGTCTGAAACTGAAGTTTTTATTCTTGCAGCGCAAGACCTGAGAATTTTTACTAGGAACTTTCAGGCAATTATACATAATAATGTAAAATAAATACAGGTTCTGCAATACCAAGAAACAATAGACCATCTAATCTCAGAATGGTTAATACTTTCCCTAAATGAATATAAAAATAGGCACGATAGAGTTTAGCAAATTTAAACGGGACAATGTGCAAACACCTTGGAAAAAATCTAAACAAACACTGGTATGAACATTACCCAGCACCGGTTACAGATATAAAAGATGGCATCATTCTCTGGGAATACACTATCTACACAGACAGAAAACTGAAGCAAATAAGATAGACATTATTGTCAAAAAACAAAAATAAAAACATTGCTTATTTATTGATATGGTTTGTCCAGCGAATTGTATAATAGCAACTAAGGAATTTGAAAAAAAAACTATCAAAATATAAAAGCCTGGACATTTAAATAGAAAAAACTGTGGTAATTGAGAACAAGAATAATGCCAGTGATAGTAGGTGTACTTGGAATGATAAAAAAGGAACACAGCAACACATTGAAAATTCCTGGAAATCCCAGTTTAAGAGTTATACAAAAAAATGTCTTGATAAATACAGCCCTAACATTAATAAAAACTGTGTCCATGTAACGCTATTTCTGTTCTGGGTGGTAGAAAAAAACACATCCTGTAATTTATACATAATGCTCCATTAACTGCTTTAGATCTTTCTGCTGACTTGGTAGGTAGTGTTACCATAGCAGAAATCGAAATATGATGATGATAAATAATAATAATAATAATAATAATAATAATAATAATAATAATAGGGGCAACAACATCATTCAAGTGAATTTTATAACAATTTTAAAGAGAAACATCATTTCTACAAAGGGTGACAATTGGATTGATTCCTTTTTAATATACGTTGCCAAAAGGACAGAACAGGATACCAGAAAAATTAAAAAATATATTCAATGGACACAGGTATGATGTCAGACACAACAATATGACATCCACTGTGCTTGCAGAACATTTTCGTACAAATGACTGTAATTTCGGCAAGCATCTTAAAGTGCACAATTTTAAAAACATATCCATAATCTACCGACCTTTCGGCACTGAAAATGCATGATGATAGTTACGTATATAAATTATTAAGTTTTTTTCCCCGGGGAAATGGACAGAATGAGAAGAGTAACATAGGATTTGCATAAAATCTATTTGGATAATTTATAGCGGGTATATCTTATTTATTCTTTTTCTGTTAGTTGTGGGATTCGGGGTCACCAGTTTATAGCAGGTATATCTTATTTATTCTTTTTCTGTTAGTTGTGGGATTCCGTTCTAGTGAAGGGTAGTATTATATTGTTGCAGATTAACGGAATTTGGCCTTGTGGTAGATAGCCCACTATAAGTCATAAAATTATTATAAATCAAGAAAAGCAATTTGGGTATAAAATAACATTTGTATATATATATATATATATATATATATATATATATATATATATATCAATTAATGTTTTACAATTAAAGCAATACTTTAAATAAAGGTCCAAAGGTTAGAAAGTTCATGGCAAATAATGAGCTGAAAGAGATAAAAGGCTTAGGAATGTGGTGAGCTGAGGTATGTGAGGAATGTCTTTGAAGTAGTCGCTTCTGGGGTCAATAAGCACTTTTGAGACCGTGAAGAAGTGATGAGAGGTGAAGGGAGGCGAATGTAGTAGCCGCTCGACTTAAGTCAAGGGGATATTATTTACATTCTTCTCCTTGGTCTTTGTGTCAGTCTGTCTGCTGGGTTCTTGTCTGTATCCGCTTTTTATATCTGCTTTTTGGATCAAAACAGCTCGTTTGGAATTTCATAGTTCTATTTGATTCTGGGCTTCCCATTGGCTGGTAAATAAAATTCGCGTAGGCTCGCGAAATAAAAATTTGATATTTGATTAATGTTTATTTTTCAACCCGAACATCTGCGCGAAGTTGGATGCGCAACGACGATTTTTGGTCATTTGCCTTCTGGTCGGTATAGAGCAAACATTATGTCCCTCGTTTTTGCTCGGTCGGTATCACCACAAATTACTCTTAGTAACTAATCAACAAACGGAAAAATCACATTACGTACGTTTGCTGGTGGGGTTTTATTCGTTCTGAGCCGTTGGTGACCAGTAAAATCATTCTTTTTTCATTACAATACAAGCAACGTTTGTACAAAGTCAATTTTATAGATTTACATAATTTTATAATTGAATTAAAAAAAAAATAAAAAAATAAAAAATAAAACAAGCACACTGTCGAAATATTGTTTGAAATTGTCAAACACTGTTTTTCTTTATTTTTTTTTCTCTTAGATCGGACTATTCTCTTAAGCAAAGTTAACAACAATAACAACAACAACAATAATAAAAAAATTACTTAGTAATTGCAGTCTACAATCTAAAGCAAACTACAATCCTTTAACAAGACAATACCGACATCATCTCAGCGTTTAGCAAGAGACGATTATTAAAACGAAAAAATATTTGCAATGAACTTGAACGGTTTCAAGAAAGAAAATACAAAAAATGGACTCAAATGTTCTCAAATTTAAGTGCACACTTAAAATAAAACAAGCAAGTTAATTGATTATTTAGAATAGTCTAAGGGAGATAATTCTCTATTTTGAATGTAAAACCTAACAACGTAAATATCTTATAAAAAAATACGGAAAAATAACCCAGAAACTTTATTCCGTATCAGGTCGAATTCAAAACCTAACAGTTAGTGGTAGTCACGAGGCCAATAATTTCTGAAAGTCCATCCCAATCCATTGAGTGGAATTGAGATATTTTGACCACGGACAAATAAACAAACAAACAAACAAAACAAACGCAACCGAATACAATTCCTCCACCTTTAGGCGAGGTAATAACTGACACTGCAATAGAAATAACTTTTTTGATTTTTGATTTTAAATGATTGCATTTATTAAGATATATTTCTTCTGGCGTGGGTTAAGTTAGTAAATCCTGCTCACTACCATAGCTTTACGGTGGGGAGATATTGCCAATTAATTACTACAATCTACAATACCTTCGATAGAGCAAGTTAGTCACTTTGGAGTTACATCAAGATATTTAAGGAGCGTCAATAGTACCTCGAAACCAAAAAAGTCTCAATAGTAGCCCGAATCTGAAGAATGATTTCAAGTAAGTAACATTATGAACATAATTAATCATTAAATATCTTCTGAAGATCCTGACTATAATAAATTTATGAAAAATCTCGATTCCTCGAATTACAATTATATTATTCTTACACTACTTTTTGTTAAAGTATTTGAGGTTCTAATCCACTCCTAAATTTTTAGCATCTCACTTCGTATAGCAACATTCTTTCAGAAAAACACTGTAATTTTCATTTCTCTAGGTAAACCAGTGATGTGTCATTCGAGTAATATTCGGACTGATTACTTCGGCCACTATTGCGATCTAAACCACTCCTTTCTTTGTTGCAAGTTCTGTCTTGTCTGGTATTGTAACTATCGAACTGTTTTGTGCATGTCCGTTTAGCACCGGATGTTGTGCTGAATAAATCGCAGCATATTTTCTCTGTTTATTATATCCACCTAAGCGATATATGGATGTGCGTTGTGGTGCAGTGGATATTGGCTTAGAACAAGAAATCGAGGAGCCGAGTTCAAATTCCAGTTGAATTCATTGCATTCAATTACGCGCAAATACCCTTGGGAAAGGTATTAATCCGTCTCTTCCTTCCAGTTATGGGTTAAATAACAGGACAGATTGGGTTCTATAGCCTTGGCTGGCAACCAGTCTACCGCAGAAAGCAATAGCAACCTACTGCGGGATAATCTTCTGCCCAGTCAGTCATGTCTCTTTCGAGACATGATCGCCCAAGCGTGTATCACGTATGGCACTTAACTGACTGACTGAAGCGATGCAACAAAATTGCCATTAAATTTATTACCTTCTTAGTGTATCGAACGATAAGAACTAACTTCAATATAAATTTTAAGTAGTTTTTTAATAGTAAGATTTAATTTATGATTTTTTTTGGAAATGGGTAAGTTGATAAAGAAATAAAGAGAACTGAAATGCAGACATTAGGATGTGCTTCGGGTAAATTATTAAAGAGACATGACGAAAATTTATATGTATTAATATAAAACAGATCTGTTTCTTTTACTTATTGATACGTAAATAGATATAGATGCGAAAAAAAAAATTGCATTCACTTCGTAGATATAAACAGAGAAAGAATAGTTACCTATTTTTGATAAAAGGAAATCTTGAAACACAATATTTGTTCTAGCAGAAAATAAATAAATAAATGTATAAATAAATAAATAAATAAAAATAAATAGATAAATAAAATGAAACACGACCATTTTTTTATTAATCATTTTTTTTAATCGTGTCACCCCAAGCAAGGCATCATCCCAAGAATTGCGGTACCGTCTCTGGTGCGAAGAGAACTACATAAGAGAAGCGTAAAAGTTTAAGCAAGAGGAAAAAGAAGAGAAAAACGAAACAGTTACTAGCGTGAAAAAGAAAGTGAAAGTGAGTGATGGGAATACGAGTGTGAAGACAGTTGCGATGGTAGAGTGAGACAGGAAAAGAACAAGATACACGGGGTGAAGGACGAGGGAAGGACTAGAGTCAAGTGGACAAGAGATGGTAATTGACGTTACATTTACATTCTTGGAGATTGCAGCCGTCAGGGAAGCAAGTATACGGAAGAGAGTTCCGCAGGCAGAAAAGGCGAGAAAGGGAGCTACTGGACGGCTGCATTTAGTTGATTTAACTGTAAAAGGGTGTGACCTTGTTGCCAGTCTTGTTGCTCGAGTAAATTCTTGTGGAGGGGCCATCATTGAGCAAAGCTCGTCGAAGCAGAAACCATGAAAATATTTGTAGAAAAGACAGAGAGAAATCATATCCCGCCCGTGAGAACGTGGCTGGAGTCGAGCTGCTAGGTCGGGACCGATCACATTACAGATTCTTCTTTGCACGGACGTATAGTTGTGTGTGCAAGATGGACTCAAGCGGAAAAAAAGACTGTGACCCAAATTTCCTAGCAGTCGATTTAACTATTGATTCAATGTAATGGTTCCACTTGAGGTCAGAAAAAAGGGTGAGACCGAGGAAGCGCAGTATATTGATTTCAGGGAGACTCGCTTGGTCCATTCTGATTGGAGGTAGGACGGACAGCCTGTGGTGGTTGACAGCTTCGTTTTAGAAACCTTATAATTTACAAGCCAATTGTCACCCCAGTCTAACACAAAGTGGAGATCCTTATCAAGAACAGTAGCGATATTATCTTTGTCCTCCTATCCAGATTTCTTACTGAAGCTGGAGTAAATGGTACTGTCATCAGTGTAGATTCCTACTTGGGATTTGATCACGCCAGGGAGGTCGTTTATGAAGATCAAACAGAGCGTCGGATCTAGGATAGCGCACTGGGGGACACCAATGATAGCATAACCCGCTAGCTTGCGCAGAAGGCCAGCGTGCCAATCCTCAACAAAAGCTTCAGAGATATCCAGGGCAACAGCTCGACCTTCACCGGACTTTTCGAGGGCCTGGTATATGTACTCGGTGATGGTCGTTAGCATATCCACAGTTGACCGGGTAAAGCGGGAGCCATACAGTTTGTCTGAGAATAGTTTATGGGCAGTAAGATATTGTACTATTTCAGCATTGATAATAGCCTCGAACACTTTTCTGAAAATTTGTAGTAGGCTGATAGGGCGATAATTAGATGGAACCGAGTGTTCCCCTGAGTTCTTAAATACAGAAACCACAGAAAAAAACTTCCAACAGGCAGGAAAACAGGAAGTAGAGAGGCAGTAATTATACAGTTGAGATAGGACAGAGGAGAGTTCAGAGGCATGTTTCTTCAGAAGAATGACCGGGATTCCGTCACCTCCGCTCGCCTTATGGGAGTCAAGTTTTGAGATTATCTTAGATACCAGAGAGTGGGTTATGTGAACATCATGCATTAGGAAAAATAATCTATACTATCTTAGTTCTAGTTTTATAGTTGCATTTAATGATGATGATGCAGCTGCTGCTGATGACAATGATGATGATGACGATTTCACTATTCAAAATATCTGTTTTTTATCATTTTGCCACAATACTGGCACTAAAATACAAGGTGTTACTGGGAGGAAAAAGGAAAAAAAGATTTAATGAACAATAAAAGAACATGTTTCATGAAGACAGAAGATGGCGTTTGACATTACATTTACATTTTTGAAGAGCTTAATTGGCCAAAGGCGTACTAGGATAGTCAAGGAAGTATTCCTTAAGATAAGTAGGGTACCTTATATACTGGCGTACTATACAACTGGACGTATAAGACGACCCACACATCTTTACGTTAAAATGCAAATTTTTGGTTATATTTGCTGTACAAGGCAAACCCTAAATCGTATTTTAAAATGTATTGTATTATTATATTGAATTTATTAAATAAATAAAAAGTGCATATTTTTTCAGTGGAATTCTAATAAAATTCAATGAGGAGACATTGTAAATTGACTACTACAATTTACAATGCCTCATGCGTGGGTACTGTTTTTAGGGTAAGCTATTACGGTAGACTGAATGATTTTCCCCCGTGAAACATCCACTCGTTCCACTGTTTTTGAACGCAATCTTTAAACGGCTTGTTGAGACCCACACGGTTCCATGCTAACAACTTACATCAAAGGAAAGTATTTAAGGTTCACATTTTATACCTGAAGTATAAGACGGCCGCTTATTTGGGGAAAGCTTTCAAGGATAAAAATCATCTTGTACGCGGACATACACGATAATAAGAAATAAAATAACAGTTGGCTAGAAAAAGGAAAAAAAATTAAACTGCAACGTGATTTCTGTTTTCCTCAATACTTGAAAATCTCCACAACGATAAAAGAAGAAACTGGATGCAAGAGAAATGTGAAAATATTACGCCTAGAATGCTGCTGTTATGTACTTAAACAAACCTTTTCAGGATACTATTCTTTACTTAAATTGACCTTTTCAGACCATTGGGCTATTTCAACATTGAAAGTGCTGCAGGGGTATTAGCCACACTACAACAAAATTTATTTATTTATTTATTTATTTATAATAATATGTGAAGCCATTTAAAAGATAATACTTCTCTGCTCGTCGTTACATTAACAAGGGGATTAAAATTTTAATTTAAATTGTTTATTCAAAAATTCAAAATTTATTAGAAAATATATTCAGTTTGCATTAAAAAATCATAAAAATGAGTTATCTTCTATTTTATCTTATATTGACCTATTATACACGATTTGTTACCAGATAGAAAAAGAACATCACTTTAATGATAAATTTTCGAATTTCAATGTTATTCAGATTACATTTTTATGTACATTTACGTGTATCTATATTTTAATTCAATTAAAAATTTTAACAACGTTTCAAAAATACTTAATAATTTGTACAAAGTTTCAAAAATACTTAATAATTATATTAATAACCAGATAATAATTAAGTGTTATAAAATAGAAATATCAGATTTTTTAAGGTTTTAAAGCATTATTTTTTCTTTTGTACAATTGAATAATTTAGCCTAATGTCTAAACTGAATGAGAAGGTAATTCATTGTACTGTCATACAATAGAAATTTATAATTCCGTTATCGTCTGGTTTACACTCCTCTACAAACTTTTAAATAATCTTGTGTATTGTTTAGGATTGGGTTTACGGGGCCTTCTTCTTTCTGCTTATCGCTCTGTTCACTTATCTAACCCTCACACTCCTCCATCAACAGTTTACTACTAACGTATACGCCTACACTCTTAAATTTGTACTATTTATTTATTTTTCTCCCTAATAAGAATAGGCAGGTTCGACTATCACTTTTTTTACGCTACTCTCTGTTTTGTTATTTACAACAGTTTTTTTTGTTTGATACTGTTTAAGATTGGGTTTCCGGTTCCTTCTAAAATATTTCCTTTTCTTTTACTCAAGTCACCCCATGCATCTTAGTGGCTCTATCGCCTTATTTGAACTGATCAAAAGAAAAACAAACACGGTTAAATTGTACGTAAATGCCCAAATTAACACAACACAATATATAACAATATATATATATAGACAGAAAATCTAAATAAGAGCCAACAAGCCTACCTAGGTTTTCCTCTTCGGCTCGTCATGGTGAAACCTCGTGTTAGGGTTTTTGTCTTGGTTTTTTTTTTCTTTCCTACGAGTATTTGACTTTTATTCATGTACTTCGTTTGTTTCTTTTTTTACTTGCACTCCTTTTCTCTTCGAGTTCGTTCTCGGTGGGTTTTTCAAGACGAACTTAAATATAGTATAACAATTACTAGTATTAGCATTATTATTTTTGTTACTATTAATATTGTTCTAATTATTATTGTTATTATATATATAATGTTTGTCTCTTGCTGGTAACGAAGACGAGGACTTCTAGGTAGAAGTCATGGTTTACGCTTTAATTGATTTAAGTGAGGGACAGTTGCGCATGGTCGTAAGCCGTACTCTCTCTTCCCATTGCATCTGCGTCCGGTGGCTCGACATAGGCGAGACTTGCCAGAGACAGCCAAGGATGCAGTGGATGGTCAACAGTGATATTATTGTTTTTACTGTGCCCTGAATGCGCACCACAACACTTAGCTCAGCATTTTTCTTTAATTATCCCACAGTTGGTTGGCACTACCTGCTCTGGTAGACTGGTCGCAACCAAGGCTATAAAACCCAATTTGTCCTGTTATTTAATCCAGAACTGGAGGAAAGAGACGGATTGATACATTTTCCAAGGATATTTGCGCGTAAGTGACTACAGGGCATTCAACCGGAATTCTAAGTCCGCTCCCCTATTTCTCACTCGGAGAAATCATTTGCACCACAACATACATCCATTATATATATATTATAAATGATATTTTAGATCATATAAAATTTTTTTATACCTATCCACTACAAATTGTACATTTTGTTTCGACATTGAACTTACAATGTCTCATCAGGTAGCGTGGAAAGGAACGGAAGGCCTATTTTCTTGTATTTGGTAAGTTGTGTGTGGGATGTTGGTGGGGGTTAGCGGTAAGGGAATAAGTCTTGTAAAGTGTCCGTTAGAATTTTGAAGAAAATTGGGTGGGTAGGGGATCTAGTTGATTAATGAAAATGTCGAGAATTTTGTAGACAGATGTAACATTAGAAGATGGTGTATATCTTTTTATGGCCACCTGGCTAGCCTTTATCGTTTGAGTTTATTAGAGGGGGAGAGTAAAGAGGTTTAATTGGTGCGAAGGGATGGGATTGAAACCATCCTTAATGTTTATTTGTACAACTATGGACTATTTTTGTATTTAAGCATAGTTTCTATAATTAATCTAATTTTGAATACTTAACCTTAATTTTGAATTTAGAACATCATTTTTTCTGTAAAACTTTAAATTAGATTATAGTTTGTGGTGTGTAATAGGTAATATTTGATGTAAGAGTGTTGTTAGTGCTTATCGTCTCTAGGAGATCCTAGTTTTTACTTTTGCAGTACTTTTTAGCATGATTGTAAGGTTAGTTCTTTAATGTGTTTGCAGTTTACTGTGGTTTCATGCCTCCGGTTTAAAAGTTTGTCGCTATTCATGTATTCAATGGTTTCAATTTCTTCTTGAGACAAAGAAAACATGATTCCCTTATTGCTTGTTTGAGGATTTTCCATTTAACTTTAGGTGTTTTATTTTCGTTTTTTTAACTTCCAAAAGTGTTTAGAAAGAGACGTCATGTTTTGTTTTTCTATGTTATTGACGGATGAGAGGTGAGTGTAAAAGCGCCTTTTAAATACGTTCATGGTGTTTCCGATATACATTTTTTCATGGATGAAATCGAACACATATATATTAGGGGTTTCGTTAAACATTTATTAGGAATGGGTCATTGGTTTGGGTTTCTACAGTTACAAAGTTTATTATAGGACAGACGGGTATTAGTGTTGAAGTTATTTTTGTTGTGTGCTTTTAATATTTTACTGTTATGTACTTTAATTATTTTTTTCTAGATTCTTGGAGCAGCTATAGCTTAATTTTATTGTATTCATATATATATATATATATATATATATATATATATATATATATATATATAACCTTCGCGCATTCAAAATCACACTTGGGCAGTGAGTGACAGGTAAATCATTTTCTCTTGGATTCTTGATAATTCAAACTATAAAAATACTGTAAATTTTTTGTTTGCTTCACATATAATCATGCGGAAACGATATGTAATGTCCGGGATTTATCTCTCTTGTTATTTGCTAATATAAAAGACCAGGAACTAATATGTTTCCGAAATTTAGCAACGAACATTCATAATTTTCTTCAGTCCTCTTTTAATTAGATTTTCATAAGTTTTCTTTTTTTTTCAGCTGTAAGGGTTTACAGTGGGGAAGGGGTGGTAACACAGAAAATTAGTTTAAAAACTTTCTAGAAAACATCTCTGCAAAATAAGATATGATCTTAATACTAACATATTTATTAGATTAACTATACATTTGGGCATCATATACAGGTGCTGGCACAATTAAATCATCGAATATTCTCGTGTAAAAGTCGACTTTATGTATAGTGCTGCCCCTAATTTTTACGAAAATATATTGCAATTAAAAAGTTTGTTAAGTTCAATTTTTCATAAATCCGTACAATTATTTTCCTATCTGGACATTCCCCGTTCCGAGACGATATAAATTACACGACTGCACTTTATTAATTATAGCAGAAGAAATTTCATGATCTTATTTAATTTTTTATTTTATGAATCAAAATGAACAGCTAATAAATGAATAAACACGTTGCATGTACAGTAACTATAAAATGCCCATAAAATTTCCTATTGCCTCGTTAATGATTTGATCTTTAACAAAATATTAGCATAACAATTGGGAATATGAATACATGTCGTTATTTGAAGAAGTGAGTACAAATTAAAATGAATTTGACAAGATTTTCTATTATTCTGAAGAAAATATTAAACGCAGGACAATAGTCTTGCACTTTCTTATTTTGTTTCATTCATTATTTCATTCTTTTTTCCTTAAAACCAAACACAAACAGCAACTTATATATATATATAAAGGTTTCGCCATTTCTTTTGTTGTTGTTCCGTATGCATTTCTTCTATTTCATGTGTCATTGAAAAGGTGAAATCTTATATTTTTATTTGATATTCATTTTCATATATATTTTATTTCATTTCAGTTTCTATTTCAGATATACGTTGTGTCCATACAGTTAACAAAAGAGTAAAAGATTGCGGTTTTGAAGTGGTTCTGGTTTGTTCTGCAGATTTGACCCCCCACCCCCCACCCCGAATTTTTTCCTTGTGACATGTTATCACTTCAGCAAACGTGTTACGTTAAAGACACCTTTTTTCTACCTGTTCTTTAGTTATTCTGCTCATCTTGTCGGATTCGGATCCATACACACACACACACACATATATATATATATATATATATATATATATCAGCATGCAGTGTGGATATAAAAGAATCCAAAGGAGTATCCTGTACATACAGTGGTGGGATAACTCTCTAAGAGAGCTCTAGATATATATGTATATAAATACATATTGGGCAAATATAAGAAAAATTATGGCAGACACGTTATTTCATGGTAAATCGGAAGTGTGGGCCTATTTCAGGCGAACCATCATCAGCTTCCGTCTTTATTATACGAAGGATTTTACACGAATGAGATTCACAAAGACCTAAAAAAAACGAATAAAAATAACGGTCGCTCCCTTAAAAGAGAAAATATTAAAAAAATACATCAGTTCGGCGAACACACACACATATTCATACATAAGCATATACGCAACATGTAATCAGAGAACATGCGTAGCGGCGGATGTCAACAAAATTTCGAAAGTCTGATAGTTGAATTGCAGACCCATAGATTTGAAACGTAAAGAAAGTGGGTTAGCTGAGAGAGAGAGAGAGAGTGAGAGAGTCAGAGCGTTAAAAAGAAAGAGTAAGTATCTTAAAGCTTAAACGAAAAGGGACGAAGAAAAAGAAGAAGACGAAATGAGACATTTAAAATAGAAAGAAAAGATGATAGGAGAAAATGAGAAAATAAAAATAAATGAATATTATAAATTAACGGTGAAAGAAACTGGAGTCTAAAAAAATTAATATATTTAAGAGATAATAGTTAATTAATCTGTTGTGATCACAAAATACTCACACCACTATATACAAAATTATACTAATTATACAATCAATAAAACAAATATAATACAATATAAAATTAAAAAAATTAATTTAAAATTATTCTATTTAAATTTAGTTGTTTAACTTAATTATTAAGTTTAAAAATAAATTTACATATTACTAGTGAAAGGAGAAATTGGAATTTTTAAAAAAACCTTGGAAAATTAAACAATTAAGATATAATAGTTAATCAATTCGCTTTAATCATAATTACCACCACACCACTATATAATCAAAATTATACTAATTATTCGGTTCAATACAATAAAAATAATAATACCATAATGTAGGTAAATTTTTCCGTCAACAGTATAGTTATAATACTGTATAACTTTAGTACTGTGAAAAACATATGTACGCATACAACTCACATACACGTTAATGCGTACACACATACCTACATACACATATATATGCATACCCATATATGTACACGTACACAGATACATATATACACCCATATGAAAAAAAACCGTATATATAAAAAAAAACCTTGACATATGTAACAATGGCTTACAATTAAATAATATATATTCCGTAGAATAGTCTGATGTGTGTAAAGTCTTCAGAGGAATGAATGAGGGGCTAAAAGTTTAACATAGTTTAAACCGACTCCTGTGTCGACGTTTAAAAGACAGAATATATATATATATATATATATATATATATATATATATATATATATATATATATCTGTCTACCGTCTCAATCAAACAGGAATGTCTCATTGTTTATCCGAGGTAATGACAGAGCTGACATACATGCGAACTAAGAAAATAGTAGAAATATAAGACAATTTACGTTGGTTAATTGAATTGTGCAGAAATATTTAATCTGATAAAACAGACAATACTTGGCAGTTGGAGTTCTTTCGTAGCATAAAGTGACTGAACTTCTAACTAACCTAGCAAACAATAAATTTTAATGAATTTAGATAAGCTTTGATTTGAATTGTTTCAGCTAACTTGAATCAACAATTAACAGCCAAGTACTAGGCTGAAAACGTGCTAGAGATACTGTTTCCCTGTAGGTAAATGTTTGTTTCAGAATGTTAGGTACGAGGTTTTCTTCGTTTTTCAAAATTAAACCATACATCATTATACCCGGTTAATGACGAAGGTATGTAACCATAATTTAGAAATATGAGCACCAATTGTTCGGGTGACAAGTAATGTAGCAAATATGTTATTTCTAAACAGTTTACTTTCGCTAATTCAAATGAAATCCAGGACAGAAGATCCTGTTTTAAATAAACCGGGAGTTTAAAAGAAATTGTCGGCCAGAGTAGAACGTGGAAGTCTAAGAACACTTGGAAATCACACTATTTATTACAGTTAAAAATCTCAGGAATAAGTTACTGAAGTGAAAATATTGTGAATCATTACAATATAATAGAGTTCTATCTTCACTCGGTGACCCTTTTTTCGGTTTGTGCCATCTTCAGCTGTGCCTAGAAAATGATCATAGTATGAGAAGATCTTTTCTCAAAGCAGGCCTAAGATTATGCAGTCTCCAAAAATACATTTTGTTGGGATAGTCTTCTGCAAACGGATATCAGGGCTGAAATGGAACAGGATCCAAATGCTGAGCTAGTTTTGTTGTGTTCATTTACGTAAAAATACTCTCTAGGGAAGATATAAATCCATCTTTTCGTCTTAAATAGTAGAGCAGATATTAATTTATAGTTTAAAGTGGAAATCATTGTTAAAGAATTAACAATTTTGAAAAATATACCAGCTTGAAAAGCGATTGGCTACTTCAGGGTAATTTATTCCCTAAACACCTCCATTGCAAATAAAGTCCCCACTCATTTCGTGTTCTGAGGGCAATAATGTGTAAAACCTTACAGACTCGATTTGTTGGTTAGCCATTTGCAAATCATATTTATAACGCTAATAAAATTTGAAAGAATACACTGTAGTCAAATCTGTTAAAACATGTACCTTTGAAAACATATTGAGAAGAGATTTACTAGAGACGACAAGGTAAGGCTTTCAGTTAAAGAAAAACACCGTATTTATAACATTCAATAAAGGATAGAATTGCAGATTTTGATGGTGTTTTTCTTTAAATGAAACTAGAAAATTGGTTAGAGCTAATGGTATTAAAATGATTGTTGTGAACTACTTGATGTAAACTTGAAACTATCTGGTTGAAATATGAAGCTGGACTGGAGAAATATGATAAAGTTTCGAAACATATTTTAAATTAAACATCACAAAGAATGCGAAAAGTAATATGGTCATAAGTGGAAACAATAAGTAGACTTCACAGAGTTCAAAAATGGATTCAATTGAAACCATAGCAGATAAACTGAAAAAAAAAACAAAAAAAAAACGTATAGAGTATAAAATAAAATAAAAAACAATAAAAAAACTGAACGGCAACGAGTTAAATTTTTTGCGTACGGTGTATGGCAAAATGTACCCTGATAAGTTTGTGACAATTTATAGGCCAAATAAATGATTGAAAAAAAGTTATAGTAAAAATGACTTGGTATTGATTATTAATTTTTTCGCGTCTTTAATTTGCGCGACACAATTTTTTCTTTTTGTTGACAATCTTTGAAAATTATATATTAAAATTGTTTATATATTTACTACATTGGTCCCTGCTTTTTTTTTGAAAATATTAAATGGTAAATTATAATTATAATGATTCGCAATCAAATTAAAATAAAGAGCTAGTACTATCTATCTATCTATTTCCGTCATTTTCATCTGTCTGTCTGTCTATATATCTATCTATCTCCGTCTTTTTCATTTGTCTATCTATCTCAGTCTGTTTCATCTATCTATCTATCTATCTATCTAAATGTTCATGCTACTAGGAAGATCTCTGTGACTTAGACAATAAATAAATAAACAAATAAATGAATAAATAAAAATTATATATTACACAAAACTGAAAACTGCTAAAGTAGTTGTCAAAAATTATAATTCACTTTTAATACTTAAACTAGAAAGAACCAATATTTTTTACGAATTTACATGTCTTTTGAAGAACAGTTTTTCGTCAATCAAGGTTCGTGAAGACAGTGAGATGAAACGTGTATTTGGACAGTAAAAAATGGATTTAGAATCATGTTTTGAAAGAAAAGCATTGTCTAAAGCTCACAATATATTCGTAAAACAATTATAAATGCAAATAAACAACAAAAATAAATTATTTGACGCGTATATATATGGGAATTTTAGCCCACTCTTTTTCTGCAAAAACTTTCAATTTTCTAAGTTTCTTTGGTCGCCTTTCACGAATCTGCTTCTTCAGTGTTCTCCAAAGATTCTCTATTGGATTCATGTCCGGCGATTGGCTGGGACATGTCAAAACGTTGATGTTATTGTTTTAAAGCTACGCACGTGTTGCTTTGGCTGTATGTTTCGCATCATTGTCCTGTTGAAAAACCCAATCTGGTCCAATTCTAATTTCTCAACTGATGACTGCAAGTAATCTTTTAAAATCTGAATATATTTGGTTGCATTCATTGTGCTCTCAATAATTTTCAGTCTTCCAGCACCATTATATGCAGAGCATCCCTAAACGATAAAGATACCGCCTCTATGCTTCACAGTGGGGTTGGTGTTCCTTTGATTGAAGGCTGTTCCATCCTTTCTCCAAACATGGGTAACATCGTTGTGGCCATAAAGTTCAATCTTGCTTTCATCAGACCATGAAATTTAGTTATAATAATCATTATGCTTTTGTAAATAAATTTTGGCAAATTCAAGTCTGGCGTTTAAATGACGTTTTTTTAGGAATGGGTTTTGCGAGGAGAGCGATATTTTAATTGTTGTCGGTGAAGTTCAGGACTTATGGTTTTCTTGCATACCTGAATTCCTACATTGCTGAGATCTTTTTGAAGTTCTCTCCCAGTAACAAAAGGGTCATTTTTTACTCGCCATATTATTTTCCGTGAACTTTTTATGATATTTTGCGCGGTGCTCCTCTTCCTGGCAAATTTTCATGAGAATGGAAGGCTTTCCATTTCTTAATTATGTACCCAACAGTGCTCACAGGTATACATAGGTCTTTAGAAATCTTACGATAGCTCTTTTCTTTATGTGCAGAAATAATTCGATCTTTAAGATCTTTTGACAGCTCTCTTTGCTTTGACATCTTGCAGTACTGTTAGTGCGACGTCTTGGGACGATCTGACCATCAAAATATAGCTAACACCTTTAATTAATGCATGTTCTAGACTATTCCATAAAATCCTAACACTTTTGGGCATGAAATATATTAAAACATTAATTTTAAACATAATTTCGGAACTGTTCAAATACTTTTTTCATTACATCTTTTAATAATTTGTATATAAAATATACATACGTGTCAAATAGTTTATTTTTGCTGTTTATTTGTATTTATAATTGTTTTACGAAAATATTGTGAGCTTTAGACAATGATTTTCTTTTAATATATGTTCTAAATCCAATTTTTACATTCCCAATAATTGTTTCACCTCACGGTAATTAATTACATTCAACACACTACCATCCGTTTGACAAGAAAAGTCTCTGCATTTTTTAAACCAAAGTTAATTCGATCTCATTTAAACACACATGCATAACAGAAAAATAATAGCATCATCCACATGCAAAACTTCAACATTTAATAACACAATCTACGAACACGGTAAAAATGTGCTTACCATGTTCGGAATAAAAGAACACACACATGACCCTACAGACATACATTAACATTAGGAATATTCAGTTACACATAAAATTTAAAAAAAAACACCCTGAATAATGGCTAAAAGTATAGCCGATTGCGCTAGGCCAGACGAAAACATTGTACATTTTTTTATATAAATTATGTTCTGAAAAGAAAAAGAAAGCATGATAAGATCATGTGAAAATTATATTAAAAAAATTAACCATAATTTCTTGTCTGACATTTTTAATGAAACCTGCAAAAAAGAGGTATTTCTGCCCCAAAACACAATATATATATATATATATATTCTTTTTTTTTTCATATATGCATATATCTTGTTGCGAATGTGCGTTGTGGTGCAGTGGATATCGACTCGGAACGACAAATCGGGGAGCCGAATTTCAATTCTAGTTTAATTTCTTTTATTCTAGTTTAATTTTTTTATTTCTTACTTACGCACAAATTTCCTCTGGGAAGGTATTAATCCACCTCCTCCCTCCATTTACTGGTTAAATAATAGGACAGATTGGGTTCTGTAGCCTTGGCTGGCAAACAGTCTACCGCAAAAAGCAATGGCAAACTACTGCAGGATAATCTTCTGCCCAATCAGTCATGTCTCTTTCGGGACATGATCGCCAAAGCGTGTATCACGTATGGGGATTAACAGACTTATATCTTTTGAGAGAAATATATATATATATATATATATATATATATATATATATATATATATCTTTTACGATATATACATGTATATATATATATATATATATATATATATATATATGAAGATATATATATATATATATTTAGGAAGATATCTTTATATATATATACATATATATTTCTTCATATATATATATATATATATATATATATATACACATTTGTTCTTATATATATATTGTAAAACTTATTTAATAACATACCTTACAAAATAGGTTTTTAAAGAAAATATTACTAAAACGGAATGTAAGAAAGTTATTTGACAAATAAATAGATGAATAAAAATATAGTTGCAGACGTTAGTATTTTGAAAATGATGATACTTTCATTTGTTTGATAAAAAATAAATAAAATATTCATGACACTGTAACGTTAGTGGCTAATAGTTGCTATGGAAACCGCTTACTAGCCTGAAATACTGGTGTTTCTATTGGTTAAATTTAAGAAATAGTTGTTTCCTGTATCTGTTGATGTCGGCGTTCGAATTTTTTTTAGCAATGAAAATAAAATGTATCGTCATTTCGTTAGCATATGCATCGATCAAGTAATTCTTGCTTTTTAATAAAACTGCATTTGTAAAACTGAGTTCTTCTTCTAGCATTTTAATTGACTGGTGATGAATATTTTTTTTAATCACATCACCCTAAGCAAGGCAGTAAGGCCACTGGTGTGCAGAGGGCTACGTAAAAGTGAATAGATTGGAAAAGAGAAAGCCGGAAACCACGTCCTAAGCAGGGAACAAGGGATGAGCCTCTACACCTGTTCAATAGACGTGGGTGGAGTGTGAACCGGGCGATAGTTCAGTCTATCTACTCCAATTAAAAAAATAAACAAAAAAGAAAGTGAAAAAATTGGAAAAAAAGAAAGCCGGAAACCACATCCTACCAAGATGTTACTTAAGAGACTTGTACTGAACGTAAAAATACGTACGAAACATCTCATTTTGCATACAGAGTGCACTATCAATGTTATATGTAAAAATTAAATGTGTATGTGTGTGTGTGACATTGCATATGAGAAATTTGAAATGTATGAACTGGATTTGAATTTAGTAATTGTCACTAACTTGCTGGTAGTCTATATAGTGATTTTAAAAAAAATAAATATTGATTATTTTAAATAGTATTTCTATTTCGTCTTTTTCAAAATGGCTTCATCACGTACTGCTAATCTTTTTCTGAGGAAAACAAACATTATTTTTATAATACAGATACAATAATTATATTTTTATCATATAGATATATAAAATTATATGATGTACAAAATTTTATTTTTAATAAAAAATATAGAATAAATGAATTTGTTAGAATCCATTGATCTTCTAACAGAGAAGAGAATTTATCTTATTCTCGTATTACACATAGTTTATCAAAATTATCTGAGAGTTTAGAAGATGTTCGCAAAATTACTCGAATCCCTCTGTTGCAAATTTGAATTCTTTTCATTATAGTGTGGCCTCAAAATTACAATATTCTCTCTTTGACCCTGAAATTATATCTCAGGATAAATTAACCAATTTCAATACCTTTAAAAAATTTGAGAATTGTGTGATAAGTATAAAGATTATGTCTTTGTTATCTTTAAATTTCTGACAAAAAATTGATGTGTCTATAGAAATTTTGTAAAATAGTTTTTTGATAAAGGTTAGGTTATAAATATTTATTTCAAGCAATAACAGATTTTAAAATATTGTTTGATAACGCATTTGATAGTACAAAACTAAACGAACGTCTATATGTGGATAAGAAAGCATTTACATTGGATTTTTTAGAAGAAAGTCTGTGCAACAATGACGCGAGTTATGCTGTTAAATATTTTACTCTTAATGAATTTAAATCTAATATTAGAAGTAAAAATCCCACGTCTTACAAAACATTCATGTGAAACCATCTTCAGTGATTTATAAGTGTAATTTTTGAAGGGCTAATTCTCACAGTTAATTTGTCTTTTTGAACTTAGATTCCCTTCTTTGAAAGAGCATTTACAACAGTGTAGTGTGTTATATATCGCCGTACGACGACAAAACAACAAACACGCATATATAAAAATATAAGGTTATATTTTTTATTAATGACGACGAACCGTGTGGAATAGAGAACGGAAGGGTGAGAGGTACATAGAATGGGTTGACGGGAGTGTATTCTTGCCGTGGTGTTTCTCTGCTTCCACTGGCCGTTCTCTGCTGGCGAATCCATGTGTCGAGGTCTTTATATAGTCTTCTAGAACCGGGACTTTCCTTCCGGTCCTGCCTCGCCCACGCAACGCCCACGTAATTCTAAGAGACACCTGATCTGTTTGCCTCTGTAGCCATTTCCGCCGCTGTCGGAAATAAGGTCAAATGACATCCGCTCCGGACTCGACAGGATGTATTTCACAAACACCTGTCTTGTCGCTTCGCCGCCCCCTTCACCGACGGGAAACACCATCGCTTGCATCACTTCCTCGGGTGGGGCCAGATTGTTATATTACAAGTGTACACAAATTGTGTAATGTCTGTACTAGTCCTTCGCATTCTTTGCTTACTTGTTCTGTTAAAATGGGTTTTTCCGTAACCTTGCTGGAAATATGGGAGTCGAAGCAGCATCTTTAAGCCTGCAGTTTCTATATCTCTAGTAAATTATAATACATGTTTTTAAATAGTGGATAAAGATTATCTATTGTCTGTAATTGACATCAGTATTTGTTTTAATAACTGTGAGAACATGTACAATTGTTTATTGGATTCTGGAAGTGAACGCTTGTATCTATCTGACAAAATATATAATATTTTAAATTGCATAAAAGATATTATGAATAAGAGGGAGTTTTTCATAAAGATCTTTTTGGACTTAGCTCAAAAATATTTAAATAAAAGAGATTTGGTTATAAAATTACCTGATTGTGAATGTTCGATAATTTCTTTTCATTATGGATGTCAAGTTGGATTTAGTATTCTGTTTAAGTAGACAAATAATTTTAGGATATAGGTTATGATATCAATATTCAATAATAGATTCTAAAACATTGCCTGATAACGCGCTTGATACTGCAAAATTTTCATAATTTAAAATTTAAAAGGGGAAAACCGTTGAAAATCTAAAAAATAGGGCTTTTTTGTTGGTGGTTGACTTTTCTGGTGGATTCTTAGGCGTAGCTGTATTAAAGTAAATTAGTCCCATGCAATTAGTTAAATGTGTGAAGGGTTGTGCTTTTGGATTTTTGCAAGTACCTCCTAGTAATATATCTGATTTTCAGTTTTCTATGGCTTTAACTGGTGAAGTTTGTGAATTAAATTATAATCAAGAAATATCTGATTATTTGCAGTGTACTGATGAACATGCTTACTACTTTTTGGATAATAAATCTCAACATTATGATGCTATAGATTGCTTCATACATTTTTTGTAGAAATAAATGTGGAAAACAGTTTTAGGAACATCAGAAAATTTTGCCAGTGAGTATGATAAAAATAAAATTAGGGCTTTTACAAATTCTATTTCTAATAAAGGTAATTGCTATTTTGTAGATTTTCTAGTGGAGAAGGATAAAATATTTGCTCTATCCTCTAACCATCAGGTATCTTTGAATATACTCAATAGAGTAGTTTCAAAATTAAGTAAGGAAGGCTTGTAAGAATCTTATTGTGAAGATTTCTTAGATTAGGAATTATAGAATATATCGAGAGAACTGACATCAGACCAGTCAGTTGTAGCAAAACCTATTTAGATTATGCATAGACCTTTAGTAAATGTTAATAGTCAAAGTACTACTAAGATACGGGTTGTGTTTAATTGTTTCTTTACAAACTGGAGGCTGTCCCACCTTTTACAATTGTATATGCAAGTATCAATTTGTTTACGGACACGTTTAATTTATTCATTAATTTTAGAATGAATCGATAAGTCATTCTGGCTTATTTCAGAAAAGCTTTTTCATGAGCAAATTAAAGATGAAATAGGCAGAAATCGTTTGTACTTCTTTGCTGAGGTTAATGATAACTTAGTTTGTTTTACGTGTAACATTTTAATCATAGGATTTGTGGCAGATCCATTCAGTTTCAGCTTTGTCATTAAATATATCAAAAAGTATCCTGACAATTTATGTACAGCCATGATGCTAAATAATTTCTATGTTGATACTATTATTAAAACCCATAACACTAATGGCATTTTATTAAAACTGAGTAACGATTCATTGAATATTATGAGTGAAATAAATTGCTTATTCACTCAGATCCTATACTTCTAATTGTGAATCTTTAAAGGATAAAAGGAGAAGAATTATAGTACTTGTTTATATTTACAATCATTTGGAAGGTAAATTACATATTTTTGCTAATGATATCGATGCATCTGCTTATAGTCAAAGAGATATTTTTTTCATAGCTCTTAGTAAAATTTGGAAATTATTCCTTCTGAGATGCAGATAATATGAAAAATGTTATTTGCAAAACTTATCTCTTTGAATTCTTTGAGGTTGCCGAGAATAGACTAGGATACTTCTATTATTTATGACTTATTAATGTCTTTTAATGCTTAAAGAAAGCTTACATTTTTCCAAGAAATTCGGCACATTTATTATGGACCAAGTCTAAGGTGGCCCCTCTAATTAAGATAACGTTACCTTCTCTGGAATTGTCAGAAGTATTTTTAGCTATTCGATCTCTACCTGATATATTATAAATGTTTCTTTCAAATACTGTAATAAATATTATATTGGCTCAAGTCGTGTTATATCTAAAGTTATTAAAACTAAAATGAGTTTTTATTAAAAATAGATTATAATGTATTTTTGAAAGACTTAAAATAACTGACAGATCTTAGTGTTAATGTCAGTTTTAAATATGTTCTATCAGCAGATAATCCTGCTGACTGGATCACAAGAGGTATTAGTCTTTCTAAATTTCAAACACTATTACAATTCTGGTTATAGGTTTCCTAATGTTTGCCTGGTGACGGTATTCATTGTCTTTGCAGTAATTTAAACTGTCTTAATTCTAACAAAATTTTTAATATCGACTAATGCTGTATCCAATTTCACTGTTGTTTGAGATGTTAAATCTCTTTTGAATTTTGAAAATTTTTCTTTTTTCCCAAGATTGAGATTTTCTTTCATTTGTGTTTAAAAATATCTATTCTTTAAAAAAGTTAATTTTTAAAAAATTCATGCAGTTTTTATTTCTTTCAAATGAACCATTATTCTTGTAAAACCTTCCAACAAATAAGTACTTACCTTTGTTCCCATTATAAGAGTACTATATTAAAAAAAACTTCAAAAACAATAAAAGTTTCTTTAGGGTTGCATTGCCCTTGAGGTTTCTCTAATTATCTTCAAAATATAAAATTATGTGTCACATAAAATAAGCGAAATTAATTTGAAAAATCGATATATCTTTCATTGTGCGATTTTCTTTTTTCTTTTTCATTATTTTGTTAGAAAATGTAAAAATTCAAACTTATATCACCTGAAGAAGGGTGGAGCGTATAATGACTGAAACCTCGTGAATATGACAATAATCATGAGATCAACAGCGCCAACTATGTAAGTCATATAAATAGTCATAATACATCATTTTAGAAATATAGACAAATAGTGCAGAAAATTATCAGCAAGTTCCGGAAGTAGTCTAGCAGAGAAAATGATCATGAGGACCTTCGATACATGTCTTATTTGTTGTAGAGAAGACAAGACCAAAAGATAACCGCCTGGTCCGCGCAATACACTTTTTGAGCAAAGAGAATTTTCATGATCATGAGCCTGGAATGTGTTCGTTTTTTTCTGATTGCTACTAAAATGAAAACTTCAAGAATGACAGCTTGTTGTGCAGAAACTATAAAAATTCTGGCATCTGTGATGGTTATGGGAGTCGGGAGAAATAAGGTGTATGTTCCTCACATTTTCCCCACCGTTTAACAGTCAATGCTCCTGACTATATATATGTTGGAGAGGGTTTTTGAACTATACATTTAGAGCATCAGCAATGGAAGGCCGTACACCTACAGACAAGACTGAGTCATATTCATTACATCAAGACGATCCAGAAATGAAGGAACAATAATCTCCTCAAACCCATTATCACAAACATATGAACTTCTAGCTTTTCTGAACTGAATGTATTTGACTACTCAATTCAAAGTTCTAAATTTATAAAGATTAGTTGATTCTTATATAACATCAACGCTTCAAACTTCGATTATAATCAATTCTAACAGTAGATTCATTTTCTACATGTCTCAATATAATTAATGTCAATTCTTCAGCAAATAAATCTCTTTGAAAGAAAGAATTGATAGCAGAGAAACGGTGCACAATGTACCATGATGTGAAACAACTATCCTTATATTTGAATTCACTTTTTACTGCGCCTATGATGCAAGGCAAGATAGCCAACTCTCACCGTTTTTTTTTTAGTTCGAAGCTAAAGGAAGGTTTTTTCTTCCCAATAATATTAGCGGAGAATCCACGAAACAAAATAAAGCAGAATTTGTATTGGCTCACCTGTTCTAATATTCAAGTCTCAGTTATGTAAAAATCCTGACAAATGACTATGTTTTTTTGCAGTTATAAACAAAAACAGTAATCTTTAATATTAGGGTGTATCATATGTATTCTCTTTTTTATAGACCTTTACTTCAAAGCTCGTCTCATGTAAACAGCTCGAAATTATCGATGACACCATTATTATTATTATTATTATTATTATTATTATTATTATTATTATTAGTTGTAGTTGTAGTAGTAGTATTAAGAGTAATAGTAGTTGTAGAAATAGTTGTTATTTTTGTATTATTATTATTTCCTTTGATATCTGATCTAGACTTACTTATTTCCATTTCCAAATAACTGACCTAAGGTCTCTATGGTTTCATGACGTTTTCCACTGATCATTTTTATAAAAGATTTTATTATTATTATTATTATTATTATTATTATTATTATTATTTCTTTTGATTTCTGTTCTATACACATTTCTTTCTGCATCCCAAGCAGAGATTTAATATCAGAAATGGCTTCATGACATATTCCACTGATCATTTTTTGTAAAAAAAAAAAAATAAAAAAAGAAGAACAAAGATCACACACATTTCACATAGACAAAACTCTTGTAATACGTGAACAGTAGTTGTTAGTACCATTTTTTCTTTCTTTAATGCATGAGCTACCAGCAACCCCTTCAACGAGTCTATCAGAACCTTAAGGGCTCTAACTACAACTGGACACACTGATGTTTTCATGTGTCACGTTTTTGAGATTTACACTACAACATCCTTGTATTTTGATAGAGGTTTTTGAAGATCATCTAATATATATTATTGTCTACAGTTACATTCAGTTTTTTGATCATTGACCACGATGCCTGGGTGATTAGCTTTGATATTTATGATAATGTTGCCCTAAAAATGTTACACGTTCGTCCGATCTCTGTAACTGGGTTTACGTGATATTCATACTAGTTTCCTTCCCGTTAAAGTTACATATTTACTAGTGAAGATATCGGCTTACTCTATCATACCGAGTCGTATATTGAGTAGTTCCTAACACTGTGTAACCTGATACAACATGGTCAGTTGTTTCCGGATATTTATCATTGAATTTGCATTTGGAGCTAACACAGTTTTTCAGTACGTGGACTTGGTAATTTCTAGTTAGTATGCATTGGCCATGTGCAGCAAAAATAAAACCTTCGCGTTCAACTTTTAAATTTGCACGACGTAACCGCTAATGTGTAGGGCAGAGTATTGAACAAGAGGCTTATTTTGCCATCGTATTTACTTGGTATATTAAATTTTCATTTTATTTAATTTTAGAATTCCCACTAGAATTTGTTTGCTTTCTTTAATATTAAACTAGCATTGTAGCCCGGCGTTGGTCGGGTGTAATGAAAGCTTTAAAGCTAATCCATGGCACGAAAGACTAAAAAGCAATAGTTCTTTCCAGTTAAAGTGAAACCGTAGACTGAAAGAAAAATGAATGGATGTAAGTCAAATTTTGATTTCCTGGTATCGATATCAAATAAGTTTTTTCGTCGTAAACTGACTTTTGAAGGCTAAATAAGCCCACTGAGTAAATGGCATCATGCCTGAGACTAAGAATTACAATTATACCTACTTAGAGCCAAACCCGAAGCAAAAACTAAAATAAAAGGGCTGAAAAAAATACAGACATACAGGCAGATAAACACACACACACACACACACACACACACACATCTTGCCTTTTATATATATATATAATCTATTTTCTGCACTATTGTAAAAACTGCAACCTTGAAACTTCTGAATATCGTTTCTTATGTCTTTGTCTATGAGTGTATGAAATTTGATTAAAATCGGACCACTCCTTCTATAACCCGATTTTTTCGATTATCGATTTTCGATGTTTATCGGGGGTACCTCGACACAAAATCTAGCAGACGCCTATAGTACAACTGTGTAAATTTTCAAGAAATCGGTTCAGCCAATTCGGAGTCTATAGGTAACGGACACACACAGACACACACTCACAGACAAAGTTCCATTTATAAATAAGTTTAGATAAGTTTTCTACATTCTCTTTTTCTTCTTTATTTTCTTATTCATCTTCTTTTTTTCTTTTTTACTTCTTCTCCTTTTTCGCTTTCTTCTACTTGTCTGTTTTCTTCTCTCGCATGCTTTTTCTTTTTTAACTGAATATTTTGCGTTATTCACGTACTACATCAACTCATACGACGACAAAAAAAATAAAAATCTGCAGAATTTTTGCCAGCTAAGCAAATCAAATCCCACATGCGATGCGATACTTAGATTTAAACCTCTGTTATTATTATTATTGTTTGTAAATATTTAATCTTAGGCATGTTGAGGATACCATGGATCAAACATGTTAGCAACGATGAGGTTTTGGAGAGGATAAAAAAGAAAAGTAGACATACTTAAGATCAGAAAAAGACTATTGAAGTTTCTGGGACATGTAATGAGAAAAGAGAGCTTGGAGAATCTGAAACTCACGATCTGTACATAGGAGATCCAGTGATAATCAAAGCGTTACATACTTTATAGCCTTGAGCATGGATGGAGAAGCAGGGTTTTGGAGGAATAACAAGAGAAGGGTATTAAGACCTACGAGAGTTACAAAGATGTGGAAGGGTATGATATCCCAAGCCCTGAAAGAACACAGCACGTTGAAGGAGAAGAAGAAAAAAGTCAACGAATGCCACTAAGTCGCAAGGGATGACTGAGAGAATGAGAAGATTTTATTGGGGTTAAAGAAAAAAAGAAAAGAACAGCTGTCAGGATGGCAGAAGGTGACAATTGATGTTGCAAATATAAAATTTTGTGGATCGTAGCAAGTTGGAAAGCAAGAAAATTGAAGTTCCACTGGAGAGAATGACTAGAAAAGAAACAGTTAAAATAATACTTACAGCTCTATTTAGCTAGTTCAACACTAATACGATGAAAGCAAATTGACTAGCTAAAAGTACGCTTAACTTCAAACGGTTGAGGTACGCAGCAAGCGAGGTCAGTAAAACAACAGACATGAAAATTTACATAGAGGGAAACCACGTCATGGCAGTTGTCCGTGACTGAAGTCGAGATGTCAGGTTAGAAGTTTTTAATTATTTCACCCCAAGCAAGACAGTACTACCAATGGTGCTTAGTGGGCAACATAAGAAGAAAGTGAAGGGTTACATAGGAGGAGAGTGAAAAGAAAGAAGTACCGGTTACAGGGGGTGCCAGAGAATAGGCATAAGAAGTATAGGAATGCCTATGTGAAGAGAGTTTTGTGAGTGAAAAAGGAAGACTAACAAGATTCAGTGGGTGTTGGGGAAATGATTTGAGAAGTATGTTAGTCAAGGAAATAAGAGATTTCAGTTGATCGATGACAATATAGACTCTTCTTTGTATTTTGTCGAGAATTCTCACGAAATAAAGATCTGGAACACTAGAATAGATATGGCAGCAATGTTCAATGCACGGACGAAATGAACATTTATAAATGGGCGAGATATATTCTGACCAGAAACATTGTTTGGCATGATAGCGTGAAATAACATTCTTGGCAGCAGAACTGGCAGTTGATTCAATATAATCGCTTCACTTCACTGGTGGAAAAGAGTGACACTAAGAAGGTGCAATAATTCAATAAAATCACTAAGTTGCAAGAGATTGTGGCTGAGTGTGAAAGGATATGCGTAAAAATATCAGGGAGAGCTAACAATACAGGAGTTGAGAAAAAGATCACGATTGACATTGCATTTAGATTTTTCAAGATCATAGTTAAGTAGAGTCTGGAATTCAACAAGGAAGAAATGCCAGAGAAGAGACTGTTAGCATAGAACTTACATTTATATTTAAAAATCTAACCTGTAAAATGATGAGAGAGGAAAATTCAGAACAATTACTGTAAAAATATTTCTAGAAAAGGCACAGAAATTACATTTTGGCGTTGGCAAAGTGATTGATATTGATATGCCAGGTCAGGTCAGGACAGGAATAATAACTTTGCAGATTCTTCTTTGAAATTTATGAAGATTCTGTAAATATATAGCAGAAGAAGCAATATTCAAGGACAACTATTTTAGATAAATTATGGCGAGAAAAATTGTCTAGCACGTTAAAGGGAACTAACTTTCCTAGCAACAGCACTAGCAATTGATTCAACATAGTCACTCCACTTCATGTCTGTTATATGGAATACATTCTTCATGTTGATATTTTTCTTTGCATTAATTCTTTGCCTACATATTAATTCAGAAGTCTTCGGAAAAGGTAAGCTGTTTCCTCTCTGTTAGTCAATCATTGTTTTGTTTATTTTATTTGGGATAATATTTTTAAGATAATTTTACCCAAAACAAGGCAATAAAACCACTATGTCATAAGAGATTGATGACTGTTAAAGGATATGTGCAAAGAAACACTATTATGAAGAGGGAATAATAAAAGAACAACAATTAAGAAAACGGAAGATAATGATTGACATTCGATTTAAATTTTTGAAGATAAAATTCACTGAAAAGCAAGAAGAAAAGAATTCCAAAAAAGAAGAAACTGTTAGCATAGAATTTAAGTTTAGATTTACTATTTCAACTGGAAAATGATGCCACTTGACTATACTATTAATATTAATATTAATATTAATATTAATATATACTATTAATATGACTCCGCTATATTATTATTATTATTATTTTCTCCACATCTTTTTTCTTATAATTATTCTTGTGTTGCTATATTCTGTCCTTACCAAACAAGTTGATATCGATAAACGATGTACCCATCAGTGTATACGTTGTGCAGAAAATTGAAATCAAAGATCTTATTCTTCCTAAGAAAACTAATGCTTGCTAAGTAGAAATTACCATGCACAGATACTGAAAAATTATGTTGAGCCCAAATTCAGATTATGTGATGATTATCCAAAACAATTGCTCATCTAGTATCAGGATGCAGAGTGTCAGCCTCCACTGTATATAAAATTCGGCATGACAGAGTGGGCCAATATCTGAACCGGAAAATCTTCAAATTTTTCATGAAGAAATATGCAAGAAACTGGTATGTACATCACCCAGAGAAGAAAGCAGACATAAGGATGACTGAATATATTTTTCCATTTTTACAGCCATCTGGCCCAATGTGTTTACACATTTCTATTGCAAAGTATTTGATAAAGTTTACAAGGCAACCGATGTCCATAAACGTATTTAATTTGGTGAATACTCTTTCGCAGAAATGTTCGGATATGCTTTCTTATTGTTTCTTTGCCTCTCTCTCTCTCGCTCTCGCTCTCTCTGTTTGTCTTACACCGAAGAGTGAAAGGTGGTGAGGATAAATAAAAATATAATAAAAGAAAGAGAAAGTGTGGAAAGGATGTAGAACGGTGGATTTGATTATAAAATTAGATATATTATGAAATCAACTAATTTTAAATAATGGAAGGAAAAACATGTTTTTTTCAAATCATTTAATGTGAATTAAATTATTGTGTCCAAACCCATTTATTATGTTGGTTTATGTGAAACTGCCGAAAGGGTCTTAACTAAATTCTAATCACACTGACACATTCACAAACAAACATCGTGTATCTGCACATAAATTAAAGTATTTCTTTCTATCTTCCTGCCTTTTTTGTCTGAATATGCGTTTAAATTTTTTTTATATATTTCAAATTACTCTGCATGCGTACATATAATAATATTTACACAAACATAAAAAATATGAAAAAAGAAATATACAAATTGAGTCAAGCATAACACCCTTTTTTATTAACTTTTGTTGAACAAAAATTAAGCACCATAGTTTAAGATAGCTTCAGATTAACTATGCCTTACATGTTTGGCGATGATGACATCTTAATTTGCAGCTGAGCCAAATAGGACTAACTGGAGTAATTAGGATCACAAAACCTGACATCACCAAACTTTTTCTTGGTTAGTGTACTAAAAACATTGTTTAAGGGCTCAAAACGAAAACAATAGCTGAATTAAAACGAGCAATTTCTGGTTAAATTTCGGCAACTAATTCAGAAATGTGTCAAATGACTTGTAGAAGTGTTACTAACTGGGTTCAGCGTTGTATTGTAAATAAAATGAAGCATTGTTTTAAAAAGTTAAATAGTTTGTTAATCATAACAAACCAGGTAGTTTTTATGTGACAATAATTGTAAATTTTCTTAGGCTATTGTAATTTATTTTTATTCAAAAATATTATTAAATAAAAAAGTGCGTTAATTTTGCCGCACCCTGTATATATATATATATATATATATATATATATATATATATAAAAAGTATGCCTAGTGAGTCAACAAACCTACCAAGGTTTCACCTAAGCGGATCGTCAGGGAATTCCTTGACGATCCGCTTAGGTGAAACCTTGGTAGGTTTGTTGGCTCACTAGGCATACTTTATTTATTCTGCTCTACCTAAGTACTGAGCGCTTTATTGTTAGTTGATTACTCGTCTCGGGTTCTTTTCTTTGGGTTACGTGCTGACTCGGCCTGAACCCTTTTGACTTGGTGTTCATGTGCTTAAACCATTTACCTTCCACCTTCCTTGATACTAGTATAGTTATTTGTTTATTATATATACATATATATATATATATATATATATATATATATATATATATATATATATATATATGAGCATTTATGATAAAAACATTTGACATTGCTACACAAAAGCTATCATGTATCAGTACTATAATTTATACTTTGTCAGGCGATGGCTGGTCACCAGTGATAGGAATGGTTTTCGTGATAATTCGTTACCCTTTTTCACACAGATAAAAGGGCATAAGGACATAATTAATAATGTGCTTGTCGGTAAGTCTGTATTAAGTCTGTATTAAGCAATAAAAGTTAAGTCTACGTTAGATGAACGAAGAATGCTAGAGGGTGTAGATGAGTGAAGAATTTTACGAGGTGACGATACGCTAGCTATTTGTGTTGTCTACACTATGTAGCATTTAATGATAGGTATATGGCTAGAATAAATGTGTCATGTATGTTTTTGTAGAAGTTTTTTCCGGATGTGTTTTAAAGGGATTTGTTTATATATTTTTTGTTAGAGCTGTGAAATTTATATAGGATGATCGTAATACTTAATAGACAGAAAAGAATAGCATTAAGTTAAGTAAACAAATAGATAGCTATCATTGCATTAATATATAAGGGGCCAGCATCCACTGATTATTACTTTCTCATTACATGTCTCAAAAACTTGACCTATGTTTTTCTGATGTTATGTACCAGTTTACTTCTCGTGTCTATCCTCTCCAAAACCTCGTAGTTACTCACGTGTTCCGTCCATGATATTTTCAGTATCTTTCTGTAGAACCGCGTTTCGATTGCTCCAAGTCTTTCCTTCGTCTTTGTACAGCATTTACTGCCATATTGAAGGACAGTCATCGCATAGCAATCCAGTATTCTCTTCTTTGTTTCCAGCGAAATTTTATTGTCTCTTAATACTATACTCAGTAGCTGGAATACATCCTTGGCCATGCCAATACACCTTCGAATCTCAGTGTCGCACTTTCTGGCCTGTGTTAGAACGCTAACCACGTATTTAAATTTCTGCCACTGTTTATTTTGGTATATATATTTTATATATATATATATAATTCGGAAATTAATTGTTTCCGCAAACAAGGTTTTAAACTTTACTTATCCTCAAGTCATTTATAATAACTGATTTTTCAACGTTTTTCAACATTACAAACAGGGATTTTTACACACACGGGACTGATCTTTAAGCAACCAAAAATTTTGAAAATTATGAAGGAGTTACTTAAGAATAAGTAATATGTATCTATAGGTGTGATTACATTTGGACATTACTTTCATTCAGTATTTTATTTTTTGATCTGGAAACAATATAATGGATAAATGTTCTTCTTGGTACAGTCTATAGACATCACCACCATGGTAAGGTTTGGATTTTTTTACTATACTCCATGTTATACCAAGGTGTTTTTATTTTTCAGTTTTAATTCCCACACGTGGCGAGTAAGTTTAGTACAAATTTTTAAGGTTTTTCTGCTTAAATGTAGATTTGTGATTGTTCCATCTGTTTTTTAGAATTTCTTTTGTAGATACCAAAGATGTTTTCTTTGTTCATCTGTAGCATGTACTTCTGCTTTGTAAATAACCCCTTCTCTTTTACAAAGTCCGTTCAGTGGAAATTTGTTTTTGTCCCTACAATTACATTCTTTATTATTGATGTTATGCTGCCTTGGTGTTTATGTAATTTTCTAAATTACTAGTACAGCTGTATCTTAATTTGATGGAAATCCTATTGAGAATTTTATTTAATTCTGAATTTTTTGGGAAAGTGTTTAAAAGATATTTGCCCTATTTTGAATTTTACTTTATGTCAAAAAGTTGTTTGAACCACTGAGCTATGTTTTCTCAAGCACACATGGCCTAGTGGATAGTTAGTTCCACTGACTTGACTTAAAGTGTTGTGAGCTCAATACCAAGCTACATCAGTTGTAATCAAATAAATAGAGAGTTAAATTAAAGAGGGATTATTACATGAATAACAGAACTGGTAATGCACATGGAATGAAAATGATATACCCCAGTTATCGTAATAAAGGGTTCGGTTCAGATTTCCTAGCATCTGAAGAGGGTCGGAGCGTACATCGTCCCAAAATTATGACACAAAGTTGAGGTTTAATGTGGCGAACACAAACACGTGCGCACCGGCCAAGGACAAAAATTTCCACAGTCTCCACATCCACCGGTTGTGCTGTACTCGGTGGCGACTACTAATTCCTCCCTCTTGTGCAATGGAATAGTACATCCTCAAGACACAGTTCCTCGGGACCGAGCACCTCTCAGTTTTATTTTTGTCAGAAGCATATTTGTCCCCAGACAGAGATACAACAGCTCCGTACTCTGCTAGAGGTAAGAAACATAGCTAAATATGATGATCCTTACCAGTAAGGAGACCTGAAACAGGTAAGTATTTGTGAAGATTTTAATGCATATTACCTAGGAACTTGGAGTCGGCGAGCCAAGTCCAAATAAAGAGTTAGTACTTTCGTTTTGCATTAATCCTACTAGATAAGGCAGTCACTTTTTCCCCTCGAACTAGGAACTAGGTAAAGGAAAGAGAAACGCTGAATTCCAAATGTTCAAGAAATCAACGATGAAACCACTTCATTTTTTTTTTTTAATCATCTCACCCCAAGCAAGGCATTCCACTGTCACTATTGCGCATGGGGCTACACAGGGAAAGGTAAAGAGAAGGAGTGGATAGACATAGGGAATGTCAGGAGAAAGGTGACAGATGAGTAAGGATAGCGAGGATGAGGGTCGGGCAGATGGGAAGAGTGCTTGATAGAATGGGAGCAGGTTAGTGTGTTAGGAGGTGTGTATTGACCTTACATTTAAACTCCTGGAGATTGTAGCCGTCGGGGAAGCAATCGTTTGGAAGAGAATTCCACAGTCGGGAAGTGCGAGGAAAGAAACTGTTGGAGTAGAAGTTACGGCTGCATTTTATCGGTTTCACTGTAAAAGGGTGGGATCTAGTTGCTAATCTAGTATCTCGTGCAAATTCGTATTTAGGGGGCACCAGTGATCTAAGTTCATCGGAGCAGAAGCCGTGAAAGTATTTATAGAAGAGACACAGGGAAGCCACGTCTCACCGGTGGGAGAGAGACTGCAGGCGGTCTGCCAAGTCAGTATCTATCACATTACAGACCCTCCTCTGAACCTTATCGAGAAGCCCGAGGAGAACAGCAGGGGCACCCGACCAGATATGGCAGCAGTATTCAATGCACGGGCGGATGGTAGATTTGTAAATGTGCAGGATAGATTTAGACGGAAAAAACTTCCGGGCCCTACACAGAGAACCGACTTTCATAGCAGCGGATTTAGCAATGGATTCGATATAGTCATTGTACTCCACAAAAAATCGTGACATTTCAAAAACAATAAAAAGAAAAATTAATTTGCTGACCGCCATGATCGTCTATGTTCCTTAATAATTTCTCATTAATAACATGGAGTAAGGGAAATGGTATGTCTTTACTTAATTTTAAATTCAGTTTAATTTTCAATAATGATTCAAATTATGAAAACACTGAGAGACAAAATTGTTTTTAGTTTATGAGTATTTTAATATAATGTACTTTCAAATTGTGGATGATCACAATTCTACACAATGCCATTTCGTTTTAATTATCCATGAATTTCCGGGCATACTAGATGAATATTAACCATTCTGAAAATGTACTTCAACTTTGATTTGTGTCTTTCTTATCAGCTGTTGAATAAACAAGCTAAAAGCATCTGTTATATAGAACACAAAATCCTATACTTTACAGCAAATAGTAGAAGCCGATAAAAGTAGAAAGCTTACACACAAAATCGAATCACTAAAAACAAATTCCGATACACTATTCTAAATATAAGATTCAAATAAAATTAAGTGATTCTGGTAGCTGATTAGACAAAAGCCAATTGAAATGTCAATGAAAAGTGTTTATGATTCTTGGCGTAAAAACAAAAAAAGTATGTGTTCGGAACCAATCATGCTACTAAATTGGTTATTTATTCAAATTTTTGTGATAGACAAAAGGTCAGTCAGTCAGTAAGTCAATCTGTCAGTCAGTCAGAGACCCAGCTGGACCCTAAAGAGAAGATGACAGCAATAACAACAAGACACTTCAGCTGACTCCTTAAAATTAACACACGTTTTTCTTTTCTACGATTTTTTCTAAAACAGTCATATTTCATTGAAACAAACTGTTTGAAGTTAGACGGTATCTTACTAATATAACAAATAAGTGCCTTAAATTATACTAATTGTTTATTAATTGTGTATATATGAAATATATGATTCTTCTTTCTATTTTTCTACAAATCATTTTTTTCTGTTTTTTTATTTTTTCTTAAAGTTGGTATTGTATTTTTGGACAGTGACTTGACATTAATTTTTCTTTTTAATCTAGCTATTCTACCCCCACAGTCATTAACGCTAGAAAACGGTTGGATGAATTTTGCAGCGACCTGAAGTTGTTGATTTTGTTCCTGTTATTTTTTTTTATGGGTATTGAATTGAAGACGGAATTCCGCTTTAATTTCTGCCAATAATTTTTTTTTTTGCATTTTTAACAGAAAACTATCTCAATTTGAACTGTCACAATTCAGAGCCGATGGTTTACGTTAGATCTGGGATGTGTGAAATGCATACATATACAGTTTTTCTATAGGAATATAAAAACATAAATTATTGTACATAAAGCGATGATGTTAATAAAATAGTAGACGGCGTATAATAACAGGACTAAAATTTATATTAATAAGAAATATACATTTTTCTTACAATGCAAACATCATTAAATATGAACACACACATACATATATAAATATATATATATATATATTAAATATGAATGGTGTTTCAAAACAAAAATATAGCAAAATAAATAGAGTGAGATGAACAAAATTGTCACTAATTTATATTTTTAATTTTGCGCATGCGCGTTTTTTTATTATATTTTGTCTACAGCAAAGTATAGTTAGGTCAGTTGGGCACAGTCTTAGAGGAAAAGAGTATTATGAGATAATTCATTTCGCCAGAAATTTGAAATGTTATGTTGTACAGCTTAGCATTTGAGCCGGAAGCTTCAATATGAGCCATTCACAGTGTTTGGGTGTCAATGAGAAAAAATTAGAGGATTTGGAAAGAGTTAGATGATTCTAATGGTGATTACGAATATGTTTGAACTGATCAGTAGTAATGGCGATGATATGCCCTTATTCATCAGACGGAAAAGTTTAAAAGTGTTTAAGTCTGTTTCCATCCACTTTTAAGCTAATGGATGACGGGTTCAATCCTAAGTTGACGCATCGTCAAATTTTGGCATGAAGCCAGATTTAGCTAAAAGATGCAAATATTCACAAGGCTTGATTTCAATGTGTTAATATGCGTTACTACATACATAACATTACTTATACATCCGACTCTGGGAGACACTTTTAACTTCCTTTGTTTATATTTTCTAGTGACATTTGATTCTTTCGTTGCTTCCTATCCGCTTCCTTCCGTGCGCAAGTTGACGGCATTCTGTTTTAGCTTCGTATAAACAGAAGACTTCCCCCTCCTAAGGAAACATCTTTGCAAGACACACCCTCAGCCATTTGACTACTTCATTGCAACGGCACCATTCACTTATAGACAACATTAACCATCACATGGCACATTCGTCATAACACCACACACTTAGCACATTGATATCCCCGGGCTCTACTTTCGGGTTTCCGGCACTCCTGACGCCTCAGCCTACGCCCTCTGCAAAACAAAGGTTACCAAAAAGAACATTTTCGCTGCGGGTAAAACAGATTTGACGTAAGCATGTTAGCGAAGTGGTTTAATAGAATGCTTAGAACCCAACCTTTATCAAAATATGTTCATGTCTCCTGAAGAGTGTATGTTGATGTAGATAAAATATCTATTTAGAAATCATGCAGCTCAACACTTAAAGGGAAGAGACACAACACAGACGTGCCAGAAATTTATGGTTTTGTGTCAGTTATTTTTTAGCGATGTTGGCAACAATGTAGAAAATTAGATAAAACACACACACACACACACACACACACACACACATATATATATATATATATATATATATATATATATATATGAATATATATAATTATGCCTGTATCAGTTAGTTCATATCTATCTATCTATCTATCTATCTATCTATCTATCTATCTATCTAAGTCATATTCAAGAAACCGTGGTTATTTAATCCACAGCATGGCGAACTCGCTTTTCTAAAGTGTGTAGATAATCAGAGTCGGATTATAGTTGTATTATTTGTAAACCAGAAATACTAAAATCGAATAAAATTCAAAAGAACACTGTTTAATATACATCCAACTCTAATATTTTCTCAGTGTTCTCAGTGATACAATGAGCAAATACTGAAAAGGAATATATATTTTCAAATATGCAATGCAGAATAAATTAGAAACCCAGAAAAAAGTCGAAATTCAAAAAGGAATACCGATTTAGATACAGCTGTACTTGCTGAGAAAGTTAAAACATTCTAACAATCGTTTATTAAGTTATTTTTATTTAACCATATCACTCCTAGTAAGGCGGAAAAGCCGCTAAGACACAAGAGATTGATGATAGCGAAAGTAAAGTAGAAAAGTTTAATAAGTTAAATGAACAACAAAATAAGGTTTTAAAAAATGTTACTAAGGTTTGAAAGTAAAATTTTAAAAATCGATTTTTTACAGAAAAGCAAGAATACAAAACAGTTTTCCACCGGAGAGAATTCAGAGAGAAAAAACCGTCAGAAGAAAATCTATACTTGAATCCAATTATTTCAGCAATAAAATTATGATAGATTGCTGCCAGTCAAATATTACATCTGATTTCCTAAAATCACGTACCAAAGGTCATTAGAGCAATTGTAAAGATATTTACAGAAAAGGCACGGGTAAGTTACATTACAGAGTAAGGAAAGTGACTGAAGGCGAGATGCCAGCAAAGTACCGATAACATTGCAAGGACCCCGATATATATTGCAGGAGCATCGGAATAGGTGTGGCACCAATCTTCAATGCAGGGATGAATGATAGACTTATTAACGTGCAAGATGAATTCTAGTGAGAATAATTGTCCGAGATGATATAATGAACAAACATTCTTAGCAGCAAACCTAGCAATTTGATTCAATATAATAACTCCGCTTCATGTCAGTAGACAATAGGGTATCGCGAAGTTGCAATGAGTTACTCTCCTGGAGGTTGGCATCAACCATGCTGACTTGACTGATTATTTCGAAGATATTTATCACTTTCCAGAAACTAGCACTCCACCGAAAATATTTTCGCGAGTAATTTTGAAAAATGCAAAGAAATTTTGAATCGAATGCAGCATAAACTAGAAAGTAGATGCAATTAGTATTTGTCTATATTTCTGAGATGAGGTAGTAGTTACAGTATTTACATTATTCGGACTATTGTCCGCATTTTTGTTGGCAACTGTACGACACATGACCTAGTAAATATAGACATTGGTTAATTCTTGACTTGACTCTTAGAGTTGTGAGTTCACTACCTGGTTACAGCAGTGGTGAACAAGTAACTTGCAGGGTTAGAGGAAGATAACTCATGACTTCCAATCGAGGTTTTATGCAAGAAATGAGGATGCTATACCCCAGTGATTGTAATAAAGGGTTCGGTTAAGAATTCCTAGTACCTGAAGAAGGCCGGAGTGTACAACGACCGAAAACGCGGTACAAATGACAACAAAGATTAGAACAATAGTCCGAATAATATAAATACTATAAAGTAGATTCAAGAACAGTAGTTGGAACATTAGTCACTATAAAAGAATTGTTGATTAACTGCGCTGAAATTGGTATATATTGTCATCCAGTACTAGTTGAGTAGACTAGCATAAGGCATGTTAATGAACAGAAATTATTTCACCAAATCTTTCCCATAATTTTTATGTAGCACATAAAAACTTATGGAAAGATTTTGATGAATAATTTCTATTAATTAACATTTCTTTATGTCACTGTCGTTTTAAAAAAATGAACAGTATTTATGAATATCGTTTTAGAAGGCAGTCTGTTTTAAAATACTGATCTCGTGCCCGAATTGAACAGAGTAGTCGTCATCTATTTGCTTGATTTTATTGTGTTTCAATGTCATGTACTTTTACACTTTTATAATTTTCAAGAACTTGAAGGATCATGGCTCTCCAGATTTTCCCGTAATTCTGCTAAAATTTGAAAACATTGATTCCAAGTAATGTTTCACCATTTGCTATTCATCCGAACTTCTGTTCAGGTATTCGGATGTGCGTTGTGGTGCAGTGAATTATCACCACGGAACGACAAATCGGAGAGCCAAGTTCGAATTCCAGTTGAATTCGTTGCATTCACTAACTCGCAAATAACCTTAAAAAAGGTAGTAATTCATCTTTTCTCCCTCGAGCTATGGGTTAAATAGCGGGACAGATTTGATTCTACAGGCTTGCATGGCAACCATTATACTGCAGAAACGGGTAACCTACTGCGTGAAAATCTTCTGCCCTCTCAGTCATGTCTCTTTCGAGTCATGATCCCCCAAGACTTTCTCACGTATGGCACTTAACTGACTGATCCATTGAATAGGTCAGTCGATGTTTACATCTGCTCATCCTGCCTTCAATATGTTCTGTAGGTATCTAATTCTACAAAATCTCTTTTCTCATTATGTTTCCCTAAAATTTTAGGTGTCACCTTTGGATTCAAAGTAGAAGTGTTCTTTTTGTTTGCATTTATCGCTGATCATATGTTTCCAATATTGTAGGCTTACAGCCATATCACGTTGAATACACCGGTTCTCGCTAGATCACCGAAGTTAAGGAACATTGAGCCTGGTCAGTACTTAGATAGGTGACCGCTTGGGAATACCAGGTGTTGTAAGCGTTTAGTGACAGATGTGCGTTGTGGTGCATTGTATATCGGCTCGGAAAGAGAAATCGGTGAGCTGAGTTTGAATTTCAGTTGAATACCATGCATTCACTTAAGCACTGGTACCCTTGGAAAAGGTATTAAAAGAAAAACGTATTACTAGACACAAAAACTTATATAAAAAAAACAATAAATTGTTGAAATTAAAAGGTACTACCAGCAATAAATAAATAAAAATTTAGTTGGCAATAAATGACCCGCCGAGGTTGATATGCCATAAAAACAAAACAACCAACCAATATTGTATTGGCCATATCTTTCCGTAGAACAACAACTGAATAGTTCCAAGTCTCCTCTTTAATTGTTAGGTCATTATCCCATATTGCCTGTTAGATAGAAGGGTTGTTACGAGGATTACATAGCAATTACGCTATCTTTTCTTCGTTTCTTACGAAATTCATAGAATTGTAAATTTTCCAATCGATAGTCAGTTCTTTTATTTCATTTATCTTTTCTCTCCTGTCTTGGGGTTCACTGTCTATCAGCCATCAAATCAACCTCATCTGCATATATTATACACCGATAATCTACTCTACTTCTACAAAGCAGAACTGCTACTTATGACGAGTTTATTTCTCATTTGGATAAGTCCCCATAACATTTTCATGTGAATTTTAAATTCTCAAAGCCCTATTTTCTCATTGTTCTGGAATTTTTTAAATTGATTTTATCGTTTTAATATGTTTTCGTATGGTTACTGTTTTTCTCCCTCATTTATCTCTTCTCTCTCTCTCTCTCTCTCTCTCTCTCTCTCTCTCTCTCTCTCTAAGTCTTTATTTTTCAGCTGTGAGGTGATTTTTAGCATTCTCTGTTATATTAAAGATTTGCTAAGTTATATGAGCACAGTACATTAATATGCGTTGCGGTGCAGCAGATATCGACTCGGAACGGCAAATCGGGGAGCCAAATCTTTTTTTTTTATATTCATTTCACCCCAAGCAAGGCGGAAACGCCACTGATGTGCAGGGGGCTACATAAATGTAAAAAGATTAATTAGAAAAGAGTGAGGAGTACAAACTAGTTAGAAAGGAAAAATAGAAAGCTGGGAAAGCAGGTGCGATGACAGATACATAGGTGGAGAGAACGTGAAGATTATACAGGGGAGGGGAGAGAGCTAGAGTCCAGTGGTTAGTAGATGAGTATTGACTTTGCATTTAAATTTCTGGAGGTTGTAGCCGTCAGGAAAGAAAGAATACGCGAGCGAGTTCCACAGGCGGGAAGTGCGAGAGAAGAAGCTGAAGGAGTAGAATTGTCGTCTGCATTTGGCTAACCTGACTGTGAATGGGTGGGACCCAGTTGCCAGTCGAATTCCAGTTGAATTATTTGCATTTATTTATGCACAAATATCCTTGAGAAAGCTATTAATATGTCTCTTCCCTCCAGTTATTGGTTAAATAACAAGACAGATTGGGTTCTAAAGCCTTGACTGGCAACCGGTCTATCGCAGAAAGCAATGGTAACCTTCTGCGGCATAATCTTCTGCCTAGTCAGTCATGTCTCGAAAGAGACATGATCACTTAAAGCGTGTATTACATATGGCACTTAACTGACAATTACAAAAAAGGTTGCTATCATTTAATCTTTACTTTCGGAAAATAATCTCTGTTTTTGTATACCCTCGAATGACTACAATAGTCAGATACTTAAATTTTTGTACTTGCACAATCCTGACGTCTCCGAGATGTAGTTCCCACTCTGAGTCGCCTATTTTGCTTGCAGACATGGATGGCATCTTCTTAAAGTTAGTAGTTGACATATTTTTTCAAGAATTTTTAAAAACATTTCTTTCTGAGTGCCATCAAAACAGTTTCATCTGCGTATCCGAAACTGCTGAGAATATGCCGTAAAATAATCAATCGTGCTACATTTTCTGCTTGTGTGAGGATCGTCTTGTATCAAGAAAATAAATCTGTTGAGAAAACATGTATTTCCGTTTCTCCACTTTCTATTTATTGTGTAATCATTGAATTCCCTGTTTATCCGCATGTAGGCGTTTCTGTTTCTTCTAATTGTTACAGATTACTCAAACATTTTCCCCGTGTAATCCCATGTATAAATATAGATTAGATAGAATGAACGATAGACTGATACCGAGGGAAAAGAATGCTCTCTTTTGCACGAGCACACAACCAGCCACGCTTATATAACAAATATATATGATTACTCTTCGGATTTTGCTGGTTAAATAGTTGCCTCTATAATTGTTTATCTCTACAGTGATTCGTTCCTTCCTCTATGTGCCGTGTCTTTACAGGACGTAGGTGTGATTGGCCTTCCACATTTCTCTCTCCCTTGTAGATTTCACTTGTTACTCCTCCCAAAACCTGCTTTATTATCTATTTGATCAAAGTCCATTATATATTTTATGCGTTGCTTTCTTCTGTATCTCTTTCTCTCTCTCTGTCTATATTGTGAGTATAGAATTCTCCAAGTCCTCTTTCCTCATTAAATGTTACAGAAACTTCAGGTGTCTTTTCCTGATGTCAAGTATAAGTTTCCTTTTCATTTCCACCCTCTCCAAAATTTTGTCGTTGCTCACATATTCAGTCCATGATATTCTCAACATCCTTCTGTAGAGATATATTTTGGTTGCTTCAAGTCTTTACCTCCATCTTTGAGAAGATTGTCCGACATTTGCTGCTAAATTTAAGGACAGGCATCATATAACGGTCTGGTACTATCACCGAACGTTAAAAGCAACCCATATTCAGTGACATCCTGTTAATTTGGTTATATATCTACATTGCATTTAAAGAAGTAAGATCCGAATATTTTCTAATGTTAAGAGATTGACAATTTTCAGCATCTTCTTTGCATATGCGTATGAAGTTATATTTAAAAAAAAATTAGTCACCTATCTTCTCCTTCATGTGCCGTCTTCTTTCAGGATATAGACGATCATAGACTTCCACCTGGTCCTGTGTCTTGTCGCTCTCAATATATTTCTCTTAGTATCTCTTCTAAGCCACACTCCGCCAACCATTTGCTCAGAGCTAACAAGTACGTCTCGTGCTGCTTTCCCCTGTCTCTTCTTCTATTTATCCGACCTGTGAATATTAAATTATCCAAACTCTTCTTCCTCATTACATGTCCCAGGAACCTCATTTGTCTCTTCCTGATTTATCTTCGTTTGCATCCTTTCCAACACCTCATCGCTGCACTCTTGCTCCGTCCATGGAATCCTCAGTATGCTTCTGTAAAATCACATTTCTCCTGCCTCAAGCCTCTTTCATCTTTGATGAGATCGTCCAGCATTCTATTCCATACAGAAGGACAGATATCACATCCAGCACTCTTTTCCTTTTTTTAATGGGATTTTCCAGTTTTTCAATACTCTGGTTAGCTTCTGAAATGCGCCTTTCGCCATCCCAATTTAACTTCTTTACGGCCGTGTGAACTAGACTGGTGTTTTATCTCATCGATAAGCTTTCCAGTTTCTTCAAAAATCTTTAACACAATACTTCTAAAATCTCCTCCTAAACTCTGAAATTTTATTTCCTACTTATTTTTTTCCTCAATAGCAGTAGATAGTTTCACCATTCACCTGGTTTAAACTTCTCGACTGTTTTTAAGCATGAGTAGAGTTTTATTTCTTTATTTTTTTCACTGTTTGTGATTTTTTTTAGTTGTTTTTCAAATCTACTCAAACTCTATATCTGTCTTTGAACTCTGAAATTTTTATTATTAAACATTTCCTTTTCTTCAGTAGGAGTAGAGAGGTTTATCTATCGCTCGGTTATCAAATTTCCATTCTTTTTTTTTTAATAGGTGTAGAGGGTTGTGCGTTGAGGTGCACTGGTTGTCGGCTACGAATGAGAAATCGGGGAGCCTTGCATTCGCTTACGCACAAATACCCTTGGGAAAGGTATTAATCCATCTCTTCCCTCCGATTATGGGTTAAATAACAGGACAGGTTGGGTTCTATAGCCTTGGCGGGCAACTAGTCTACCGCAGAAAGTAATGACAACCTACTGCGGAATAACCTTCTGTCCAGTCAGTCATGTCTCTTTCGAGACATGATCGCTCAAGTGTGTGTCACCTATGGCACTTAACTGACTGGCTGACTGACTAATTTTTTGTAGAGGTATATTCCTTGTTTCCTGTTTAGGATTGGATTCACGGTTCCTGTTTTATTTTTCTCTTTCTTTTCTAGAACCGTCTTAATGTTATTTTCGCTTTGCTTGGGGTGAATTGAATAAACCAATATTACATCTAAAAATTGAATTTTAGATTTTCTTTTTTTTCAAAGTTCAAAAAATAATTTATCTCGAGTCTTAGAGTATTTGGCTTTACTGACAACACCAGCCAACTGAATTAACACACTTGGTCTGCACCAAATTCTGTGAAACCTGACGCTGTATTTCTTTCATTTATACCCATCCTTAAACATTGTGGCGTATGTGCTATTTTTTCTTCTTTTTTAAATAATTACACCCCACGCATGTCAATAAAGCCACTAAGACGCAATGATTTACTGAGTTTTAGAGAATATATATAAATTTTTTATAACCGTCTCACCCCAAGCAAGGCATTTTACTGCTACTGTTGTGCATAATAGGAGGAATATTATGAGAAAGAGTGACAGGTTACAGGGGGTGTCAGGAAGATGGTAAGAAAAATGAGAATACTAATGAGAGTGCGGTGGACCGAGAAAGGAGAATATGAAAAAAATAAAACTCTGATATATTATGCTATTATTATGCTATTATTCCACAAAACCATTATTAGCGTTTGACACAACTTAATTAATTTACAATGTTGGAAATATTATGTCCGTTCATTTTTAGATATTATACATGTATATTTAAAATAAGAAGTAACACTTCCTTTATCTTTTTGCATTTTTATTAAATGAAATATATATCTTATCTTTATAGTCGGGCTTCTTTCAGTAAAACATTTTATCGGCGTCTATATGTCATATGTATATGTCAGATATGTTTTCTATATGTGATATATGTATATATGTCATAATATATCTATATGTCATATATGATGTCTATATGTCATATGTCTCTTTATCTAAATCATATGTTTATATGTAATATACGATATTTATATGTCATATATTATATTTATTTGTCATATATGATGTCTATATGTCATCTATAACCACTTTTATCATATATGATGTCTATATATCATATATTATCTCTTAATGTTATATATGTTTATATGTCATATACGATATCTATATGCCATACATGATATTTATATGTCATATATGATATATGTATGTTATATATAACTATTTGTCATATATAATGATCAAAACTGCCAAAAGTATTAATTTGGTTGACCAAATCTTAAATTTTAGTATTGTAATAAACGAAGGAAATAATTGCTGAAAGCTAAAGACATTTCGAAATAGGGAAAGAAGCCTTCCAGAACATTTGCAAAGTATTAAGAGACAGAAGAATTTCGCCAGAACAAACAGAACACTGACTAGCTATCTATTTCCTTATACATAATTGAATTCTAAACAATTTCCCCATAGATATTAGCCAGTCGTTAAGACGACAGGTATGTCATTCTTCAAAACATGTTGAGAATACCAGAGAGAAAACATGTGAAAAACACAAGTTTTCATTTTGGTCGATTTATTTAGCGTCTATAGATTATTTACTGTCGAAATGTAAACAATTTGAACAATTATATGGCTTCAACTAAATATGTTTTGAAAGCAGTTGTATACCTTCCCCTATCAACAAAATGTATTGCTGGTCAGGTTGCCTTAAAATTTATTGTTACTAATTATACTATAAATATGTATTGTTGTTTTCTTTCTTTTTATATAAAAATGTATTTTACTTTAAAAAAAATTATTTTTATATATTCATAGTGTTTTGTTTGCGGTAGCTGGGACCCTAGCAGGTATACCACCTCTGGTCAGGTTAGACCTCGGAACAACAGCAATTACACGCTCCTCAAAATCTACAATCTACCGACCAGAAGCTTTCGTGCTGGGTGTGGTTTATTGTCATGCCTAGATCGAAAAGTTTTAAGAAAATCGAAAATAGCAAAACAATATTTTGCGTTGATTTAGAAAGAGACAGTCGAATATTTTGGAATGTATTATAAGGATAAAAGGCGGAGAGATTTCATACACAGAGCAGAATGAAAGCAAGAGAATCAAAGGGAGACAGCGAATAACTTAGGTAATGGATGATAGAATAGGGTGTGCATTATATTGTAAAATAAATAATATTGCTAAAAGCTTAAAAGTGTGAGGCGTTGTATATATATATATATATATATATATATATATATATATATATAATATTGCCGAACGATATTTGTTCATATAAATATAATATTTAAATATATAAGTATGTATCTAGGAACATTTATTTCTCTGTAAGTTACACAAACAAGCCAGTTAAAATAATATGCATCTTTGAGCAAAGTGTTGGCTGGGGATCTGTGAACTCTCCTGTTTCTCTGTCTAGAAAACATTTGCAATATGAACTGCCACTCAAAGTAGGTGCGTGTAGCATAAACAGTGCATGATGTTTTCGCTTGTCGTAAAGTTATTGGGCCTTCATTTTGGCAGGAAACCCACGCATCATGGAAATGGTGAACGCAGACGGTTAATATCTCGGCGTATGGTTTTCAATTGACGAATCTAGAAAAACAAATCTTCCAAAGATAATTATTGAGACTGGTGCGTGGAAAAGCATTGCACTGGAACTCCTTTCTACAGCTTTGAATCCTGGTCAACCTGTTGTCAAAAACTTCGACTTCTTAAGCACTTTCACCATCGTCAACATTCATTGGCGTAATTTCTTAAAAATTGAAGGCGAAGTTGACGAACATTGACGCCATGGCGTTGAAGACACAGTTCGCACAGCATATGTCTACAGAAAGAATGTCGTCTGGTCATCATTGTGTTGTATACTGAACTCATGCTGGGATACCGTGACAGTGATGTACCCAGAAAGAGATACAAAAACAAATGTATCAGAAGTTTTCACAGCGACAATTTTCGTGGAGACACGGAAATTCATTGTCCACCGAGCTGCCTAATGAATGTAGGGATGATATTATGGCTGAACCGGAAACTTTAAAAAATCATTAAAAAAACACGTTAGAACACAAACCTTGCAGTAAAGTTTTCTTTGTCGTCGGTTCAAACCGGCATCGGATTGTTCAGCCATCTGTAAACCTGAACGTGGATAGCATTTTTCTTGGACCTTCGTTCACTAAGTTCTGATGTTATTATGAACTTAATAAAATTAAGTTTCATCATCAACTTTTTTAAATATAAATTATGTTCAATATTATAATTATGTTCAATATTATTCTTTTTTTATGTTACTCGCTGAATATTTCGTTCTTGTCTTTAAACTTTTTTCTTTTGTTTTACTTTCTTTTTTTTTTGTTTATTTTATTGAAACATTTGTCTTCCTATTTGTTTTACACAATTTCTTCCTTTATTTTTTTAAATCATTCGGATTCTTTATTTTCTGCATTACGTTTATTTATTTCTTTGTTCCCATTAACTATTTCTGTCTTTTTTTTTCAATGAAATGGTTTTGTTACAGATAACTTTATTTATTGACTTGAAATCAATTATTTCCTCCCAGTAATTTTCTTTCTTTCTTTCTTTCTTTTTTTCTTTCATTTTTTGTTTGTTTCTAAAAATTACATGTGTCTTTATTTATTTCTCTACGTTTCCCTTTTTTTTTAATCATATCACCCCGAGCAAGGCAGTAACGCCACTGATGTGCCGGAGGCTACATAAGAGTGAAAAGATTAGAAGAGAGAAAGCCGGAAACCACATCCTAAACAGGGAACAAGGGATGATCCTCTACACCTGTTCAATAGACGTGGGTGGAGTTTGAACCGGGTGATAGTTTAGTCTATCTACTCCAATTGAGAAAAAAAAAAGAAGAAAAGTGAAAAGATTGGAAAAGAGAAAACCGGAAACCATATCCTAAACAAGAAACAAGGGATGAACCTATCTTTCTTTCTTTCTTTCTTTGAAATTCTTGTTTTGTAACTTTTTCTTTCTTATTTTGAAATTTTTATGTTTATTTAATTCCTTAATCTTTTCTTTGCTTCCTTCATTGAAATACTTGTATTCTTTCTTTCTTTCTTTCTTTCTTTCTTTCTTTCTTCTTTCTTTCTAATCAATCTGTTTTTATTTACTGCACTATTTTTCTTTCATTCATCATCTACATCTTTCTTTCTTTCTTACCAATTTATGTCTTTATTTACTGTACTAGATTTTCTTTCTTTTTTCATCTCTGTCTTTCTTTTTACTTTTCTTTGTTCTTTCAACCATCTCTTTTGTTTACTTTCTCCTTGTTTACGCTCCATTATCTTTATTTCCCTCTTTCTTTTATAAATTTTATTCATATCTACTCATTTTTGGGCTCTCTTCCTCTATTCTTGACCCCTAATCTCTTTCGTCTACATCTTCGTAAGTTTTACTTCTATATATATTATCTATCCTTCTTTCATTTTTATATTTAACTTTGAATACTTATTATTTTATTTACTGGCTTCCTTCGCTTACTTGCTCTCATAATTTTTTCAGTAACTTTACGTGTATTTGCCCATCCCATTCTATTCATAGCTGTCTGTATAACTAATTTTCCTAAGCTCTCTCTTCACCGTTTCTTAAACTTTACATACAGTACATTTTTTTACTTTTCATTTTTCATTCAAATGTGATTCTTCATTCCCACCATCTTTTCAAATATTGGTTAGTCTAGTGCCAGACAATTCAAATACTACCAGCATCAGAACCATCATAAAAAAAATCAATACATTTTATCTCCGACTTTTTCGAGCTACTGAATCATTCCAACTATTTTTCTTATATTATTTTCCCATCATATTTATTCCCCTTTTTTTTCTTCCTCTGTGTATTCGCTTTCTTTTCCTCTTTTCGTTTTTCCTCTTGTTATTTGTATTATCCGAAAAGTCGTGTTCTCGGTGAGATTGGCTAAACAAAGATACCAGCAAACTCTTTCACCCTGCAAAAACACATCCCCGGGTTTGGCTTCGACTCAACCCCGACCTCCTAACCCATCAGTCTCTTCAATAACACCCTTGAATAGAAAAAGATGTTATTTTATGTCTAATCCTCGCCTTGCCATGGAAGCCCAAGAAATAATCGGTTGTCACTCTATGCCCGGCCCGACCAGATGTAAAAACAGTATTTACGCAGCTCTGTTGGGCAAGCAGTATCCCATCACTAGCTAACGCGGTTCTAGCTTTGTTCCCACGAGGCTTCTAACACAGGCACGTTGCACACACACACACACACACACACACACACACACACACACACACACACACACACACTCATACACTACACATTATGTATACCACTATATAAATAAAAGTGCGCCTGTACGGTGATTTTAGATGATAATTTACATGAAGGTGTACAAGGTAAACTGTGTATATAAAAATATACATACTACCATTCCCACCCAACACACACACACACACACACACACACACACACACACACACACACATACATATATATATATAATTTCAAAAGTTATTTTGGGATAACCGTTTTGAAAAGAGACGTCCTAATTTTTATTTAAAAGATGTATATTACCGCTATCGTCTAGCAAACGGGCGCGGGACTTCTAAAAAGGACAAAAGTACTACGGATTACACAGGATATTAATCCTGATTACGTCTCCTCACTGTACGTTTTCACGTTGCTGGGCGTGATAGCCACTGTTAAACTCCATCGCCGAAAAAAAGTGTCCATTGAATATACGTGTAGCCACTAAAAATCATATTTGAAGTAATTAAATGTGGGATTAAAAAATCAATTCATACATACATACATACAAATACAGGGTGATTGAAAAGTAATTTTTTAATCATTTCAGACCTAACAAGGCGGGATTGCATCTCGTGTGCATGAGTTTATAGAGAGTGAAAGTGAAATAAATGACAGGGTACAGTGAGTATTGAGGAAAGGATAAAAGATAAACAGGATTTTGGAAGATAGAAGATGACGATTAACGTTGCATTTAAATTTTTAGAGATTGTAGTTATCAGGAAAGCAAGTAAACTGAAGAGAGTTCCACAAGAAGAAAGTGCAAGAAAAGTAACTTTTGGAATAGAAGTTGCTGTCAAATTTAGTTAATTCATCGTGAAATGAAGGAAATCTCGGTGCCAGTCTAGTCAGTCAAGTGCCATGTGATACACGCTTTGGGTGATCATATTTTGAAAGACACAAGACTGACTGGGCAGAAGCTTTTCCCGCAGTAGGTTGCCATCACTACCTGCGGTAGACTGGTTGCCAGCCAAACCTATAGAACCCAATCTGTCCAGTTATTTGACCCTCAACTGGAGAGAAGAGACGAATAAATACCTTTAACAAGGATATTTGCGCGTAAGTGAATACAACGAATTCAACTGGAATTCTAAATCGGCTCTCCAATTCCTCGTTCCGAGTCGATGTCCATTGCACCACAACGGGATCTAGTAGCAATTAAAATTAAAAGCTTGTCAGAGCAGTTGCAATGAAAATGTTTGTTGAAAAGACAGAGGGAGGCCATGTCACTTCGGTGGGAAATTGTTGAAATCGAGATTCCGAGTCATAATCGATTACATTTCAGATCATTATCTCGATTTTGTCGAGAACCTCGAGATGAATAGCAGAAGCCCCTAACAAGATCTAGAAACAGCATTCAATGCATCGATTAATGGTAGATTTTAAAATGTGTATGACTTGAAAAACTTACGATGCAGTGACCCAAGTTTAATTGCAATTGATTCTGTTTTTGATTCCATATAATTGTTTTATTTAAAAACGGGTGAAAACGTGAGGCCAAGTGTGTTACTCTCCAGAAGACGAGAATCAGCCATTCTGATGGAGGGCAGGAATGTTTGTCTATGGTGGTTACAGAAGAGCAGCTTTGCTTTAAAGGCATTCAAATTTAGATGTCATTTCCTACTCCAGTTAACTAATGATATCAGGACTGTTTCAGGAGCAGCAGGAGCAGAAACCAAGTTTGCCTTTTTAGCCTTGGCGGATTTCTTATTGAGACGGAAGTAATTAGTGCCTATTTGGGAACTGATTATCATTGATGAATATCAAAAATACCATATGACTTGGGATAGAGTCTTGGAAGGGGCCTGCGTTCGTGTGAAATGATCAGGAGGCGTGGCGTTCAAAACGTTCTTCATTTCACTATTTGATAGGAACAATTTGAGTAAAACAAACCTTCGTCCTGTGACACCGCTAACCCTGGAGCTTGCGGAGAAATTCAACATGTCAAACATAATGAAACGCTTTCGAGATATCTAAAGTCACAACTACAGTTCGCCATTATTATCAAGAGCCTGGCTTACATATTAAGTGATTGATGTTAGCACATCAACGGTAGAACTGGTAAAGCGGAAGCAATACTGTTTTTTAGAGAGTAGGTTACTTAACTATTTCAGGATTGATCAGAGCCTAGAATACTTTGCCAACTAGCGGTAAGAGTCTACGAGGGTGATAGCTAGATGCGTCAGAGGATTTACCAGGTTTCTAAAAAGCAGGAACTACAGATGAAGACGTCCAACAAGCTGGAAAGCAGGAAGCAGAGTAGCAGTAATTTTAGAGTTTGAAGAGAACAGGAGCAAAGTCAGTAGCACGTTTCATTAGGACAATGTTTGGTATTCTATGTCACCCGCTTGCCTTATGGGAGTCTAATTTAGAAATGACGTCCGTGACCAGAGACAGAGTTACGCACATAACATTCAGTAGATCATCTTTTCTGGGGAAGAAATCGAGTGTGATTACTCACAACGAGTCAAGAATTTGCGAAGAAAACATTCAACCTGATTTAGTTTAGATGTCTGGACATCGAAATAATTGAATAGATGTGGGATTGAAGATTTTCTGTTGTTCAGCACACTTTTAGAGATCCGTTAATAATCTCTAGAACTGAAAAGCGAGATTCTATACGTTGTTTCATTATGTCAGCAAGTAATAACTTTATTTCATTTAGAACACGCTTGCATACAAGCAGAAACAAAAAGGCGTCAGTAGCAATCAGACATGTGAATTTAGTACAGCAAAAAATAGGATTCCTGTGCGCAGGAGCGACCGAGCATTTTTGAACAGGAAGTTTGGAAACTTCTTTCAAAAGGAGGTCACGAAAGAAATCGCAAAACGAGTATCAATCCGCACGTTGATAACAGAAAGATATTTTATTGGTAGGAGGTTCATGCCTGATACGGGGGCGGGGGATGAAACAATGTTTGCAGAGACGAGATCAGAGTTACCAAGAGAGTAGAGCTGTAGGACTGCAGAGCACGACAGGGATAGAAGTACAGTATAGATCTAAAAGAGAAGCGTGTCTTTCGGGATTACAGGGGGAACTTCTGTCAACGTTCACCATTTGCGTGTGCGACTGAGTGATTGAGAAGCTCCGGGCTTCGATGTCAGCAATTCAGTGACAAGATGTTTTAGTCACACGTGCATAAAGTCACCGAGCACAAATATATATGCAAACGGATATAAGTGACCAGGCAGGAATCCTGACTTTGCAATCTGTGTCATTTTAGGCCCTGAGGGGGGGGACAATTTAATTATACTAAACCAAAATTTTGGAGGAACATGAAGGGCGAATACAAGATGTTACATAATCTATAGAAAAAGCGTTCCTGTTGAAACAACTTCACGCAGTTCCTGGAACGACTCGTGGAGCTTGTAGCCAAATCTAGTAGGAATATCGAGTTTTAAATAAAACCTCATACTTGATTATATTCTTTCATATCTATTTCTTAAAACATTATAGTTAATCAATAAATTATATGCCTTTTAAAAATATATGATCAGTCTTCGGTCCATCCTCGATAAGCGCTTTCAGACACTGGAAAATTTCGTTTAGGCCCGGTACGAAAAGAGATCGTGAAAATAGTTCAAAATGCTATCAAAGAGAATGTTTACAACCCAGGCACAAGGCAGATAAAATTTATTAAAGTGGGCGCGAAAATCCCACGAAATAGAAAGGTAAATCCAAACCTGCTATCTCCTGCAACAGACTGGGAACTAAGGGCCGATATAGGCTCAATATTGAAATTCCCAGAGCAAATTGCCATCACAAAACTTCGCCCAGATATAGTTTTCTTCTCACATAATTTGAAGAAGATAGTCTTGTGGGAACTGACGGTCCCCTGGGAAGAAAACGCAGAGGAAGCTCATGAAAGAAAGAAGTTAAAATATGACGAACTGCTGGAGAGTTGCAGGGTTAAAGGCAGGAGGGCTAGCTGCACTCCTATAGAAGTGGGGACTAGGGGATTTGCAGCAAGGTCCTTATGCAAAGCCTTAACAGATATTGGGATAGTGGGAGTAAAAAAAGGAAAGCACTCAAGTCTATAACCGAAACAGCGGAAAGAACAGCTAATTGGTTATGGATCAAAAGAGAGAGTGCCTGGATTCCAAATTCTTAGCTAAAATTCCCCGAAATTCTGCGTCTAAGTTAATGTTTCGGACGGGCTCACGTACGGTTCGCCTATAAATAGAAAGTGGCTCTGTCGCCAATCAGAAGCATTCGCAAGGTTTTGTACCGGGCCTAAACGTAATTTTCCAGTGTCTGAAAGCGCTTATTGAGGGTGGACCGGAGACTGATCATCTCTGATCGGGTCGGCGCGGTGAGCAGGGTATGATGTTGAAAGACCCGAAACCCTCTAGTGATCCTCGCGATGACATCACTGACGACACCCTCTAGCGCCCCCATTACGGTCCGTATGTTTTAAATGAAATATCTGATTTCTTCCTGCAAAAGATGACTTTTCTTATTTCCTTGCAGTTTGTCATATTTTCCAGAGGGAAAAATCCGAGGTCTGCGCGTCCAGTAGCTATGGTCCCTAGTATTGCCTTTTCTCGGATTCTTTCTTTTGCTGTATTCAGTTCTTTCGAGGCGTTCCATTTTCTACCTGTATATACTGATATTCCCGCCCCGGCTACTTTGGGATCTTTCGAGCACTCCTACTGGATTGTGGCTCTCACTTTAGCTACTTTAAATTCTTCGTGTAGACTTTTAAACGGGAGTTTCAGTGCGTTTGTTTTCCCGTATAATGCTGCGCTGCATAGAGATCTTGGCAAACCTAACCACCTACGTAGTCGTGATGTTATGCTTCTTTCCATTAGTCCTACCGTGGAGGAAGTGAAATCATAGATAGTTACAGGCCAGAGTATTTTTGGAAGAATGACGTGCTGATAAATCCAAGCTTTATATCTGCCAGGTAAGCCAGACTTAACAACCCTGATTAAACACCCTTCTAGATTCTCCTTTGTTAATATTACGGATATTGAATCTTTTAGGGTTACATCGAACTAATTCCCCAAGCTCTTTACTGGCTTTTTATGTATTGTAGGTATGCCATCTCCAAAGAGCTTAAATACACACACACACACGCACACAGGCATATATATATATAAATATATATATATATATATATATATATATATATAACTTAGTGATGATCCACGTATACTGTCTTAATATGTATAGGAAAAACTACTAAAAAGTTGTAAGTTTTAAAATGTATTTTTCTGACAGTACTTATTTATTTCTATCATTATATTTGATATTTCAGACCGTCCTCGGCCTTTCATCAGAAAAAATCATTTGTTTCTGATGAAAGGCCGAGGACGGTCTGTAATATCAAATATAATAATAGTAAAAAATAAATACTGTCAAAAAAATTCATTTTTAAACCTACAATTTTTCAGTAGTTTTTCCTATATATATATATATATATATATATATGTATATATACATATATATATATATTAATATATATACATATATATATACATATATATACATATATATATACTATTATATACATATATATTCATATACTTATATATATACATATACTTATATATATACATATATATATATATACATATATATATATACAATATATATATATATAATATATATATAATATATATATATATATATATATATATATATATATATATATATATATATATATAGCTAAATCCACTGCTAAGAAGGTTGGGTCATTATGTCAATACAGGATTTTTTTTTCCGCCTAAATCCATCCTGCATATATACAAGTCAACCATCCGTCCGTGCATGGAGTACTGCTGCTATTTATGGTCAGGCGCCCCTACCATTCACCTCAGTGTTCTCGACAGGCCCCAAAGGAGAGTCTGTAATGTGATAGGTACTGACTTGGCGGCTCGACTGCAGCCACTTCCCCACCGACAAAATGTGGCCTCCCTTCGTCTGTTCTATAAATACTTTCATGGCTTCTGCTCGGACGAAATTAAGTCATGGTGCCTCCAAAACAGGTGTTTACTCGTGCAACCAGATTGGCAACTGGGTCCCACCTATTCACAGTTAGGTTAGCCAAATGCAGACGATATTCTACTCCTGCACCTTCTTCTCTCGCACTTCCTGCCTGTGGAACTCTCTCCCATATTCTTGCTTTTCTGATGGCTACAACCTCCAAGAATTTAAATGCAATGTCAATACTCATCTATTAACCACTGGATTCTAGCTCGCTCCTCACCCCGTATATACTTCCCTTTTCCTCCACCTATGTAACTGTCATCACACCTGCATTCTCATATTTCTATTTCTAACTGGTCTGTACTCCTCACTCTCTTCTAATTAATCTTTTTACACTTATGAACCCCCCGCCGCACATCAGTGGTATTTCTGCCTTGATAGGGGTGAAATGATTATATATATATATATATATATATATATATATATATAGGGTGGCCCTGGAAAAAGAAAGACTCTGACACGATATACGGTTGGAATCAATATTATATTACAAAAGAGAACAGTGTACAGAGGAAATAGAGTATAATAGTACTTAGTGCCGGAACGGCGTTCTAACAACTGAGTATCGTAGCTGCTGCTTACTACTACCCCCGAGAATAGATAACTCTCATTATTTATGTAGTCCGGTAGAGTTCATATTAGTGTGTAGGTAATTTCCCACAAGAAAATATATATATCAGAATCTGATTCCTGGCTGAGAGAGTAGCTCGTTTGGCTCATACATCTGTATTCGGTGATCAGTGGATAACATCTTCACGATTAGAGATATAAACGTAAAACTATAAGCTTATTTGTTGCTTCTAATGAAAAGTCTGTTGATTTTAAGCGCTTTCATTACAAAAGATGCTTACCTTAAAACTATTATTACCTAGAAATATTCTGGTTGGCCTTTTTATAATTTTTTTATTAGCAAAACACAAAATTTCCTATTGGCATATGATGTTAAAAATAACATGGAGAAAAGCTACAAGAATTACTCAGCATTTGGTGGTTGAGCGTTAGTGTCAGCTAGAAATTATGAAATATTTTTAAAACATATTTTTAGAAAGACAGCCTTCTTAAGTTCACTAGATGTCAGCAGTCTGTTTAGCATTAATGGTAACTTTTGTTGTAATTATTTGGAATATCATAAAATTTACAGGTTTTGTCCATTTTGCTTGTTGCTGCTGATGAATGTCTTAAATTGATGTAATTTTAGTTCTTTATTTACGATTAGATAGCACCAGTCTCAACGATCGTATAAAACGTTGTCTTCTTTAAAATCAAATTGATTAATTTGCTTGAACTCATGTAAGTCTATTATCCGAGAAAAAATATTTATAACATAAATATCACTAAAAAAGTAGCTATTTTGTTTCAAAAACCCCTCAGTCATAGAGACATTATTACATACAAATACAAAAAAAATCTCATTTGAAGAACATAAGAACAGACTCTAAAAACAATTTATTTGGCGCATTAACTGTAATATTCGTTTAAAAAAGAGATCAGTATTTCTAATCGACTATATGTTTCACATTACAATAAAAATTGAAATTTATTTGTAAAAGTATTTATTACGAATTAATATTAGAGACTACAAATTTTATGTTCTGAGTTTAACAAAACATTAGATTTAGATTATTGTAAAGTTATTCAAATATAAAACGGGGAAGAGAGTTAGACACACGCATATACAAATATATAAATTCACAAATATGTGAAACTTAATATTAGAGACTACAATTTTTATGTTCTGAGTTTAACAAAACATTAGATTTAGATTATTGTAAAGTTATTCAAATATGAAACGGGCAAGAGAGTTAGACACACGCATATACAAATATATAAATTCACAAATATGGACAAACAGACAAATATATATTAACATATATTTATATATTCGTATATATCATGTAGAAAACAAATATACATATATATATATATATATATATATACAAATTTTTACTGTAAAGTGAAACTTATAGTTGATTCGTAATATTGATTTTTATTTCAATCAGATATTAATGTTAATACACCACTAAATTGTTTTTAGAGTCCGTTCTTATGTTCCTAAAATGAGAAATTACTTGTATTTCCATTGGTCACCAAAGACTATATAACATCGCCTCCCTGATTTTGGCTAGTTTTGAACCTTTTAAAACACTTCAACTTGAAATCAGCACCATCACTTGATAAGGCACGGTTAGTGTCGAAACAAAATGGGTATTTTCGTTGTGATATTATAATATATTTATGTTATAAATTCTAAATAAGTATTATTCGCTATTTTATATTGAGCACATTTTTAAGAATCGTGTTTTTTTATACGGAATTGTATTTCACCCATAACTATCCTGTACTTGGATATTAGCTATTTTTATAGTTGAGCACTGTCTACTCTATTTTTATAATATGGATAAAATAAACTTCGGAATATCTTTAAAAAACATTCCCATCGCCAACAAACGGGAATATTTCGCCAGGTTGATTCTGTAAACTGAAGATCATATAAGAAGAATAATGTGGAAAGCACATTTTTCTTCTTGACCTGGACCACTTACCTAACCAGGAAAAGTACGGTTTTATAAGTTTAAAAGAAGCATCAATTATTGATGCCATTTTAGATTTGAAAACGATCTATTGGAATATTAAACAAATTAATCTTTGAAAAGAAAGAAGCTTTTTCCAAAATATCTGGATATTATTGTTAAGTACAGAAATAAATTTAGTAACCTTTATGTAAAATCTGATAAAACCGCCGTTTATATCTCCCAAGTATATTCCCACTTTCAGTCTGATAGATAATATTAACTGTGTTGGCAAATCTATTACTGATAAATTATGTATAAGTGACCGGGTCAGTGAATTACAAGCTAAGGAAGATTATGTTCTGTTAAAGGACCGTAAACCATTTCAGAGCCAAGCCACCTCTGATTAAACCTACTAGAACAGAATTTGGAATAATCAGCAAAACCATTTTAGAAAAACTAGCCAGTCTATTATAAGCACCCTGATACTCTTTCAGTTGATTACTACCGCGGACGTTATTAACAAAGGTATCTAGAATAAAAGTAATTACACTTTCATACAATTTGACATTATTATCTATCTACTTTCAAAGATCTTTTCATTTTAGCTTTGGCGTTCTCACAAGAATACCCCAACATTTCGAATAGTGAACTGGATATTATTTTAAAATGCAGAAGTTCTGTTCTGATCTACAACGAAGAACAACGGACGAAAACGACCTCAAATGGGTACTTTGATACTTCAGTGGGTTCTTTAGATGCAGATGTCTATAGCATCCTGTCGGATTATTTATTTTATATCATTTAAGTGACTATGATTGCGCTGATACGGATAGTGTTGGCTTATGTAGAGAAAATGGCTAAAGATTCTACAAAAATTAAAGTGGACCGTATTAAGAAAATGATACACAGAGAACTAAAAATATAATTTTTGAAGTAAAAATAACTACCAACATTAAACAAGTAGAATTTTTTAGATGTTACCTTAGGCCTTAACAATAATTATTTCCAACATTTTATGAAAGTTAATTCTAACTCAGTATATCTACAACCTAATTCTAACTCTAGCCGTCAGTCATTTAGCATATACCCTCTTCAATTGAATTTAGATAAGCACTAAATCTTCTAGTAAAGTGATATTTGATAGACATAGCGAATTCTATAATTCTTTCTTTTTTAAATAGCGGTTATAAATGTACTGCTATCAAATTCAAAAATCACATTAATAATGGCTATAAGAAGAAAGATATAGGAAAATCACCTGGTTTACTCCCCCTAGCAATCTGATGGCTAAAACTAACTTAGGAGGACAAAAATTCTTAAAACTTATCTATGAACACTTTTCCAAAACTATCTTCTTAGTAAAATATTCAATAATGAGACTCATAAATTAAGATATTGTTGCACGGATAACCTCCGAAAAATAATAATAGAAAAAAAAACAATACAATGTCCTCGACAAAAATAAAACTACAGACTTTCTTGATGTATTGCAATCTTGAGATGTATAATACAAAATATTATTAAATTAGTACTAGTGGATTCATTTGTAGAAATTCTAAGGCTGGTCAAAAACAATAAGTGGACTATTGTTTTAAAGAAAATACGAGAATAAAGCAATAGAGGAAAGAAACGATGGAGGAAAGAAATAATAACAGGGTAACTGGAAGAAAGAAACAAAGCAAGATACGCCACAAAACGATCCAATTTGGTAATAGAATTGAAATGATGGAGTATTATATAAAATAGTAACGGTCACCTCTTGCCAAAAAGTTAATTTTTAACTTAAGAAAAGTTGGTGAAACGTAGAAATTTGCTGGTATTTTAGTATTGTTGCAGGAATTTATTAATGATCCCAATGCTTAAGATTATTTATTATTCATAATAGAACATGAGAGAAAATGCAGTGAATTCATTTCCGTCCTTCGAAGATCATATACTGTGAGAAACGTATACGTCTAATCACCCTAAATTTTGGGGTGAAACTAACAAAAGTAATTAATTTACTAAAGTTCCCAAAAGTTTTTGCTTTTCGGTGTATATACGAGGATATATGCAAAACGGGCACAATCGTAACTGAATATGAGACTGTCAAGAAATTACATATTTCACCGCTTTGAACACTGAGTCAAAAACCCAAGGCAAGTTGCAAGTCTGAACGGCTGGAAACTGCATCTAAAATTAGCCTGTCTTACAGCGCATTTCAGTACATGATTAGAAGGTGCAAAGACAGAATATGGGATTCCTTTGAGCTTTCGATTGAGAACAGACAATAAAATTCCACCTTTTACAAAGGAATCGCAAAATTTCATTTTACATAATATTCTTAGTTCTAATAAAAAATGAGTGTCACATTAACAAAATACATAAAAACACAGCTCTTATCACAAAACAGGAAAACAATGAAAACAGCAAAAACCAGAACACTTTCTACATAACCTTTGCGTTGTGTCTACGCACACATGAAACTGATTGTCCATTAGAATTTAAGTAAACATGGAAGGACCATAATTGCAGAGGGTTTTACGTACCAACATGATTAGGTAAATGAAACACTGTGTCGAATGTGATCTTTTTTCGTAAACAAAAACAATGTTATTGTACAACATATCATGCAAACGTAGATGCTGTAAGACACTTTCTAGAGAAATAACATCTTTTGGATTAGATTTGTTTAACATGTATGTGTTATTTAACGCTTAAATCTAAATATTTTTAGCATAGTTTTAACGGTTCAACTACAGATACAATCTAATGTTTGTCATGTTGCTTACAATTTATTCTTGGTAATTTTGCATTAAAGTATATATATATATATATATATATATATATATATATATATATTATTTTAAAAACAAGGAATTTAGTTACAGTCTCTTAGGACCTTTCGTCATATATCTCATCAGTAGAAAATTCGTTGGAAAATAAAATTAAACGAAATGAACAGTAACGACGAAAATGAAGAGCAAAAGAAGGGAGACACGATGAAACAAATATATATATAAATATATATATATATACGTATAACAGGAGAATTCACGTGCAAATACTTAGCAAGGGTCAGTTAAAATAAAATATCCCCCAACAAATTCAAAGCCTTTACAAAATCAGTCTGACGGCATAGAGAAGGTTTCCGTAATGATATAGAGACTTATTCCAAAATCTCTAAATGATTATTGGAAACAAACCTTCTCTTCTGTTTTAAGACACTCTTTCTTATACGACTTAGCAAAGGCTATATTCTCTACTTGATGTTGAGTGATAGTCGATTCCATATTGTAGAAGGAAGGTAACACATGTTACCTATTTTGTCCAAGTCGTATTTTAGAAAGCACATGCTGATTAATTCTTGTTTCCAAATGTAAGGCCGTATGGCCCACAAAACCAGCAGCACACTGGCAACTTAATTCATGTATCAAATTACTTAATTTGATGTAAGTAAATCATACTTACGAAACGACGGAAACGCAGACCTAGTCCGAAAAAATACAACGCATAGCAACAGACGGAAAATGACGAGAAACTGACTTGATCTGTTTAACCAAACTTTGGCTCTTATCCCCAATCCAAGAAACCTTCAAATAAACTGAAAACTTAGAAGGCCCCAGGACTTTAGGAGAATGAAATTCCCTGGACTTCTTATTAATAATATAATTAATAAGAGCTTCCGGATATCCATTACACAAGAAAATCTCCCTAATATTCTCTAATTCAGAGTCCAGTCTAGCAGGAAAAAATATTAAGCACCCTGTACATCAAGGTTGCGCATATATATATATATATATATATATATATATATATATATATATATATGAAAAAGTAATAATACGGTATTTGATCATCAAAGAATGAATAATTAATTCAAATATTCCGACTACCTAACTTGTTTCGTAACGTTATATTACAGGCAGGTATATTATATAAACAGGATTTATGTTGTTACTATGACTTGAAATTTTTAGCTTAAATTTTTTTTAAGGGGTAAGCGAAAGATTTATTCGAATTTGGGTGTAATTTTGGAAAATTAAGGTATAAACAATCTGTTAAAATTTTTTACTTCCCCAACACTATGATAAATAAAAAAAAACACGCAATATATATATTCAAAAAGTGTTTGATCATCAAACGTTGAATAATTAGTTCAATTTATTTTTATAATCTTTCCCCCCCCCCCCAAGTAAGGCAGTACTGACACTGGTGAGCAAGATGTTACAATGAGAGGAAATGAGGCAAGAAAAAGGTACATGTGGTTTGGGAGAAATAATAAAGGAAAGATGAGGATCAAGGAGATGAAAAACGTCAGCTGATGTTGCACTTAAATCTTGGACATTGTATCTATCAGGGAAGCAAGTATAGGGAAGAGATTTCCACAGGCGAGAAGTGCAAGAAAAGAAACCGAGGAGTAGAAGTGGCCGTTAAATTTGATTTTTTAACTCTAAAAGGGTGCGAACTAGTTGCCAACCTAGTAGCTTGATTAAATTCGTGTAGACTAGGCACCAGGGAGATTAGTATGTCCGAGATGTAACGTGAAAATATTTGTAGAAAAGACAAACCACATCTCGTCGGTGAGAAAGTGAATGAAATACACTTGCCAAATCGGAATTTGTTACATTGCGAATCCTCCTTTGAATTTCTTTAAAAACCCTGAGGAGAATAGCAGGAGTACCCGAACAAACATGGTAACGGTATTCAAAATATAGATGAATGGTAGATTTATAAATGTGCAAGATAGATTCTGAAGAGAAAAAACTTCCTGGCCCTACACAGTGGCCTTAGATTCCTAGCAGTAAATGTAGGTATTGATTTGAAGCCGTCATTTCCCTTGAGGTCACCTGAGAAATTAAGGGCGAGGAGGTATTCCTACAATATGTATGTAACTTAATTTTAAAAATAATTATTCTATATAAACAGAATTTATGTTGTTAATCTGATTTTAAATCTCCAGCTAAAAAATAATTAATTTCGCTTTGGCACAGACTCATAAGAATTGTTTGTCGGTATCCTTCAATGTTAGTTTTCTCCTTCAAATATAACCAACATTATCATACCTTAACTTTGACAAACACCAACCTAGAAAAAGACACATTGTAAACATTCTAAAAGATTCTGTGAATTCCATTATTCTGAACTACCTCTATAACAGATTTACATACAATACAAGAAAATGTGTATGAAAAATCGATTATTGGCGGGAAAAAGGCCTAATCTTTCATTCAAGTGAACTGGTCGCTATTGAGCCTCGAGTCTCTTGTACAGCACATGTTTAGCTGAAATGAGTTCCCATCAGCTTAAATCGTGTTTAAAAAAACAATTTGATTCAGATTAAAGGAATATCGACTGGGATTCGAAAGCATTTAATTAGAGAAGGCAAAAAGGGAGGGGAATAGGTGGGGGTTAAAACAACAAGCACCTGAAAAACAACCAAAACAGTTATAACCATTATGAAAAGAAAATTAATTGGCAACAGCGGTAAAAAAACAATAAAAATGTATTTATTATAGAATAAGTGAAGAAAGAATAAAACGATTTTCAGAATGAAGTATTTGCTTTCTGAAATCAAGTGAAACATTTATATCTATTTTCAAAAATTAATTCTTGCTCCATTACTTAGAAAAATTTGAAATAATATCTTATTTTCATCTTATCACCAAATAGTCACCCAATACAAAATAGTTGGTTACTGAATAAAGTTCTTTGGACGTAACAAGAGGATATAAGAGAAACATTTGATAATAGATAACGCTCGACGCTAAGACTTGAAGAGTTCTCTGTCATAGTGGTCGGGAACGCATACACTCGGGAATTTATTTACACTATTGTTCGCACTGTTGACCTAATCTCTATTGCCATATTCACGATATTTTAAGCATACACCTTTTTCAGGTGATATTAGTGTTTCTGTCTATATTTCTGAGATGAGTTAATGTAACTATTGTTACTAATTAAATTATTCGAGATACTGTCCTCATTTTTATTGTCTTATTCATGGCGTTTCGGTCGTTGTACGCTCCGGCTTTCTTGCGATTATATTAATTTCAAAGCAAACTCTTTATTTTGTCCATAAGTTAGATTGTTCTAATTCCACGAGCCATGATTTTGGATATTTAAGCCTCAGTTAATTTCCGTTGGTAACTCTAATCTCCGGACAGTTTAACACTTTGGTTTAAATCACACTTAGGATTACTCAGTTAGGTCATGTGTCCTCGGATAAAAGCTTTGGTTGAGGATCCAGAAGTTACTTAATCCAAAGAGTTGTGAGTTCAATATCTGACCATGCTGGAAGTACAAAAATTTAAAAAATTGTAAATATCACCTTACATTCCGATGAAAAGACAGAAAACAAGGTATATCTGTTCTGAAGAATTTGAGTATTTCAACTATATTTAAAATTGGATGTGCAGTTTGCATATTGTCTAACTGCACGAATGAAAAATAGATGTTCAGTTTGTATTAATGCTTTTTAGTAAATCATAAACCTATTTATTTTCCACAATCTATCGGTAGACTGAGCATTCTAAAATCAGTTTATAATGAGCCCGGGAGGAATTCAGAGTGCAATAACCCCCTTTGGAAAGGAATAAATTCACATACTCTCTCCCCTAAGCATGAGTTACATAGAAGAGTAGATTGAGTTCTAGAGTTATATCAACCAGTCTAGGAGAAGGGTAGATATGAATTCACATATCGGAAAAAGGCAATAGAAAACTCTCCCGCTATTCTTGTAAAAATCTGATAGTAATTTACAGATAACAAGGCAAAAAGTTCCAACAGAAACCGTGATCGCCTATATCCCGAAATGACACGTCATTCAAAACACCATTTTATTTTCTGTCGGTTTATTTTAAAATAGCAGCGTATCTTGAGAGCAAACAGAACATATTTAAGATTTACTAGATTGTCAAGAAAAATTCCATTTTGTAAAGTCTTTCATGTTAAAATGTCAGAATTTGTTGCACGTTTTCACTTTCTTTTTCCTCCCCACCATTTTAATTACATGTTTGCAAACAGTTTCTTTCACCTTTGTCTTTCTCTGTCTCTCTATTTCTCTACTTCCTTAATTTTTGTTTTCACATTTAAATTATTTGTTTCTCCTACTTGTTTACTCTTTATGCTTCACTTTTGAAAATCTTGAACTTTTCGGCATTAACCACGCCCATTCCCGACGCCTTCTACCGTTGGCCCACGCACCATTTCCTTTCTAACATTTCTTTCATGCTACCGCTTTTCATTCTTTTCTCTTTCATGCTCTCTCCCCACTCCCTCTCTCTCTCTCTCTCTCTCTCTCTCTCTTTCCTTACGATTTATCGTTTGCGATGTTTTCATGATTTTCTTCATTTTCCTTCTTTCAGTGCACCTGCCGTTTTTCCGACAGTTTTCATGAAAATAAGAATTGAGAATGTTTTCTACGAAATCAGAATTTGGTTACACACCTGTTTTATCGCATAGTCATTGTCTATAGATTTGCTTATATGCTTATAATAGGCTTCTTTTTTCATAGTTTTACTTTTTTACAAGCTGATTTCAATAAAATACGTGTATTCTTCAATACTTATTGTTATATAGTTTGTATTATTAGAATGCAATTATTTCACACTGAAAGTCACGTCTATCTTTTTTATATCAATCTTCAAAAGAAAACTGCCATTATATTTTGGATATTTTTATATTTATCTTAGTGTGTTTTGATATACGTATGCATTTCCATATAGTCTCCATTATCTTTTCTTCGCGTTAACGCCTCAAAATATTCATCTTACTGGTATATCTTGATGAAATTCTCCTTATATTCTTACTATATTTCCTACCAGCGTGAAGCTATCTCAAATTAAATATATATTCCTGAATATAAAATCAAGCAAATTTGTAAATAATTGTATTTTTTGTAACATTGATCTTTTTAGCTACATTCGGCATCAGTATCATTTCCTTTTCTTATATCTCCCTTGCCGTTATCTTTATTAACTATATAAAATGCAAAGATATTAGTTTTGGATAGTACTCGAAAAAGGGAAATTATGACACAAAAATTCATCCGAAACGTATTTAAGTACAAAAATATACCAACCAGAAACTAAACAAAGAATAAAAAGAGACAAAAAAAGAAGAAAAACAATTAAAAAGAGAAAATTACTGAATTGCAGTCAAAAATATCAAGTGTACCCAAATTAAATAATTCATCTAGAATATTTCAATTTTTAATGATGCTAAATGAAAAACTAAACAAAGAAAAGGAAAATCTGGACATTATTAAAAGATACAAACTTTTGGAACATAAACGTGACATTTGTGTCTATCAATGAAGTAGTCCTAACACCCATACAAAGTTGGAGGGATGAATGGCGTAATGGAATGACTTGGAATTAAAGTCGGTTTTGCTGCATTTATTTGTGCGAAAGTACTCCTGAGAAAAGTATGAATTCATTTCCTTCACTTCAGTTATTGGTTAAATAGTAAGAATTTTATCTGTAAAATTAATAGTTTTTCTCAAATAAGTGGTAATCTAATATTGATTTTGTTGTGGACTCTTGTATAAAAAAAACACAATATAATAATAACAAGAACAGATATGAGAGAAAAATGTAAGTATATCGAATAAAATATATATAGCCTGTACACGGTTAGTAGATTCAGGAATACTTGTTAGTAGGAGTCAAATATATACAAGAAGTAAGTCCGGGTAATAGTCTATATTCTTGCTGACCAATGAGCGGCGGTTCAACTGCTCTGACAAACACCAACTCTAACAACAACAACTATATTTAGTTGTCCCTCCCAGTAAGGGCAACATGTGACACATGGTCAGTTATGACTGGGATTTCCGGGCTATATGGTCCGGCCAAAAAATACCTGTTTATTTTTCCCCAGTCGTGATTTTACCCTTCGGCGGAACCACGACTGGGTTACTGATCTCTGCTCGGAAGCAGCGAGCGCTCTCCACCCGAAGGCAGAGGGCTGACAGTGTTATAGTTGAAGAGTCTCAGCAACTCTAACAACAACTATATTTAGTTGTCCCTCCCAGTAAGGGCAACATGTGATACATGGTCAGTTTTGACTGGGATCTCTGGGCTATATGGCCCGGCCAAAAAATATCTGCCTATTTTTGCCCAGTCGTGCTTGTACCCTTCGGCGGAACCACGACTGGGTTACTGATCTCTGCTCGGAAGCAGAGAGCGCCCTCTACCCGAAGGCAGAGGGCTGACAGTGTTATAGTTGAAGAGTCTCAGCAACTCTAACAACAACAACAACTATATTTAGTTGTCCCTCCCAGTAAGGGACACATGTGACACATGGTCAGTTTTGACTGGGATTTCCGGGCTATATGGCCCAGCCAAAAAAATATCTGTCTATTTTTCCCCAGTCATGCTTGTACCCTTCGGTGGAACCACGACTGGGTTACTGATCTCTGCTCGGAAGCAGAGAGCGCCCTCTACCCGAAGGCAGAGACTTGACAGTGTTATAGTTGAAGAGTCTCATCAACTCTAACAACAACAACAACAATCGTTCTGTGGAGGAAGGATTATTTGTATACCATGGAAGAGTCCATAGTGTGTATGAAAAAGGGGTGATTTCTCAACAGATTTGCAAAAAAAAAACAAAAAAAAAACAATTCTTATGATACAAAGTATGTTTCGGCTTTAAATTGTCCTCTAAATTAGTGATGAGCCCTAAAAAGCAAATCTAGTCAGTTAAATCCACTCAAAACATAACAACCTTTGTAAATAGGATGAAAGAAGATAACATACATAACGGCTCAGAATGTCAAAATCGAAGAGCCAAGTTTGAATTATGCCGGGCTTGTTAAATGCATTTACGCGTGAGTTCAGTACTCTTTGGCGAATGAATGAATCTATATATTACAATGAATGAATCTATATATTACAATGAATTCTTCTCAATTTCATTCATTCATTCATTAATTCTTCTTCTTCTCCTTCTTCTTCCTTCATGACTTAGGCGATCAAAGCCTTCCACAATTTCCCGGCCTTTGAAGCTCTTAGTCTTTTTGTTTTGCGCCTATCCGTTTATATACCACCAATTTACACTAGCTCACCTGGTAGCTAATGTATGATTTTCTTTCACTCCTCATGTTTTAAATCTGTTCTGTGAGTATCAAATCTTCTAAGCTCTTTTTTCTTATTATATGCCCTAAAAGGTTTCAAATGCCTTTTCTATATGTTAAGTATGAGTGTTCTTTTTGTTTCCATTTTCTATAAAAATTCGTCGTTTATTACATGATCAGTCCGTGGAATTGTCAACATCCTTCTATAAAATCACATTTCTGTTACCATAACCTGTAGAATGGATACATACCTTTCCCAAGAATACTGCACGTAAATGAATGTAACAAAACCGACTTTAATTCGAACTTTGGTCACCGATTTTATCATTCCAAGTCGCTATCCGTTACACCAATCAGCCCTCTAATGTTGTAAGATGTTGGGCGTTATTCCATTCTTACACAGTTGCCACTTTTAGATTCCAAAAGTTTTCCATTTTTCTAGCAATGCTCAGCTTTCCTTTTATTCTGCCATCTTCATTTTGCATGATTAAAAATGGAAACATTCTAAAATAATTTTAATTCGGAATATATTTTCTCGATCTCGTGGAAAAATGATGTTTTTACTCAAGTAGCAAAATTTATATTGTCCAGTAACTTAAGTATTTCCCAGTATTTCCCTGTTTATCTCTTTAATTATTTTATTTCAAGATGATAATTATTGTTTGTTATTTTGTAATATTATTAATACCTTAACTCATTGACCCCAGAATCATAGAGTCACTCTGAACAGCATTATCATTTACACGGCTTTGCTTCACCAGGGTTACATAACATTTTCAGCTTAGAGAGTTCTTTTTCTCAGACTTATCCATAAACGTCTAGATTAACCAGTCATATAGGGAAGGAAATAGCAATGTATGCATAATTTTTGTGCGAAAGTAAATGTAACGAAATCTTGACTAACAAACTGTTCTTTTTGAGCCTCTCATCATTACATCAGCGGTAAACCCATCATTAATATGCATAATTAATATCAATGTAATTCCATGATGATTAATATCAATGTACAATGTCCTCGTTGATCAGGACAGGTATAAGAATAGAAGAGTCAAGGTTTGAACATCAAGTCTTATTCATCAAACTCACTTCAGGGAAAAAACAACGGCGTTTTTTTTTAAATTATTTTTCTCCAAGGAAGGCAGTACTACCACTGGTTCACAAGGCCTCTATGAATGTAAAGGGGTACATAGGAACAGAGTGAAAAGAAAGAGGAATCGGTTACAGGGTGTCAGAGAATGAGCAAGAGAAGGATGGAAATTCTGGCATAAAGAGAGTTGCGTGAAAGTAGAGTAAAAATGAAGGAGAACAAGATAAAATACAGGGTGTGTTGGAGGAAATTATAAGAGAAGTATGTGAATCAAGGGGATAAGAGATGGCGATTGACGTTACATTCAAACTCTTGGAGATTGTAGCTATCAAAAAAGCAAGTATACAGACGGGAGTTCCACAGGTAGTAAGTGCGAAAAAAGAAGCTAATGGAGTAGAACTGGTGGCTGCATTTTCTTGTTTTGACCTTGTTGCTAGTCTGGCTGCAAGAGTGAATTCTTATAGAGGTGACAACATGGGGCTAAGCTCGTCAGAGCAGAAACCATGAAAGGATTTGTAGACGAGACAGAGGGAAACCACATCTCGTCTGTGAGAAAGTGGCTGGAGTCGAGCTGCCAGGTCGTGATCGATTACATTACAGATTCTCTTCTGGATCTTGTCGAGAACCCTGATATGAATAGCAAAGGCGCCAGATCAGATATGACAACAGTATTCAATGCATTGGCGTTATGGTTGATTTGTATATGTGCAAGATAGACTTAGGCGAGAAAAAATGTCCTAAGACAGTGACCCAAAATTCCTAGCAGTAAATTTAGCTATTGATTCAATTTAGTCAATCCACTTGAGGTTGGCTTAGAGAGTGAGGCCAAAGAGGCGCAGAGTACTGTTTTCTGAGAGACTAGCTAGATTCAAGTTAATAGAAGGCAGGAGGGACTATCTATGGTAGTTGACGGATAACAGCTTCGTGTTGGAATCGTTATAGTTTACAAGCCATTTTTACCCTAGTCCACCACAGACTGGAGGTCTTTCTCAAGATCAGCAGCCAGGTTATCTTTGTCCGTCTTGGCAAATTTCTGACTGACGCGAGTGTAAATGATAGTGTCGTCGGCGTAGATGCCGACTTGGATTTGATCATATCAAGGAGTTTGTTGATGAAAATCAGAAAGAGCGTTGGACCTAGAATGGAGTGCTGGAGGACACGTGCGTTCGTGTGATAGGATCCGGAGGAATGTGGGTTAAAGACGAGGTTCATTATGCGCTTTGATAGGAACGACTGAATCAAACATAGTAAGTATTCAGTGATACCATAGCCTTGTAGCTTCCACAGAATGCCGAGGTGCGAGACCCTATCAAATGCTTTTGAGATATCCAAGGCAACAGCTTGGGTTTCACCGTTTTTATCGAGGGCCTGGTATATATACACGCTGATGGTCGTTTGCAAATCAGCAGTAGACCTGTCAAAGCAGAAGCCATACTGTCTGTCCGAGAATAGTTTATGGGCGTTGAGAAGCTGATCTATTTCAGCAATGATGATAGCCTCGAAGACTTTGTCGAAAATTGGTAAGAGGCTGATAGGGAAATAATTAGAAGGCCCCGAGGGTTCTCCTGAGTTTTTAAATGCAAGAACCACAGGAGAGAACTTTCAGCAGGCAGGAAAACTGAAAACAGAAAGGCAGTAATTATAGATTTTAGATAAGACAAAAGAGAGTTCAGGAGCACATTTCTTCAAGACAGTGACTAGGATTCCGTCGCCTCTCCTTACTTATGTGGGTCAATTTTTGAAACTATCTTTAAAACTCAGTTGAGCATTAGTTTTAAGAGAGAAGTCGGATGCGAATACTCTAGTCTAATCAAATGTGGAGTTGGAGAAAAATGTGTGAACAAAGCACTCAGCCTTGACCGCAGTGGCTGTGAGGACCTCAAATTTATTGGTTAAAGAATGGTTGGAGAATTTGCTGCTGTTCACACATTTGCAGAGTTGCCAGTAATTTTTGGAGGTGAACTTGCGAGTTACTATACGCTGCTTCATTCTTTCAGCAAACAACAGCTTAGCTTCATTGAAAATCCGCTTACACTAATGACGAGCAGAGGCAAATATGATGGTCAGATGAGTGGTTCCGATATAGCCGGAAGAATTTATTCATGGGAACAATAGCAAATATTGAGCTCTGAAAAGAGAAAGAGAACCGGAAAACACTTTCTAAACAGGAAAAAAGGATTAGCTTCTATTCCTGTTCAATAAAAGTCGGAAGAGTGTGAACCGGATGATAGTAGGTTCTGTCTAATCTAACTTGAAAAACAAGTTAAATTTACTAAGTCAGAAGATCAATTACTGGTTAAGCAGAGAACTTGGACCATCACTAACTGACAATCAGTCAGTTAAGTGCCATACGTGATACACGCTTGGGCGATCATATCTCGAAAGAGACATGACTGACTGGGCAGAAGATTATCCCGCAGTAGGTTGCCATTGCTTTCTGCGGTAGACTGGTTGAGGACCAAGGCTATAGAACCCAAACTGTCCTGCTATTTAACCCATAACTGGAAGGAAGAGACGGATTAATACTTTTCCCAAGGGTATTTGCGCGTAAGTGAATACAATGGATTGAACTGGTATTCGAACTCGGCTACCCGGTTTCGCGTTCCGAGCCGATATCCACTGTACCACAACGCACATAACTGACAATACAATGACAAAAATCCAAAACACATCCCAAAATTAGAGAGGCTGTGCAACAACGAAATGAAAGAGTCTTAGAAAGAGAAGAGAAAGAAAAACTATTACAGCCCAGAATTGAAGAGACCAGTTAAGTGGAAATGATGATCCATTTCGATGGACAATTTCACGTTTATTTTTATTTTTTTGCAAAAACCAAATAAAGCGGAGTGATTCAATTTAGTCCCAAGTACCCTATATATGCTACACTGGTTGGGTGTTGGGTTTGGGGTCATTTATCTCGGAAAGGGAATGGTAGATACATATAGAAACAGGAACATAAAATAAAATAAAATAAAATTTACCCCCTAATGCAAGAGACTTTTCTAACAAGTTAAAAATTTTACAAATTCAAAGACATGCCCTCACCAAATATTCAAGGAGCAGCAAGATCTCTTGAATTTACAAATGAATTGGCAAACAATCTCTTTTCTCGAATTTCTCGCTTGTGGAACTTCGTTACAGCTCTATGCTTTCCAGCAAATCTTCAAAAATCTAAATGCATTCTGAATCTCTATCTACTGTCACTGTGATAATTCTTTTAATTTCCCGCTCATTATTAATGTTTTTCTTCCTCATTCTTTCGCAATCTGTAACCTTTTGTGTTTTAGTAATTTTCTGCCTTGCATGAGGTGATACGAATTAAAGATAAAAAACATTAAAAGCAACTGTACTTCAATCTAAATCCTTTGGAATACAAGCCCCAGACAGTGCCAGATAGCGGTGTTCTATCACCATCGGAACAAACAACTTAGAAGTTAGAAGAAAGAAAGATTAAAACAAACAACAAGAGAAGTGGGCTCGACAAAATCAATCTCTTCCTCAAACATTACGATACCGTCAATGCCATCGACACTTCTATGCAAAAAGTTGGCAATGTAGCGATCAAAACCATCACCATAAAGGAAGCGGCCAGCAAAAAAAAGAATTGCATTCTTAGTTACGAAACAATGCCGACGACGACATAGTGATAATCATGTTTAGATTGATTAAATTCTTATCCAGATTCATTAAGCAATAAATTTTCAAAATAAATATTCAAGAGTTTACTTACTGTTCTCATTGTTTACTTTGTTTCATAATACGCACATACAGAGCAAAGAAGAACTAAAACGAAATGTCTTGTTATTTATATTTCTTTCTGATTTAATTCATTCATACTGAGTTTATTTCCTTCAATCCGAATATTTTTTTCTTAAGATAATGAGAAAAACGTCAGGGAGAAATAAATAAAAAGGTATTGAAATGTATTGTGAAGGAGGAGTTATTAAATGGGATTTTGATGAAAAATAAATAATACATGATTGATTAAACCTTCAAAAATGATTAAAATATTGGGAAAACTTTAATGAGACCCACGTTTTCCGCTGGCATGATTTGGAGTGATTGAATCAATTGCTAGGCCTTTCTTAACAGATCGTATAATGAAAGCGTATTGAACGGCTATACTTCTCGATCATTTTGCATTAATGTGGGGGTGCCACCGCGCTCTATATTTTAACCTACGCAGTTTCTTAACTTCACAAACAACCGGCAAAATATAATTATTTCTAACTCGAATTTTACAAAAGCATTGTGTATTCGCAAAAATATGGCATCTTTACATTCGTATGTTTAAGAAACGTAGAACTGGTAACTATTTACGAAATTGAACCCCTTACTGTTATTAACTGGGACAAGAAAAGACTAATATGTTTTACCGCTTCAAAAATGAAGCTGCTAACTTTTAATATACACAGAGACCCATTTGTGCCTTAAATCAGTATAGCTGAAGCGAAACTAGCTTCCTTGGCCTCATGTTTCCAGTAAACATAAACTGGAAAGTCTTTTTTATAGAATCAGATGCTAGGCCTGCTGTTATGAATTTTGTTTTACTGTGTCGGGATAGACAATATTTTCTCGTCAGAATTACACGTTTCTACATCTACCATATATACATGCGTTGTATATGGCTGCCATATCTGGTCTATAGATCTTGCTCCAAAGCGTACAGGATACGATTAATTGCCGTCGAAAAATAAAATAACACTGACACCTCATTTTAAAAGATATATTTACCAATTTTACACAAAAATATCTTGACATACTAAAATGTGAATCTGTTAAATAAAATCGCCATTGTCTTTAACCACTTCTACCAAGCAATTTCGGAATATCTTGCAACTCTTCTGGTCAGTCTCCTTGTTGAAGTTGGTGAACGCTGCCATAATTATTTGCCTTCATATTATTTTTGGTTTTATAAGGTTTATATGTGTTGACATATAGTAATAAAGGGCGTTGCATTGTGGGGAGTTAGGTGGCCAGATGTAAGAGGTGCTGGAGTCGCAGAAATTGTCTGACAACCATGACTGCGTTTCCCTGTTTGTGGGAATTGTGTAGAGTCTTGTTGCTAGATATTGGGACATACAGCAGCCATTCTCCTAACTCAGGGTTGCACTAGCCCCTTAAGGCAATTCATATAGACCGCCGTATTGAGTCTAACTCACTGTGGAGAGATTAATGGAGGCATAATCTCGCCATCACTAGTGATCACTCTAAGCAAGTGAATTTAAGCACGATATTTGATTAGCTCGGATATCGGCTCGGAACAAGAAATCGGAGAGTCGAGTTTGAATTCCTTGCATTCATTTACGCGTAAATACCCTTAGGAAAGGTATTAATCAATCTCTTTTCTCCAGTTATGGGTTAAATAACAGGACAGATTGGGTTCTATAGCCTTGGCTGTCAATCAGTCTACCGCAGAAAGTAATGTCAACCTACTGTGTGTTAATCTTCTTTTCAGTCAGTCATGTCTCTTTCATGACTGACTGATTGATTTGATTAGCAGGAAGGTCTCATCATTTTACAATTAAAATGGCTAGAGGCAACCGAAACTTATAAATGGCTACACGCAACCATAACTTAAGGTTACATGGCACCTCCATATTACTGCTTATAGATTTGTCTCTCAGACTTCTCATTTTAAGATAATTTCGGGTACCTTCTTTTACAGTAAAATATGTTTCTCAAAAATGTATTAACAATTTTTAGATTTCATCCTCTTAATTGCTATTTTTTATTGTTATTTCTCCTTAATAATATTTTTATTCTCTCTCATATTTATTCACGTTTAATCATACGTCTTAGTGGCTTTCTTAATTTGCTTGAAGTAAAATTGTTAAAAATTTGTTATATTGTGCTTGATTTTTGTATAACCACTACAGACAACTCTGCAAAATCCTAACAAAAATGCCTGCGTATTTTTTTTTGTATTTATAAAGAAATGACTATATAAGTCTCAATTCGTATGATTTTGGGTGCTGAATTCGTTTTTTGAACAGAAATGATGCCTCCAAAATATAAATACCTTAAATGCAACACTTAAGCTATTTTATAGAATTACGGTTCTCACTGCAGACAAACGATTGTATCAAACTCTCTATTTTTATTTAATTAGAGATGTCGAAGCCCTGGTTTAAATTTTCGAGTAAATGCTTCGCTACTTCTTGCGTCCTAGCTTGTTGAAGGCTAACCTGTGTAGTTTCTGACTTTAAAAATTATAAGTAAACATTGGACTACTCAAACCATCATCCTCTTAGTCGTTAATGTCTTTTTTAGCAAAGTACAAGAGAAAATGATGAACTCTTAAAACTTCCTCCTTTTTGTTTTCGCATGTTTAGATGTGTTAAGGGCCAACACTGAATTTGCCTATAAGCCTATAGAATACAACAACGAAGCCCGTGCTGTGGCCTTAGATATATAGTTTGGTAAGCCTTCTCTACAAACTCAAGGGATATGGTTTTGCTGGATGAATATCCAGCAGTTCCTGACAAATTGTGTAATGGATGTTGTGTTAAACGAACTTACTCACAGTTGATTTCACGATAATGCAGACGAAACTTGGAGCTCTATTCTCGAACGACGTTATTTCCGATCTTCATCAACTACCTTTTTTGTGCCACCAATTCTAAACTAGTAACGGATGCAGCTGACACAACTTTTTAATCACGTGGTAGGAACTTTTTGGAAGGTCGACAGGTCAGACAATGTAAAACTGGTAACTGCTCTTGAAAAAGACCTTCAAACAGTGTTTAACAGGGTAAAGAATGGATTGTTAATTTTTTCTTCTTTTTCACGTGCCTTGTGCCTTTCAGGACGTAGGCGATCATGGATTTTCACTTGGCTCGATCTATTGTCTCTCGTAATACTTTTTCTTTTGGTATCTCTTCTAAGCTCCACTCCGTCAACCATTTGCTCAGACCCAAAAAGTACGTCTCACGCTGTTTTCTTTTGTCTCCTCTTCCAGTTATCCGACCTGTGAGTATCAAGTTCTCCAGGCTCTCATGACATGTTCCAGGAACTTAATTTATCTATTTCTGTTATTTATTATCTGTTTTCTTCTCGTTTGCATCATCTCCAACACCTCATCGTTGCACACCTGCACTATCCATGATATCCTCAGCATCCTTTTGAAAAAAACACATTTCTGCTGCTTCAAGCCTCCACTTTATCTTTGATGAGATCGTCTAGCATTCACTTCCATACAGAAGAACAGATATCACATAGCAATCCAGCACATTTCTTTTGTTTCTAATGAGATTTTCCTGTCTTTCAGTACTCTTGGTAGCTTCTGAAATAAGTTTTTGTCCATGCCAATGCGTCTTTGGATCTCCATGTCGCATTTTCCATCCTCCGTTAAAACACTTTCTGGGTATTTTCATTTTCTTGCTTTATTTAAATTCTCCGACGTGCAGTTGGCATATTGGTCTTTTCTTTTTTGCTGATGACCATACATTCAGTTTTCTTGAAATTTATGCTCAGTTTTTTCTTTTGACTTTTTTTACTAAATTCTGTAGAAGGTCCTGAATTTTCCTTTACGTGTGTGCTATCAGCACCGTATCATCCGCGTATCGGATACTGTTGAGATTGTGGACGCCAATGACAAATCCTGACAAGGCTTTTATATCACTTCTAAAAATACTGCTTTCATTTAACCACCACTGAGAAAATTTCCTGTCTGCCATCAGCATGGCTGATGTTAAATTCCAAGAGAGAAACACTTTGTGCCTTGACGTTTTCCTTTCATATGAAGTGGAGTTATTATATTGCATCAACTGCTAGATCTACTGTAAGGAAACATTTTTCTCGTAAGAATAGTTCTTGTTCATTTATAAATATACCATTCATCCGTACATTCTGTATTACTGTTGAACACTGTCTGGTTCTTCTAGTAGATATATCAAAATTTTAGACAATATTCAACTAAAGGTGTGTGATATAAAATTATAAAATTATATTATAAATCCTAACCACGTATCTAACCTTCAGTCAATGATGCGATATTGCTTCGTTCTGTTGTTAATCAGATGAGCTTTGCTTGTCAGTACTTCGATTGCATGATTTTAAGGGTGCTATTAAAGTAGCAATTACGTCTTACCGTTACTGTTGAACCAGATAAATGAACCCGTCTGTTCTAGTCTTATAATTTATTCTCTTGCTTGTAGGACTCGCATCCTATTTACTGCTTATCTGTCACTTGCAATTAAATTTTACAATTTAAATTCAACATTAATCACCATTTTCTATCTTCCTGAAATATGTTTCTTTATTGTTCTTTTTCATTTTGTTTTTACTCCCTGTAACTCAATGCACCCCAGTAGCATTATTGACTTGCTTGGGGTGAAATGATAAAAACAGTCTAAAACTAATGCTCTTCAGAAAGTTATGACCAGGAATATATAATGCAATTATTACTGAAAATAAAATATTGATTAAAAAAGTATTTACAGTCACTATGTTTTTGGCGGGAGTGAGGAGTAAAATTTGCGAGTAGCTTCCAAATTTCGGGCGAGTTTCTAATGTTTTGCACAACGTATGTTTCTAAAGATAGGAATCTAAATCTTCAACTTCAGATCTATGGGTTAAATGACAGTGTAGACTGCACTCCTATAACATGGTCGGCAAGCAGCCAAAGAAAAAATTCAAAATGTGTATGGGACAAGTAACTGAAAATCATTCTATGCTTTCTAAGGAATATATGAGAATTAACAAATAATTTAAGAAAATGAATCCGCAGAATGTCAAAGTACGTAGCCCAAAGAAAAAACCAGAGACGAGTAATCTATAACAAGTATATATATATATATATATATATATATATATATATTGTTATTACGGTAATTAAATTTTTTATTCGCAAGGATAGAATTTTATGTTTGCGTTTTATTTGTTTATTTATATGAATGTCTTTGCGAATGTTTTACCATTAATAAGTTCTCACGAAGCAAAGATATAACGCCACGAATAAACTAGTGTTTACTCAGAGAGAAAGACAATGAAAAAACTTTACTGTGAAGGGAAGACAATAAAATAATAGGTTTAAGGAAGACAAACTTTCAACTGACGTTGCATTAATTTTTTGGAAATTAGAAGGTTTTAATTAAACAAGAAAACTGATGAGTTTCACACGTGGGAAATGCGGGAAAAGAAAGTATTAGAAAAAAACTTACGGTAATATCTAGCATTGTCAACAGTCAAACAATTTCCATGAAAATATTTACAAAAACGTCGAAGTAAAGCCGCGGATGTGCGTTGTGGTGCAGCGGATATCGGCTTGGAACGACAAATCGGGGAGCCGAGTACGAATTCCAGTTGAATTCATTGCATTCACTTACGCGGAAATACCCTTGGGAAAGGTATTAATCCGTCTATTCCTTCCAGTTATGGGTTATATAACAGGACAGATTCGGTTCTATAGCCTTGACTGGCAACAAGTCTACCGCAGAAAGCAATGGCAACCTACTGCGGGATAATCTTCTGCCCAGTCAGTCATGTCTCGAAAGACAAGCGTGTATCACGTATGGCACTTAACTGACTGTCTGAAAGCCACTTCAGGGCAGTAGAGTTATGAATGAAATTGAAGTTACCAGGCCAGTATCGATGATATTACAGCCTCAAATAATATGATGGTTATAGCATAGCATTCATTTCTTTTTTTCTAACGAATTTAATTCTGTTTATTTTCTAGTCTAATAAAAGTTTCGGTATATACCTACATACTAAAAATAACGTCCCAAAATACGAGGTAATCTATTACAAACGTTACAAAAGCTAACCTTAAATCCTGTGATATATCGGCACTTGTAAGTAATGTAGTAGGCTCGCATCATGGGTTGTGATAGGCTTACAACTGCCCCTGTACCATGTAAATATTTCTAATTAAAACATTCAGATTATAATCCTGTACTACATATAAAATCTAATAAAACTACTTTTATTTTTTGATTTCGTATTAAAATGAAATAATCAAGATAGGTATAAACAACGCTTTACATATGTAACACTGAGTAACACGCACAAGTAAACAGTAACATAAACAAATCTTTCGTTCTTGATTTGTAGAGCTATGGTTTCGTTTCTCATGGTAGCGTTGCATAACAACGATTAGGGTAACAAAGTATATATTTATAATTGAAATTTGTTATCGTATTTGTGTTAAAAACAACATTTACAAAAACATGCAAATATTATTTATAATTAAAATTCGTTATCATTGTGGTGTTAAATAGAAACAACATTTAGTGGAAATGCAAAAATAATTTTCGATATCATACATCATACGATATCTTTTTATTGTGTTAGGCAACAAAATATTCAAAACATAAAATCTTTATTTCTAACTACAGAATAAGAAAAACATATGATATCCACATACATAGTCAAAACTCTTTAAAATTACCATGATTGTGACCATTTGATTCAAAGTAATCATCATAAGCATCGTCGTTTACATTTTCGTCATATGAGTCCTAGTCGGTCGTCTTATACCATAGTCAGAGTCTATATACCAGTAGATAAAATCTCAAAAATGTTCCTAGATTTGAAGTTTTGTATTATCTATAGGTCGATTTATACGTGAAAGTAACGGCATCCATAAAAAGTGTAAAAACAATAACATTTGAAATTTGATGTTTAACAACATTTATGTTTATTGTAATATGGTTTCTCTTTTGTTAGAAACATTTTTGTTCTTATTGTCTAACCTGTTTTTCAGTAGAATTATTTCTTCTTCTATGGGTCGTGTTCCTTCAGGACCTAGGCGATTATGGCCTTCCATATCTCCCTATTGAAGCTCTTAACAACCTTTCTCTTAATACCTCTCTAAAACCCTGCTCTGCCATCCATTTGCTCAGATCAATCAAGTATGTCATGCATTGCTTTCTTTTATCTTTTTCCCTTTATCTGTCCTGTGAGTATCAGATTCTCTAAGCCTTCCTTCCTCCCAGATATTTCAGCTGTCTTGTCCTGGTGTTTCAATCTTCTCTAAAATCTCATGGTTGTTCACATGTTTGTTATATGGCATCCTCAGCATCCACATTTCTTTTACTTTAAGTCTTTTCTTCATTTTTATGAGATAGTCCAGATTTTACTGCTGTATTGAAAAGCAGACATCACATAACAATCCAATACTCTGTTTTCAGCGAATATTTTCTGTCTTTCAATATTTTGCTTAAATTTTGGAATACATTCTTGGCAAGACCAATACGCCTTCACAACGCTAAATTGGTTGGCTTGTTTAGAAAAGAAGTCCGGCAGGAAGATATGCGGGTAGATGTGGCTTCCATGTGTGATATAATGAAGTGTCTCTAATTAATAATGGGTACGTTATGCTATTCTCTCTTTGGCTAGCATGGATATATTTTGAACTTTTTCGTGTGTTTTAATTTTTTTTCTTTTTTGTTGCTTAGCATTCCAGTCATTAAAATTTCCTGCTTGGATTTAAAATTATTCGACTCGGCTGAATGGCTGGACCGGAAAACTTGCTTACATACTTTCTAATTATTTGTCGGTATTAGCGCAGGAAAATAACGTGCTTTTAGTAATGGTTGAATTAGTGCTTGCAAAAGCGGATATCTGAGAAAAGAAGACGTATTTTATGTAGGTTATGAGATCGTAGAGAAAAATTAGGGGGACGAAATTAGAAGTGAAATGAAAGGAAGAAATAGAGATCTAAAGAAAGCTGAACGTATAGGTAGAAGTATTAAAATGAATAACAGGAAATCTCAGAACTTTGCTGGATTAAGAGCTCAAATAAAATAAAGAGACGCGAAAAGAAACGCTTAAAAGAAAAATAAGTTTAAGACAACAGAGGTGTGAGAGTTTATGCACAATCCCTATATATCAGTTAATTGAACACACACTCATATATATATACAAGCTTGTTTCACTGTATAATGCATTTCTCTCGTAATGAATCGAGTTCTTTCGGTGACTGGCGTGTGTATACGTCGCTTATATATATAACACGATAAAATTTCTTCGCTCTGAATACATGTGCCAACAGCTTAGGGGTTAGCGACTCCGACTAGCAGAAATCGGTCGAGTTTCGGTCCCGGCCAGAAGCAAGTAGATGTCAATCACACTGAGGAGCTGTGATACTGCGAAATAGGCTTGTATGTGGGCGACCAATATATATATATATATATATATATATATATATATATATATATATATAAAGTTTAATACGAAGTATTTGTTACTTTAATTTTGCAGGTTCATTTCGACTTCAAAGTTTCGAGGGGACACCGTCATGATGACTTGATTTATTGGGGCAGCGTTCTTTTTTCTAAACCTGCCCAGTTAATTATTTGCATTAAACCAATCAACATTCTATATCCATCCCGATATCGAGAAATTTACATTACTGATATATATATATATATATATATATATATATATATATATATATATATATATATATATAATAATGAAATAGGGTTGTTCCAACGAGAGAAATTGGTATAGAATAAAAAGTGTGAGAAGCCGTCAAGGTTTTCTTTAAAGTGTACATTTATTGTTGTTTTCATACATGTTATGATACATTAAGTCTTTATAATGGTATTTGTGACGCTACATGCGTTTCGAGTCAAAAATTGACTATCTTCTGGAGAATTAATTTGTGACTTTGTTTTGAATTAATTTGTTATCTTTTGAATTTGGTGTGTGTGTGTGTGTATGTATGTAGGTGTGTGTGTGTGTGTGTGTGTGTGTGTGTGTGTGTGTGTGTGTGTGTGTGTGTGTGTGTGCTTTTCGGTATAGTGTGTTTTTCATGCTGTTTGGTTGAGCAAAGACTTTTTTATGAGTCTTTCTTCTTGCATTATTAATATTTCATAATCTGTGTTTTGAGATACATGTATGACTTTGAATTGGCCATCACTACATTCATGCATATGTTGGGAGACATATAGTTTCCTGTTGTATGATTATCTTATATTATATTGCTTTGATGAAGGGATATTCTTTTATTCAATCATTGTGTCGCTCCCACGTATATCTTTGCGCGTCTGTCGCATTTTAGAGCGTAAACTACATTTTTCGAGTTGCAGCTCAGATCCGATTTTTTTTCGAATGTAGTTGCGTTTTCGAACTGGAAGTGGTCTTTACTTCTATTATTATGTTGCATATTCCACATGTTTTTTTGTTGCATTTTGTGACCCCCTGTATCGTGTGTTGTTCGAATTTCTTTCATATTTTCATTTTTGTTGATTAATTCCATGTGGGTTTTGATCTTTGTGAATAATTCTCGAAAGCTCGAAAAATGTAGTTTACGCTCTAAAATGCGACGAATGCGCAAAGATATACGTTCACGGCTTCTCACACTTTTTGCTATATATATATGGTCCAGAGGTAGAATAGCCTACTGACGCCAATTCGGTCGGATTTCAATCCTGGGTTAAAAAGCAATCGGAGTCTAACCGTAAGGATGAGCTGTGATACAGCGAAACAGATCTGTCTGCGGATGACAATATATATATATATATATATATATATATATATATATATATATATATTGTTATTATTTTTATTTTTTCATTTTATTGATATTATTATTATTTTATTATAATTATATTATTATTTATTATTATATTTTTCTAACATGTATTATATATCATTAGATATTGTGGTATATTATTATAATTATATATATATATATATATATATATATATATATATATATATATATATTATATATAATTGTAATATTGTTATGATATCCTATGGTACTTTATATAATTTCTAATATGATATAATATATAAGTTACTTGTTTTAATATTTCTATGTGTTACATATATACTTATGATACTGTAATAATTTTAATAAATATATATTTAGTATTTTAATACATATTATTTAATTGGATGATTCTAATCGTTAACAACTTATTTTCAAAAAAATATTTATTTAATTATTTATAAAAAGTTTGCTTGATACTTGTATACATTATTTCGCGAGTCTTTTGAATAGTAATGGATTTCCCTTTATCATTCACACATGCTAATTTTACCGACTAATAAACACACAAATTCATATTCGATTCTGTCAGACACATATTGTATTTTAAAAAAGAAAAGCATCAATCGCTTATTTTTATTAAACATTATTTTGCTACAATTTTGAACCAAAATGTTTTCCTTTTGACTTTCGCACACATACTAACATTGCTGACATATAAACACCTTAATTAGTCAGTTAAATACGCTTGATACATGTAGCATTTAGCATACATACACTTACATTTAAAATAACCACCTTGTGTTTTTTTCCACTTGGCACACACACATAAACAAACATATATATTTCTTTCAATTTAAAAACATTCAACACGTATCTGACCAACGAAATAAAATCTCAATCAAAGTATACCTCTTCTTTGGCTTTAAATAAAAAAATTAAGAAATTAAAAAAAACTTTAAGCTTTAAAAAATCTCTAAAAACTTGTTAAAGTGAAACAAGTTGATTGAAGACACTTTTTTCCTAATTGTTCTTTACTTAAAATACATTGCGACACGGACATTTTTGTGTTTCGATATTTCTATTTCGTCATCGAAAATGTTAGGTATTAGTTGTGAAAATGATATTCACCAAAACAAAATGAAAATCATTTTCACAACGACTATCTAACATTGCCTGACGACTAGATAGAAATCTCGAAACATAGAAATTTTTGTGTCGCAATCTATTTTAAATTTTTAGTTGTATAACAAAATTAATTATATAACTATATTAGGTTCTACAATATTTATTGTACTGAGCACTTTTAGAAAAAAGTAAATGCCAGCAAACTCAAAATCGTAAAACCTTCGGTCCTATTTACCTAGATTTAATATATATATATATATATATATATATATATATATATTGATGTAAACATACACTCACGCATATATATATATATATGCCTTGTTTCGATTGGGACCTTGTTTTGATTCTTGTAGCTCAAGTAAATTCACGCAAAGGGGTAACCGAGAACTAAGCTCGTTGGAGCAGTTGCCGTGAAAATATTTGTAGAAGAGACATAGGGAAGCCACGTTACGCTGCTGAGAAGATGTCTGCTGATGAGCCACCAAGTCGGGATCAATCACATTGCAGATTCTCCATTGGATTTTAAGAAGAACCCCGAGATGAATAGCAGGGACATCCGAACAGATGTGACAGCAATATTCAATACCCTGCGGATGGTAGATTTATATATATGCAGGAAGGATTCAGACGGGAAAAAACTTCCTGGCACTACACAGTGAAACGACCTTTCTAGCAGCTGATTTAGCTATAGATTCGATGTGATCATTCCACTTGAGGTACGCTGAGAGAGTTACACCGAGGAGGTGCAGTGTTTTGCTTTTAGGGAGACTAGCCTAATCCATGCTAATGAAGTGGGGTAGGAGCGATTGTCTATGATGATTAACAGATAGCAGCTTCGTTTTGGAATCATTAAAATTAATGTGACATTTCTTACCCCAGTTCATCATCGATTACATATTCTTTTCAAGCTCAGAAGCGAGGTTCGCTTTGTCAATCTCAACAGATTTCTGATCGAGGCGGGAGTAAATTGTGGTATCGTCAACATAGATGTCTACTTGGGATCTAATTACATAGCGGAGATCGTTGATGAAGATTTGAAAAGACTTAGGACATAGAATAGAACCTTGTGGGACGCCCGCGTAGGTATGATAGTATGTCCGTTCAATACTACGTTCATTACGCGATTTGAAAGGAATTACTGGATTAGATCAAACAATGGTTCAGTTATAACATAGCCCCGTAGCTTGCGTGGAAGGACAGCATGCCTAACTCGTTCTCGTTCTTATCGAGAGCCTGGTATATACTCAGTGATGGTCGTTAGCATATCATCAGTAAATCTGGTGAAGCACAAACCATACTGTTTGTCAGACTGTTTGTCAGTGTGGCTTGTGAGATGTTGAACCACTTAGGCGTTGATAATAGCCTCGAACACTGCTAAAAATCGGTAGGAGGCTGATAGAACGATAATTAGGGAGATCCAAGGGTTCTACAGAATTCTTAAATACAGAAACCACAGCAGAGAACTTCCAGCAAGCAGGAAAACAAGAAGCAGAGAGACCGTAGTTGTAGAGTTTGAAGAGGACAGGGGAGAGTTCATCGGCATATTTCTTCAGGACAATGACTGTGATTTCGTTGCCTCCGCTCGCTTTATGGGGGTCAAGCTTTGAAATTGTATTAGAGACCAGGGAGGCGATAATGTGAACTTTACTCAGTTGAGCCTTAGTTCTAAGCGGGAAGTCGGATACTGATACTTCAAATGAATCTAGTGTCGAGTTGGTGAAGAAACTGCGAGCAAAACAATCGACCTTGGCCTATAAGGATGTGAGGATCTCAAATTCAGGTGAGGAGTGATGGCTTACTGTTATTTAGTACACTTTTACAGAGCCGCTAGTAGATTTTGGAGCCAAACTTACGGTATGCTATTCGCTACTTTGTTCTGTCAGCTTAGCGTCATTAAGTATCTTCTTGCACTCATTACGAGCAGAGGCAAAATGACGCCTGTTATGGTCAGACACGTAACGCTGATAAAGCCGGAAGAAGTGATTCCGGTGGATGATAAGGCCAATCAAACAGGAGAGAACCAGAGGGCGAATAGGGTTGAAGTCGCAACTTCCTCGCTGGGAGGAAAGCATCAATGCCAGCCTTAACACAAAAGGAGGTCAAGAACGCACAATCTTCAAAGGGAAGACTAAAAACTTAGTTCCATAGGACGTCACACAGGAAATCACGAACAAATCTCAGGTTACTCTTTGGTAACAGTAGGATATTCTGCTAGTCTGAGGTTCCTGGGGGAGTGGGAGTGGAGGGAGATATTAACGGAAACCACCATATGTTCAGAGTTTCCATGAGGGCAAGGCTGCTTGATATTGCAATGGAAGTGAAACAGAGATTTAGCAGTGAGTCAGATCTTTTAGGGTTGTTAAAGAAATGCGTGGGAACTCCATCACGCGAGTGATTGAAAAGTTCATGTTGTCTATATATATAGACTCTAGTTTAAAAAGTGCTCAATGCACAATCTGAATATGCAGAACTAGCCATATATTAATGAACAAATGTTTACCATTTACATGCTCTCCAGGTTTCAACCATATCGGGCTCATCACCTGTATGTATATATATATATATATATATATATATATATATGTGTGTGTGTGTGTGTGTGTGTGAGAGAGAGTGAGAGAGAGAGAGAGTGTGTGTGTGTGTGTGTGCGTGTGTGAGTGTCTGTGTGTGTGTGTTTCCGTGCATATTGCGTGAGTGTGTGTGTGTAAAATTTAAGATATGATTATCTATCTATAAATGTGATGTATAAAGAAAAATAGTTACTAATATTAGAAATATTAGCATTTCTAAATAAAAGTCACTAATACACACACTTATACGTCTACCTCCTTCTACCGAGAGCCCGTAGCTAAGAGGTTGAATCGCCGACTGGCGCCAATTTAGTCGGGTTTCAATCCTGGGTAAAAAGCAATCGGCTGTCTAACCGTAATGATGAACTGAGAAACAGATCTGTCTGCGGATGACTATTTACGCTCTCACACACGGATTGAGTACTCTGAAAGAATGGTTAACTTTGAAAAATAGTAGCTACTCTGGCATTTACGCATCGTTCATTCAGCAATGAATTAGAATGACAATACACACGCTAAAATGTCTGCTTCCTTCTACCGAGAGCCCGTAGCTCAGAGGTAGAATCGCCGACTGACGCAAATTCGGTCGGGTTTCAATCCTGGGTAAAAGCAATCGGAGGTCTAACCGTACTGATGAGCTGTGATACAACGAAACAGTTCTCTCTGCCGCTGACTATATATATATATATATATACATTCATGTATTTTTGCCGTATCTACGTTGTACAAATCTCACTTTCCAGAGTTGATACACGAATATGCGGCCGTTTGGAAGAAGACATTTTCCTATTGTTGATGCGGCTTTTTAAGCCAATTGATACTCTATTGCTATATCCATGGTAACTGTTTGAACTAGAGACATTCTTTAGCAGCATAAAATTCGACATTTGCAGCAAACATTCACCGAGCTGCTCCTAAGAAGTCGAACTACTGTAATTTCTTCTGTATTCCGATTTCAAGGAGAATATCACATTCAAATGTTATACCAAACAAACGCTGCTTTGTGGAACATATTGTCCCATGTATGCTTCAACGAAGGCTTTATTTTGGTAGGGGTTTGCCTTGGAGTGCAATGGATATCAGTTCGGAATGATAAATCGGAGGGCCTAATTAGAATTCTAGTTGAATTTATTGCATTAACTTAAGCATAGATATCTTTGGGAAAATTATTAATCCATTTCTTCTCCCACCAGCTATGGGTTGAATAGCAAGGCAGAATAACCTTGGCTGGCAACCAGTCTACCTCAGAAATAAATAGCAACCTTTTGCGGGGAAAAGACATGATCACCAAAGTCTGTATAAAGTATGTCAGTTCCCTAACTGAATCAAGGGACAATCGTTGCCATTTGTTTTATTTAAAATTTTACTGTAAGCTAGGCATGGCCAACACTGGTGCACGGGGGATTACAGTGAGAGACAAAGAATAGGGTAGATCGTGTCGAAGAAAGGATAAAAGATGAATGCTAATCAACGAGATATAAGATGGTAATTGACGTTGCATTTTGATTTTTAAATATGCTATCGGAAGGAAGCAAACGGATAAGCTTTCCAAAAACGCGAGATCAATCGAAGGATGCTGTTAGAGTAGGAGAGGCAGTTATGTTTAGCTATTTAAACTGTAAATGAATGGAACTTTGATGCCAATCTTCTAGTCTAGAAACAAGGGAAAGAAGCTTGCCAGGGTTGTTACCTTAAAATATTTCTAGAAAAGACAAAGGGAGCCACATCATTTTGATGAGAAAGTAACCGAGGGTGGGTTGCTAAGACAGGATCGATTACATTGCAGATCCTGCTTTGGATGTTTGGGGTAACTTCCAGATGAATAGCAAGATCGCCTAACCAGATATGGTAACAGTATTCAATGCACAGACGAATGACAGATTTATAAATGGGAAAGACTTCTTATCTATTCAAATGTCATTACCTATATTCTACCCTTAGATTCATACCACACATCTCACTGAGAAATGCACAGCCTTGAATAGATCTTGGTCTCATGAAATTCAGATGAGTTTGTCGGGAAGATGATGATAAGATTGAGGAGGCAATCGCAACATGTGACACCGTTGGAAAATTTCTGAAACCCCTATCATAGTCTGACACAAGTTTTGTGTGTGAAATTGAATAGACGGATCTTTTCGTAAGACGTCGATGGCTGTGCTTGTAGGAAGTCACTTGTAATCGTTAGCTATGTTGTGAGCCTGCTCTCGTTTATGAAAACAACTGATACTGACAAAATATACATTCTCTCCTGGAAACAGTAACTAAAATTTGCTAATCCATGCGTGACATGTCTCAGTAAATACCCCGATATTATGCAAATGTTGATCAGAGCATACGTTCTAAGCATCACCAAAGAGTTCAAGCTCTCTACTCCTAGTCGGAATGCAAGAACTACAAAACTTCCAAACTTCACAAATTAAAAATCGCAGCTATTGATCAATTAGATCACCACAAAGTTAAAATTTTAAATCATTTACCGTTGAAAATTGTTAAATGTAATAGACACTTCTACTCGAACAGTTTGTTTTTTTCGCACTTCCGGCCTGTGGAACTCTTTTCTGTTTACTTGCTTCTCTTATAGCTAAAACATCCAAAAATTTAAATGCAACGTCAATTGCCATCTTATGTATTTAAGACATGATAAATGATGGACGGGATTCAAGAAGATTTTGAATTCGGTCCATCATTTATCATGTCTTAAATACCCACAATGCCCATTTGTTTCTTTCATTGTTACCCGCTACGCACTAGATGCAGTCATGACTTGCTTTGGAGGAAATGATAAAAATATAAATAAATAATAATAATAATAATAAAAACATGGCAGAAAAGATACGGTAAATCATATCCTGAACAGAAAACAAGGGACAAATAGTTTTGTTCAATCAACATGGAAGGAACATGAACTGAGTAATATGTAAACTGTAAACTTATGATTTAGACATCATTTTGTTTTTGATAGATATTAACCAAGATATATTCTGATCTTATTATTCGGATAATTATTTTTGCGAGTGTCAATAAAATATCACTATTTTTCGGTATCATAAAATTACTGCTACTTGTTTTGAAATATGCATTACTAAATTATACTTGTAAAATCTTCACTAAACAAGTTTGGTCAGTTTTATCAACCCTCTCTTTTATATTAATTTCATATAATGCTGTCATGTTTTATATGTAAATTAGCATAATTGTTTTTCTTGCGAGAGAAAATGAATTGTTAGCCGAAAGAGAATGTCATTCATTGTTTAAAGAAATACTGAGTGGAAAATAGGAATAATTGATAGCCGTTTGGTATATCTACATAAATAAGTGTGAATAATTAAAGGGAGAAAAATCCAGCAACGCAAAAGAGATTTATGAACACTTATACGTTTGAAAAATAAGACTGCTTCGTACAAAATGGACAATTTAAAAAAGGAAGGTCAACAGTGCCAGACGCTATTTATACGCATTTTGTTTGCAATGAAAAACGAAGAAAAAATTACATTGAGATATTTAATATAATACGTGAATTATCTAATTATGCTATGATTACAATTGAGATATCTTCATGATTATCTTTATATTAATGTCTTCAAATCTATATGCCATTTACCATTTATTCATTAAAAAAATTTAAGAACAGTTAATGATCTTCTAGTCTACACTAATCACTGATTGACTAGATGCCAAGATTCTTTCTTTTTCTTCTTTTTTTATCTATCTATCATAGACTGTATGTATGTATGTATGTATGTATGTATGTATGTATGTATGTATGTAAATATCGTCAGTTTGTTTAATTTTATCTATATCTATCTTTTCTAATTTATCAATATATCTTTCAGTCTATCTACAGTTTTAAATCTATAAGCAATTTATCATATATTAAAAAAGACTTTAAGAAAAGTTAATGATCTTCTAGCCTACACTACCCACACTAATCAATGATTGACTCATTGCCAAGTTTCTATCTATCTATCTATCTATCTATCTATCTATCTATCTATCTATCTATCTATCGAATTGTAGTCATCATCTATCTATCTATCTATCTATCTATTTTTTTAATTTATCAATATAACTTTCAGCCTATCTACGGTCTTCACATCTATATACCATTTATCATATATTCATTAAACCTTTAAGAAAAAGTAATGATTTAGCCTACAGTAATCACAGATTAACTCAGTTCGAAGTTTCTTTCTATCTATGGGCACCCCGCCGTTGTGTAATGGTTAGCAAGCTTGTCTCATCATAAGTTACTGCAACTGAGTAACGAGTTCGATCCCCAATATGTGCCTATTATTTTTGGCCTTGTGCGACATCTAAGCGGCGCTTAGTAAATAAATGATCTTCTCCTATTTATCAACATATCTTTCAGTCTATCTACTTTATGTAAATCACCGTCTATCTATCTGTTTAATCAGTTGTTTATCTGTCTATCTTTTCTATATTATTAATATATTTTCAGCCTCTCAACGGTTTTCAAATTCTCTATATATTTACCATATATTCATAAAAACCTTTAAGAAAAATTAATGATCTAACATACACTAATCACTGATTGACTCGGATCCAAGGTTCTAGCTAGCTAGCTAGCTTTATACCTAGCTAGCTATCTACATTAATTTACCAATTTCAGTCTATCTACACTCTTCAAACTATATGCCATTTACCATATGTTCAAAAATATTTAAGAAAAAGTATTCTTATTCTAGCCTACATTAATTACTGATTGACTCGGTTCCAAGTTTCTTATCTATCTATCTTTATATCTATCAATCACACGGTTCGTTACTATCTATCTATCTATCTATTCTAATTTACAAATATATCTCTTAGTCTATTTACGGTATTCAAATCTATATGACAATTACAATATATTAAAAAACTTTAAGCAAAATCAATGATCTTTTAGCCTACACTAATCACTGATTGACTCCGTTCCAAGTTTCTATCTATCTATCTATCTATCTATCTATCTATCTATCTATCTATCTATCTATCTATCTATCTATCTATCTGTTGGGGCGCCCGCGCCTATTCGGCTATAATGGACTATTCCATTACTATGTAAAGTAATGGTGGCATCTACGTAGGGGAGTGTGCCGAGCAGCCGATCGGCAAGTCAGTCATAGACTTCCGGTGACGACCCGGAAGTACCCATTGCTCATACTACGTCTTACGACGGTTGAGACGATTAACCCTTATTCTTGTATTGGATACTAATAACCTTTGTAAATACTATTTTCACGGAATACAACAATTAACCTATTCCTGTTGTTGAGTTATTTATTCTTACTCACGACATAACACTATCTATCTATACTAATTTATTTAGATATATTTTTGGTCTATTTACTTCATTATATTCCATATTATTTATATATAGCTCCCTACTGGAAGTCAACATCTGTTGTTCTAGTTTTTAATAACTCAGGTGAGCTGTCCTGCTCTATCAATAATTGTCCTCTTAGCGTTCTAATTTTTCTGGCAAACTCTTACAGACAATAATAAATGTTGAGTTGGTTCATCATGTCTCATCACAGGGGCTTTTCTCAAACCAGCAATACGACTTTCGTTTTTCTAGGTCAACTGCTGGTGTACTGACGATAATCGCGAAAAGAGTTCTAGATATGAAGAAAAATAAAACGGTGAAGACCTGGCTGTAGCATTTGACATTGCGAAAACCTTTGGCAGAGACTGATATATAGCTCAATCCTTGGTCTTAGGCTGTTATAAAATTTCATTAACGACCTTCCCGATGACACCCGTTCTCAGGGTGTTATCTCCGCTGACACAAATACTTACTCCTGCATCAATAGTAAGTCTGATCAGTCGGACAGCTGATGTCCAAAACGAACTCAAAACCGTCGTTAACCGGTGCAAAAGATGGAATTTCAATTTTTACGCCCCCAAAACTAAACTTCTCTCCATTAGTCATCGGAGAGTTTCCTCTTTAATTTCTATCAACATGGCTTATACTAACCTCCAGGATAGGGAATCTCTTCGTCTTTACTAGCTTAAATTCTCAGCTGACATGAAGCGGAATGATTGTATTAAAGCTATTGTTAGATCAGCTGCAGAGAAAGTTTCTTGCAAGACAATTTTTCTCACTGGAATACATCTTAAATATCTATAAGACTATCATGCTTAGAATATTGCTGCCAAATATATCCGGTGGTTTGGCTATTTACGTTGAAATCCTTGATAAGATCCAAAAAAGAACTAGTAATATTATTGGTCCTGATCTAGCAGCTCGGCCTCAGTCAATTTCCTAACGCTATAAGATTGACTCTCTGTGCTTTTTTTTAAATAAATACTTTCATGCTAAACGTTTGAGTGGGCCCTTCCCTTTGCTACCTAGACTTTATGACTCTAAGCGCAATACTAGATGGGTGTCAAGTTCTCATAAATTTAAAGCTGAGCTTTTTAGATGCAGCAGTAAATTCTTTGCTAACAGTTTTTCTCACTGCTTTCATGTGCTTTCCAGCCAATTTTAATATATCAATGTTTAGATACGATCGAAGTTAAAAATAAATCCGATCACCTACTCTACTAAATTTAATACAACTAGTTTAACCATTTTCAGTAATTATTCTCCACCAACTTGTGTTTTTCACAAAAACAACGTTGTATACCAATTATGTTCTTTGCGAAAGTGTATTTCTGACATAAAAGCAAAAAATATATATTGGTCTATATACAGTATTAATATTAAAGAAAAATATATGCATATTCAACCACAAAATCAATAAACAAAATTTATAGATTCCCGAAGCCATTTTTATTACAAAATCAAAACCGACTCTAAACAAAATAAATTATGAATATATGACCAATATTCTAAAATGTCTATAAGGTAAGTCTTCAAATATTTAAGTTGTACTTTTTGTAAAATAAACAAAAAAAAAAACACAATAAATGAAAATGTCTAGAGCGACTTTCTTGCTGTATTTAATCATCATGCCAGGAAACTCATCAGTAACTACGAGAGAATTAAAATACAAATAGTCATATATCCAAATTATTGAATCAAACATGCATGAACATAAATATACTGCAGAAATACACACACACACACTCTCTCTCTCTCTCTCGCACACACACACACACACACACAGACACACTCTCTCTCTCTCTCGCACACACACACACACACACACATATATATATATATATTAAAATATATATTACACATTTTGTCTTCTATTTTTTCTAAATTATCAATATATATCCTTGATTATATATATGATTCACCTTATCTATCTATCTATCTATCTATCTATCTATCTATCTATCTATCTATGTCAATGTTTCTTCTTTCATTCTTTATTTCTATATATATCATTGTCAGTTTGTCTCTCTCTTTCTATCTCATTCTTTATTTTTTTCTCTCTTTCATTCTTTCATCAATTTATCGCATTGTTTGTTTCTATCTATCTATCTATCTATCTATCTATCTATCTATCTATCTATCTATCAACTTCACATATTCCAGTTTATCAATATATCTTTCTGTCCGTTTGCTTCACCGGTTACTATCATCCAAATTGCTGTCTAACTTTTTATTCATCACTCTATCTATTCCACAAGGATAAGAAAAAAATATCCGCACCTTGCATTTGTTTATACGTGCTTGTGCGAATCTATCTATCTATCTATCTATCTATCTATCTATCTATCTATCTATCTATCTATCTATCTATCTATCTATGTCAATATTTCTTCTTTCATTCTTTTTTTCTATACATATCATTGTCAGTTTGTCTCTCTCTTTCTATCTCATTCTTTATTTTTTTCTCTCTTTCATTCTTTCATCAATTTATCGCATTGTTTTTTTCTATTTCTATCTATCTATCTATCTATCTATCTATCTATCTATCTATCTATCTATCTATCTATCTATCTATGAGGTTTCTACCTTCTGGTGTTTTCAGGCGATTTTATGTTTGTTTTTAAGAACACTCAGAAATTATGACTAAGTGCAACCATACAAAAATACCTAATAATTCATATAACCATGGATGAAAACGTTATAATTTCTTCGAATTTTGAAAATTGCGCGTTCATAAATAATCACGATTACGTGAGCGTTCTTAAAAAAAAAACGAAAGTAAAATCAGTTATTGTAATTTGCTTGAAGACACCAGATAGTAGAAACGTAGGTTGCGTAATATAATTCGTTTACAAATGAAAAGTAATCAGTAGTTCTATAATATAATTGTATTGAACACATTTTAATACAACTGTATACTGGTCTGATTTAATTATGATCAAAAACTAAGTAGATAAATAATATATATATATATATATATATATATATATATATATATATATCCTATGAGAGAAAGTAAAATATTATCAGCACTTTAGTCATGACATATCTTCATGTTTATCATAATGCTTCCTACTCAAGAGTGTTGATAATTCCTTAATTTCTCACGTAATTTATTTAGATAAGTTTCTGTCTACTCTACACATTTCAATTCATCGATTTTCACCAATTGTTATCTATCTATCTGTTATGAACAGAATTATAAAATAACAGGAGAGTAAGATGCAAGCTTATTGTCTTGTGTGTTGATATGTACATGTTAATTTTCATGTATCGGAAAATTATATAATGCAAATTATTTAATAATTTGCACATTAAATTCTGTAAATTTATTTTTACTTAGAGGCTAAGAACTCTTTCACTTCTTTTCAGTACGAATTCTACTTGAGCGATGAGATCTACTATTTCTCAGGCGAGCAATCGATATTACATCGCTTTAATTCAGTTAGTGACATCAGTTCCCGAGGAAAAAATACGAGGAGGAGAGGAAAAATCAATTAAATGCTATGATGTGATTTTGCAACATCCGAATCGTTTTACCACGACTCAATATATTTTCCTTTTAATTTGCAACTCATTTACTTAATACAACAGTTTCTCTCCTCCCAATACTAATATAACATATAACATTATTTACTCAGATTTTCTTGCTCTCTCAGCGTGTGTATATCTACCCGTCTAAAACTTCGATATCACTTTGTTTTTTCCTGACATACCCTGTTCTAAACTATTCCGAAATTGTCTTGTTGATTCCACCCTGTTTGTAACAATTCCACTAATTTCTTGTCTGTATCATTCTTTTCAGATCTACCCTACCCCGTTTTTAACTTTTCCACATTTTTCTTGCTTGTTTTATTTTGCTGTTATTATCCATTAACACTAACTGATCTACCCTTTATTTATCTTTTCTACCCTATTCATCCCCGCTTCTCTCCATTCTTAACCGTTCCTATTTGTTTGTACCTATTCCCCCTTTTGCTGATAGTGTCATTCTTACTTGTCAAACTTAACCATTTAAAATTTTTCATCCACCCCTCTCTTGTTTATTTCACACTTTCCTTATCTATTTCACTCTTTTCTTTTCACTGTTGGTTTACCAATTCCACTCGTTCTATTATTAAATATTCAACATAGCTTTATATATGTCACCCTTTTATTGTACTATTTTCTCTCTGTTTTGGTCCTGGGTATGACGGTAAACTGTATCCGGCAGCAAGGTCTCTGATTTAGAGGTTGTGAGGAGCATGGAACCACCTCTTATTTTGCTGTTGTACACTGACCCGGAGTGGTAGCACCTGTTAGGGTCTCAGCTATGGGCAAATAATTAACCCCCCAAACTATGGTCAAAACATTATGAAAATATAAGAGTAGACTATTATAGAAAAATAAATGTTTTTGAAGGAAAAATATTACCAACAATACTTTTTTGAAGAAAAAAATCTTTCACATTTTTGAAAAAAATATTCTCAGCAAAACATTTTTGAATACAGAACTAGAAGATATTTTCAGTTTTCTGAAATAAAAAAAAATAAAAACAAAAAAAATTCATCAAAATCTGACTAAATCAACATTCTTACTATAACCGAACATTAATAAAAAATACCTTAAAACCCCACCGTTTTGGCATTAAATAACCCACAGCAGTTGAAATGCTGTTAAACAAAACTCAAACTCAAACTCTTATTGTTTAACTTTATCGTGGACCGAGCATGCAAGCAACGATGAGGTGTTGGAAAGAATGGCAACAAAAAGGAAATTAATACTGAGCATCAGTAAGAGACAACTAAAGTTCCTGGGACACGCAATAAGGAAAGAGAGCTTGGAGAACCTGATACTGACTGGCCAGATAGAAGGAAAGAGAGGCAGAGGAAGGCAACGGATAACATATTTGCAGGGCCTGATCAGGTGGATGATGGGACGGGGGTTGCCAGGAGTAACAAGAACAAACATACTAAGAGCCACTAGGGATAGAGAGACGTGGAGAACCATGATCGCCAAATAAAATAACACCCAAAAATACACCCCAGAATCATGCAAACCTGGATGAAAGTTTTTAAGATCCTTCAGTAACTCTTCTCTAATTTTGGAATTTTTGGTTGCTTAAAAATTTTAGTTTTTACAAGGCAAGGAAGCAAAGATAAACTCATCCGGATCACTCGAAATCTTCATCATTTTTCATTGATGAAACTGCAATATAGGTAACTATTAAATATTATAAATTCATTTGAAGCACATGTTATTGCGCAGTATTAACAAAAGAACCATTCTATTTTCATTTCCAGTTATTCACTTGGTAATAAATACTAAAAAAATAGTAGGAAATACATCATTTTTTTAAACACTGGTGTGGCCTAATAATTATGGCCGGTAGCGTATATATTATTTTTAAAACGTCACATTTTTTTTTTTAATCATATCACCCCAAGCAAGGCGGTAACGCCACTGATGCGCAGGGGGCTACGTAAGGGTAAAAAGAATGGAAAAGAGAAAGCCGGAAACCTCATCCTAAACATGAAACAAGGGATGAGCCTCTTCACCTGTTCAATAGATGTGGGTGGAGTGTGAACCGGGCGATAGTTTAGTCTATCTACTCCAATTAAAGTCTATCTTCCAGAAGCACGATTCCTCTAATTGCATCAAAACAATGTCGACTATGTTTGTTCTCTGGCGATCCGTGTTCACACTCAAATATCGGCAGCTGCACTTTATTCACATGCAAAAAAAATTAATCCGACCTTTTACCATAACAAATGTTTGTCACACAGCCTCTTGCTTGTATATGCTTTTATTTGCTAATATTCTGGTGACCTGTTTCAGGTGTAATCTTGATCGAGCCAGTTTGTTACTGTTATAAACATGGCCGCTCTGTTGGTAGTGTCACTAAAGAGGAACATAAATCAGTGATCAGATTTCTCTAATCGAAATGTGTATCTTTGGCTGAAATTAATCGGAGGCTTTCAACACAATACAGTGACAGTTCACTACCGAGTAAAAGTGTGTATGTTGAATCGATTAGTTTAAAAGTGGCCCGACAACAGTGATGCATGAAGAATGAGCAGGACATTGTCTAATTTTACTACTGACGAGAAGAATCCACAAGATCGTTAGATGGTAATGGTGGACTCGCGAGTTATCGTCAATTCAGAAGCAGAATCGGAGAATGTTCTTTGTTCCATCTTGGGGAAATAACAACAGCAAAGAAACTGCCACGATTGAGCTCAAACTTTGATCCCGGGACAATAATATTACCAACTATAAACTTTTAGCCCCGCATATATATATATATATATATATATATATATATATATATATATATATATATCAAAGAAAATAGGAAAACTATAATAGTTGACAACGCGTTTCATCCTATGTTGACTTTTTCATAGCAAGAACGAAATGAACTTTTTAAACAAAGTAACTAATAATAACAAAACAAAATGTCATTAGCAAGTGGGAAAATTTAGAGAACGCTATTTTCATACTGTTAACTGAAAATTAAGTCAATTACTGTCACGTGAGGAGATATTGTTTTTATTCCTGTGTTGACGAATTCAACCATTTTCTTTTGATTTCTTGATACTATGTGTACGTTTGTTTAGGAGAGTCGTAATTTTGTTTAGAAAGGTGAAATAGAGAAAAAGCCTGGGCATATATTAATATTTGGATAATATTCAATCGCGGCAGTCTCGAAGATTTTCCTTCAATGTTAGTTATTTTCTGTTTTATAGATGTAGCATTTTTAAAATTAATATTATGATTGTATTTATTTCTATGTATGACTAGTGCATTAGCTAAGTTGTTTTTTTTAGGTCACATTCAATTAATTCATTTACGTGTCACTGTGAACATACACCATTGTGCAAATACTTTGAAAAACTGCTTTGGCTCCCTTTCTTTTACTATGCGGTCAGTTTTATGCCCACTGAAGTATCGGGCTGTGCGTTGTGGTACAGTGGATATGGGCTCGGAACGAGAAACCGGGGAGCCGAGTTCGAATTCCAGTTAAATCCATTGTATTCATTTACGCGCAAATACCCTTGGGAAAGGTATTAATCCGTCTCTTCCTTCCAGTTATGAGTGGAGCCGATATCCACAAGGCACATCCTCTATACTTACTCCCTATACTTTACTACCAGTTATAAAAACTCTTATATGCAATAGTTAAGTCGTCAAGCTGTGAATTATATATATATATATATATCTTTGAACTTTTGTTAACATCCACCGCTACGCGTGTTTTCTGATTATATGTTGCGTATATATATGTTTATGTATGAATATGTGTGTATGTTAGCCGAATTGATGTATTTATTCTTAAATTTTCTCTTTTAAGGGAGCAACCGTTATTTTTATTCGTTTTTTTTAAGGTCTTTGTGAATCTCATTCGTGTAAAATCATTTGTATAATAAAGACGGAAGCTGATGATGGTTCGCCTGAAATAGGCCCTTACTTCCGATTTATCATGAAATAACGTGTCTGCCTTAATTTTCCTTATATATATATATATATATATATATATATATATATATTAGAATACAGACCATAATATACACATACACACACACACTCACACATACACACACATACACACACATATATATATTTTTTTTCTATCACCATCAGAGATTAGAAATTATTTTGTTTTCGGTATTTATTGTTTTCTCTCATTAATTATATTTCTTTTTTTCTCATATTATTTCACACTTAGCACTTTCGTTTTAGGGGCTTTATTGTCCCTATTGGGGCAAAAAAGAATAAAAACAAAGATTAAAAATGTTTCAATGGGCCTTTAGATTGTTCAACATCCGCTAAATCTTTTCTCAGATTGCATCATTACAACCGGCTTCCATAAATGGCAATCACATATAATTTATTCTTAGATTCTTTCTCTAGTTTATTTTGTTTATATTTATAAATAAAAGAATATCTTGTATTAATACTAAGACCACCAAAACACCATATTATCAATATTCTTACTGAGAAAACGTATATAAAAAGTATGAAATATGTAAACATTTCTTTATTGATTGAACGATACAAATTACTGTGAAAACCTTGACTTGCATAATTAATTCGAACATTGTGTGTTCACAATGGTTATTCGACTTGTATTGGTTGAAAAATTATGAAAACAACAATACATAATATATGACAGAAAGGGATAAGAAAAGACAAGAATTCGCGTGGGGTGGGGCAACATGCCAATAATTTAAAGGAAATCGAAAAGAACTTCCGAGACAGAGAGGTCTCTATTTCAAAGTAACCTAGCTAAAAAAACAGAACTAATACCTAAAAACATCTGCGCTTCCAGGTGTTACCCACATGCGAATATCTTTATTTGTTTATGATGGTGTGCTGCCCAAGAATTAGCCATGCCTCGATTTATAAATATGCCTGATTATAGATGATTTTCTAATCACCGCTTAGATGTGGCGGAAGCTTGCTAACCATTAGACGACGCCGAGGTGCCTAATTTTCTAAGCGGAAGCTTAGATGTGGCACATGGCTGAAAGTATGGGGTACCCAGTGAGGATCAAAATCACTATTCAATTGCAATGATTCAAGCAGAACAAGCCTGTTAACCATTACGCCACTTCGAGATGTCCCAATTAATATATTGATTTTCTAAAAGCGGTTTTAATGAGGCTGCTAGTGAAGATCGTAACAGGTTCTCGCGAAACGCATATTGGGCACGCTCGTCGGGGTGTCTAATATGCGTGATTATAGATGGTCTGTTTAACTTAGAATACCTTATACGACTGACTAGTGAGTTCGGTCCTCACTGGGTCCCCCATACTTTCTGCCTTAACCATATCTAAGCAGGGCTTAGAAAATATTCTCAGAATTAACCAGTGCCATAGTAAAATCCCCTACAGACAAAACATTTGACTTATTGATAGATTGATTATGTCTTATATAAACTGCAAAGTACATTGGTATTTGATTTTAAAACTATTATCGATATTCATTCATTTTTCCAGAAGACACCAATATCTATAAGTTTAATCTTTCTTTAATATTTTTCATCCGTAGAGTATAACTTTCGTTGTCAACACGTTCAAAGATCAAATATTTATCTTCTAATAACGCTGTCCCTTAATTGAAAAAAATAGTACATCTTTATTATTTGATTCACAAGCAGAGACAATATTGTATAAAACAGCGTTAAATAAAATATATTTTTAAAAATACAGTTGTATTCTGTTCACGATAATGGCAATTTTTAATAAACATAATTTTAATCTTTCCTAATTTTCAAATCAAAACATGTAGAGTGGACGCCGAAGCAAGTTATATCAATTTGTTGTAAAAAAAAGTGTTCTGAAAATTAAAATTATGTTCACAGCAGACAAAAAAGTTTGCGTTTCTAAACGCACTTTTACGATATCTCTAATGTTGGGATTGAAAGTCTAGAGCTTAAAGCCGTGTAGTGCGATAGAGTAAAGCCAGTTCATTTAGTCAGTCATAACCATTCCAGTTCCTTTGCTCCTGAAGTAGTTAAAAAAATCCAACCCGCTGTTAAAAGTTGTTGTTTACATATTTAAGTCTTGTGTCGTCCCACTAAGTACCTTACTCAGACAAAATAATTTTCATTAAAAATTAATTATTAACAATATTTTATTTGTAAGTTATACTCCAACATAATTTAAAAAAATAAAAATTATTTTACTAAAATGACTCACATAATATTTAATTGTTTTTCTTAGTACAATATACCTAAATATATCATAATTATTTAATCCTAATTCTAGCCTAAACATTCCAGCTCCTTAACTCATGAGATAGTAGTAAACAAAAAAAAAAAAATCTAAACTTCAAACCTAAAATCAAATCTGCTTTTAAAAATTATTGTCTGCCCATTTAAAAAATCTATGTTTCCACTATATATCTTATCCAGACAAAATTAAAAAGTGACATGTCTAGACACCAGGCCAACATGCTTCCTTTTACAACCCAAATGTTTAAATGCCATGGTTACATAATGCTCATTTTCAATTAAACAATATTGACACAGCTAAAGCAATTTCTCCAACTACCTCTCCCTGATTTTCTAAATAACGATGTATTCATCTTATATTTTCAAAATAAATCCATTGTCACGATTTATTTTAACATATCAACTGAAGAAGAAAAGTATTGTTCTGAAAGTGATATAATGCTTTTATAAACCTTTGTAATATCAAAATTAAAATATTAAGCTCTACTCTGTATCGAGCACTCTTTATAAAAGTAAATGTTTGAACAGTGGGTTTTAATTTACGTGTTCTTTCACTTTCTTATAATATATAAATTAGTCGTCCACATGTTTCGATGTATCACAGCTCATCAGTGTGGTAGACGCATCCACTTGCTTCCAGCCGGGATAGAAACTCGCCGATTTTGTGTAAACCATAAGCACATAGAGTGAGAGAGGAAATTTCAGTGTTTTAAACATATACATTGTATACACACGCCAGTCACTGTGAGAACTCAATTTATTACTGGAGAGTAACGCGTAAATCAAAAAAGTAGTAACTGTTTTAAAATCTTCCTCTCTAGAGAGCTCAATCGTAAAGAGAGCATAGTATATTAGGTAATATATGATACAGATAGATAAATTAGTATATAGATATTGAAAAGACATAGATAGATAGATTGATAGACAGATACTGAAAAGACATAGATTGATAGAGAGATATTGAAAAGACATAGATAGATAGATAGATAGATAGATAGATAGATAGATAGATATTGAAAAGACATAGATAGACAGATAGATAGATAGATAGATATTGAAAAGTCATAGATAGATAGATAGATAGATATTGAAAAGTCATAGATAGATAGATAAATATTGAAAAGTCATAGATAGATAGATAGATAGATAGATAGATAGATAGATATTGAAAAGACATAGATAGATAGATAGATAGATAGATAGATAGATAGATAGATAGATATTGAAAAGACATAGATAGATAGACTGATAGAGAGATATTGAAAAAACATAGATAGATTGATAGATAGATAGTTTGAAACCGTCTTATATTTACACTATTGGCATTATTCGAATTACTGTCCTCATCCTTTAACTTATTTTGATTTATTTGTTCCCCGCTGTTGTAGTTTGATACTAGATTCACAGCTCTTTCTGTGAAGTCAATGAAACTAACCAACGTCTATAATAGTTAAATTAAATGAGATAACAAACATGGCTACTAGAAGTGCATCACACACGGAATGAGAATGAAATAACCAGTGATCGTAATAAAGGGTTCGGTTAGAAATTTATTGCACCTGAAGAAGACCGGACCGTACAACGGCCGAAACATCGTAAACCTGGTAGTAAAGATGAAAACAATAGTCCGTACGAATAATGTGAGAATTATCTCCGAAGTCCAGAAAAATACGTGTTATATTTATGACATAAAGTTCTCAATATCAGAGGCCGAGCGTATGCAAATATAAAAGTGAAAATTAAAATCAACATCCAGAAGGGACAGTCTGTTTCATGCTAATTAACGATTATGTTTAAGCATGAAATACACTGTCACTTCTATAGGAATAAAATCCCTGCAAAGAAAAGATATCCTAATAATGCCTTCACGAATCAACGAAATCGACCTAACTGTGCTCAGTTAAGGGATAAATTACTCTACATTAATTCTGTAAACGCTTTATCCCTAGTTCGATATCGAACAATTTATAACTTGCATGCAAAAAACAGTAATCTTGGCAGTTAGCATCACTACAATTTAACACACACACACACACACACACACACACACACACACACACACACACACACACACACACACATATATATATCGCCCGGTTCACACTTCACCCACATCTATTGAACAGGTGAAGAGGCTCATCCCTTGTTTCCTGTTTACGATGCGGTTTCCGGTTTTCTCTTTTCCAATCTTTTCACTCTTATTTTTTTTCCAATTGGAGTAGACTAAACTATTGCCCGGTTCACACTCCACCCACATCTATTGAACAGGTGAAGAGGCTCATCCCTTGTTTCCTGTTTAGGATGCGGTTTCCGGTTTTCTCTTTTCCAATCATTTCACTCTTATTTTTTTTCCAATTGGAGTAGATAGACTAAACTATTGCCCGGTTCACACTCTACCCACATCTATTGAACAGGTGGAGAGGCTCATCCCTTGTTTCCTGTTTAGGATGCTGTTTCCGGTTTTCTCTTTTCCAAATTTTTCACTCTTTTATTTTATTTTTCCCAATTGGAGTAGATAGACTAAACTATCGCCCAGTTCACACTCCATCCACATCTATTGAACTGGTGGAGAGGCTCATCCCTTGTTTCCTGTTTAGGATGCGGTTTCCGGTTTTCTCTTTTCGAATCTTTTCACACTTTTATTTTTTTTCCAATTGGAGTAGATAGACTAAACTATTGCCCGGTTCACTCTCCACCCACATCTATTGAACAGGTGGAGAAGCTCATCCCTTGTTTCCTGTTTAGGATGCGGTTTCCGGTTTTCTCTTTTCCAAATTTTTCACTCTTTTATTTTTTTTTCCCAATTGGAGTAGATAGACTAAACTATGGCCCTGTTCACACTCCACCCACATCTATTGAACAGGTGAAGAGGCTCATCCCTTGTTTCCTGTTTAGGATGCGGTTTCCGGTTTTCTCTTTTCCAATCTTTTGACTTTTATTTTTTTTCCAATTGGAGTAGATAGACTAAACTATCGCCCGGTTCACACTCCACCCACGTCTACTGAACAGGTGAAGAGGCGCATCCCTTGTTCCCTGTTTAGAATGTGGTTTCCGGATTTCTCTTGTCCATTCTTTTTACCCTTACGTAGCCCCCTGCGCATCAGTGCCGTTATCGTCTTGCTTGGGGTGATATGATTAAATATATATATATATATATATATATATATATATATATATATATATATATATATAAATGTAAACTTATCATTATACTCGTTTCAAAAAACCATCCGAGTATATACGCGGAAGGAAAAAAATGGATGTAAAAAAATTTAAAGCTAAGCACGTGAACATCAGTCAAAATACGTAGCCCACAGAAAAAACCTGAGACGAGTAATCTATAACAAAAAAGTGCTCAATACGTAAGAAGAGCAGACAAAGTAGATTATCAATTAATCTACTATATATATATATATATGTGTGTGTGTGTGTGTGTGTGTGTGTGTGTGTGTGTGTGTGTAGTTTCTACAGTTTTGATCGAATTGAAATCCATGAATGGCCTCTGTATGAAGGCCTTGCTTTGACGAGGCTGTGTAAGATGATTAGTTTACAACTTGTTATTTTTGTATTATAGTATCTTAATATTGAGCATCAGAAAGAGACAGATAAAGTTCCTGGGATATGCAATGAGGAAGGAGAGATTGGAGAACCTGATACTAACAGGCCAGATAGAAGGAAAAAGAGACAGAGGAAAGCAGCAGATAACATATTTGAAGAGCATGAGCAGGTGGATGACAGAACGGGGGGGGGGCTGCGAGTTGTTACAAAAGAAAGCGTGCTAAGAGCCACCAGGGATAGGGAGACGTGAAAGGCCATGATCACCTACGACCTGAAAAGACAAGACACATAGAAGATGAAGATTATGTTGGATTCTGAATTGAGATGAGATCCACTAGTTTAAAACACCCACGGTGACACGAAATAATGAGCATATCAAGAATCAATTCACGGAAACCCAGAGAATGAAAGTAAATGGAGGATAGCTCAATACGTCGGCGCCCCAACGACTCCTATCTGGGCCACGGGCGGAAAGAGAAATGAAGAACATGGAGTTAGACGAAATTACACCTAGCGCAACCAATGAAGTGTTCAGTTCCTTCTCTCCTATACTAAGTTTATTATAATTGATTAAAACTTTAAGATATTTCATTGGTTTATAATTAATTTGATTGGAATTTTAAGTTATAGTTTCTGTTTCGGTAAGGTTTATGTCGTTATTTATTTTTATTAATCAGTTTAACACAAGCAACTCATTAGTGGCACGATGCAAGGCGTCTACTGAAAATGAAAAACCGGAAAAACTTAAAAAAAAACCGGAACCTAATCCTAAATAAGAAATAATGGATAAGATCAACATGAAAAGTGCTGAATAGAAAGAAATCGATAAAAATCCTTGTACACTATACAAAAATAAGAAATAATTCATGCTAAGCAAGGCAACAGAGTCACTAAGACTGAAAAGACTACGCGAAGGGAAAGAGAAGATAAATATTTTAGAAGGAATTGGAAAATTACTCCTGAACAGGAAAAAAATGATAAGCTTTTACATGAATATTGTATCTACAAATAAAGACGACACAAACTACTCAAAACTACACAAAAATAGGAAATAATTCATATTTATAAGGCGATGACGCCACTATGACAAAAAACTGAAACGAGAAATTAAAGAGAGGGAGACGACTTTAGAAGGAATCGGAAACCCAGTAATAGTATAAATTTTAAATTTTAGATACAAGAGTATAGAGTACAAGTAGAATTTAGAAGGAACCGGAAACCCGGTCCATAAAAGGAAACAACGGGTAAACCTATAATAACCAGTAATAAGAGAGATTCGAACGGTAGGTTAGCATAGTTACCCCTGTTGTAGAAAAAATAAAGATAAAAAAAGTGAAATTTTAAGCAGTGTCGTTAGAAATATAGAATTGTATTTGAATTTAAAAGGAACCGAAAACCTAATTTTAAATATGTAACAAGTGGTAAAGTTCTAATCATGTTCAAAAGATCTCAAAGTGAACCTATCTATTCTTGCTATATATGTGACATAATTTTTTTAGTGTCACTTCACACGCTTATGTAGAGAAGATGTCTAACCGATCCACTCTTATTTAATCATGACCGACTTTTGTAAGTAGTTTGTGAAAATGCTGACAATCTTTTTTTGGTTAGGTAACCTTTTACAACAGTTAAATATATTTACGCTTTGAGTAGAAGTCTGTATTCATCCTATACATTGGCCTCCAAAGCACTATTTTGTATTCTTCCTTTGCTATATCGTTTTTAATATTCAGGCCCAACTTCATTGTATACACTGGCCTCTAGAGCTCTACTTTCTATTATTTATTTGCGATATAGATTTCAATATTCTAATCCCATTTCTTCATACTTTTCCTTATACATTTATAAAGGATATATTCAGATGAGATGATGCCTCCCCTTTGCTTTTTGTCGTTCTGCTGATGAGATATGAAAGGTTTCGTTTATTAGCCTTGAGCAGACGTATAGCTTTGTTTCATCGAATATAAAGACTGCTTCAACCACCAATTGAATTAAATCTTAGATGTTGGATAAGGAGTTCTTAGAAAAATGCAGTCTGATTATTTTTATATTTGGAAATTAAAACAAATGCGTTAGACGATATAGGATACAAATCCTGTATCATCTAACAATTAACTCAAACGAAAAAGTAAAATCTCACACCCGCAAAAATGGATCAAAACGACTAAAAACATTTTGAAAAAATCCAGACCAAGGTAAATTTCGCAAGTCATTGTGAAATTTAAGATTCTAGATTCTGGTTAGATAGAAAATAGAAAATTGATCTACGAACCCGGTCAATTTTTTTTTCACACCTAGAAAATGAGTTTGAAAAAGAGCCGGTCACATGACTAAAATCCACTACTAAAACCGCGCGTCACTTGATCGGTCAAATCAGTCTGACATATGGGATCGAATCTGAAGAACCTCGTCGCAACGTGACTAAAGAAAATTTAATTTGCCGACCCGGACGTAAGGGCGTTTCATATATTCGTTCTACCTCTCCTTCCAATTTTCCTTTCTTCGTCTTTACACAAACACCGTCAAAGAAAACAACAACAACAAGATATTTCAACTGACTTCGATAAGTACAATCTCCTTTATTGCTTGACTTTCCTTTTCACTTTTTCTCTGGCTATAAAAAGGAAAATACTTTTATTAGCAACCTGCATTCTGCTACTATCAATTATGAACTCTAAACTTCTGAGGAACATTTAAATACTTACATTTCTCTTTAAACAATTAACTACATGCATTTTTTCTATTAATATTTTATTTTTCTTCTTACAATTTTGTTATTCTGTTCATAAAAATTTTACTTTAATGCGCAAAAAAATACTTTATCCTTCCACATTTCAACATCCAACATTCAATCTTCTGATATTTAAATTGTGGGAACTGCGGTTGTTTGGCACAAGGCCTATTTGACAGGCAACACCGAGGCTCCTACAATGACAAAGAAAAGAATGGCATAAAACCTGTGTTTGATGTTCGTTTTTATAATGCATTACCAAGATTTCATAGCTGGTAATGTCTAAAAAGAAATCGCGTAAAAAGTATATAGTATTAAATTTCAAAATCAATAAATGAGTACCAACTTAAAGGTTCAAACGTACCTCGATTCATGCATGAGCTACCCATGGCAAAGATAACAATCTTTCGCCCTCAAATTGAAAGTGTTTCGGAAGCATGTGTTACAACAAGCAACTAAACTTCAGACCACAGCTCGGGATAACGCAGCTCCAGGAGAAAAATAACAAAATAGATTAAGTAGAGATTGTTTTCGTTGCTTCATTGTTCGTTCTTGTTTGGGGTAAAAATAAATAAATCTTTTGTAATTACTTTCCTGTTGTAAGGAGTTTGACATCTGGATTAGTTTATACATTACATCGACATGGTTACATTTTGATTATTTACCCTTATGCCGATGCGAGTAATTGAAGAAATTTACCTCAGCGTGTTGCTTCAAGATCTTCAAGAATAAGTTTCTTCTTAGTTAAATATCTTCTTAACATTAAATTCGAGAAGCATGTTGTTTATATAGACACGTCGTATTAATACGGTGATTTCCCCTAATCAGAAGTTTCAGCTAACCGAGTATAATACTCAAAAATAAATAATTCATGTCGTAATCTCATACCAGTTCCAAAGCGAAAAAGTACTGATGCTTGTTATTTTGATACGGTAAAGAAGCTGAGTAAAGTATTAAGACACAGGAAACTTTCACTAGAAAGAAAGAAGAGAGTACTGGATAGATATGTGATGTCGGCTCTTCAATATGGCAGCGAATGTTGGATAATATCAACAAAGATAAAGGGAAAACTTGAAGCAGCTGAAATGTAGTTCTACAGAAGGATGCTGCGGATATCCTGGACCGAGCATGTGAGCAATGACGAAGGTTTAAAAATGATGGAAAGGAAAAGGAAATAAATATTGAGCATCAGGAAGAGACAACTGAAGTTCCTGGGACATGCAATGAGGAAGGATGGCTTAGAGAACCTGATACTAACAGGCCAGATAGAAGGAAAAAGAGACAGAGGAAAGCAGAGGATAACATATTTAAAATGCATGAACAGGTAGATGACAGAACGGGGACATAGAGACGTTTCAGGAGAAAGCGTGCTAAGAGCCATCAGGGATAGGAAGACGTGGAAGGCCATGATCGCCTACGTCCTGAATGAACAAAGTACATAAAAGAAGAAAGAAAACCCTCAAGCTCTTCTCTAAAGCAAAAATATGCAGCATGGCTGATGCTAACCTCCAGAAAAGTGACACATTGCACTTTCTCGGACTAAGATTTTCTGTTGATGTAAAGAGGTAAGATTATATTGAATTAATTTCCGAAGTCAGCTGCTACGGAATTTGGTTTACTATGTCGTGTTAAATAATGTTTCGCTCTAGAATCTATCATACACATTTATAAGTTTACCATTCGCCCAAGAATTGAATATTGTTGCCACATAGTATCTGGTGCTCAAACTATAAATTTATAGAATCTTGATAAAATTTAAAGATAATTTAAAATTTTATTAGTCCTGACCTGGAAACTCACCATCTGTCACCATCCCAGTGCCGTGATGTAACATCTTTCTGTTCTTTCTTTAAATACTTTGATGGTAAATGCATGGTCATCAGCAAACAGAGAATACCAAAATGTGAAATACAGGTGGGAGATACTAAAATCAACCAGATACAAAAACTTATATAACTGGGAAGTGTTCTAACAGAACACGGAACGTGCGACACAGATATCCGAAAGCGTATTGACATGGCTATAGACGCATTCTAAAAGCTGACTAGAGCATTAACAGACAGGAAAACTTTGCTAGAAACAAAGAAAAGAGTACTGGATTGCTATGTGATGTTAATTCTTCAATATGGCAGTGAATATTGGACAATCTCATCATAGATTAAGAAAAAACTTGGAGCAAGTAAAACGTTATTCAACAGAAGGATGTTGCGGATATCATGGATCGAGCATGTAAGTAATGATGTGGTTTTGGAAAGGATGGAAACGAAAAAAAAATTAATACTGAACATCAGGAAGCGACAACTAAATTTCCTTGGACATGCAATGAGGAAATAGGGATTTAGAGAATCTGATAATAACAGGCCAGATAGAGGGGAAATGGAGGGAGGGGAAATCAGCTGATAATATATTTGATGGGCTTGAACAGATGGATGACGGAACATGGTTTGCGTGGGGTAACAGTAGAAAGGCTGCTAAGAGCCACCAGGGATAGGGAGAGGTAGGAAGCCATGATCGCCTCTGAAAGAGCAAGGCATATAGAAGAAGAATCGTTCTGACCTAAACTTCATGTATTTAAGCGCAGTACTTGTTTGGCGACAAGCTGTCATCATTTTAGATTTGAAATAAGTTAAATGTAACCGTAAGTTCTATGCTAACAGTTTTTTAAATATTCCGCTTTTTTTAACATCCCGTAAATTTTTATGAGATAAAGCGATCAATATCAGGAATAAAGTGTATAATAATTCTATATAAAATAAAATAGTGAGTAGATAAAATTTGTTCAGAGTTACATATAATAGGAATTCGTGGAAAGCCATGATTGACTACTTTCTGAATGGATATGGCACATAAAAATAGTATATTTTATCATTATTTAGGATAACTTTTTGTTTGTCATCTTGCAGCTAGTTTAAATAATTTTTGCCCAATCAAATCAATAATGCCCGTTAAATTTTTCTCATTCTCTTTCACAAGAGAATAAGAAAACTTTAATGGTCAGACGGGACTCTAAAGAAACAGGATGCAGGAAGGTGGCGATTGGGGTTGAGTTTAAAATTTTAATTTTTTTGGTGGCTGGAAACCAAGAAACCAGACGTGATTTGCGAGGAAAAATACTAGAATAGAACTAACGGCTACATGGAGATATTTCAGCAACAAAACGATCAGGACTAGTTGGCAATCTTGGAGTACGCTTAAAATGAAACTTGCAAAGTACGAAAGAGTGAATCTCATTAGAATAACTGCTATGAAACTATTTTTAGATAATACAGTAATAAATCATTTTAGGGTGTTGGAAAAATGAATTATATCTCGATCTAGGGTAACATTGCTTTGGATGCTTTTGAGAATCTCGTGGTATATAGCTCGATGAGTACAAGACAATAATTTTTATCGGGAAATGAATAACCTTACACCCTTTTTTTCCACAGCAATTGGGTTGCTGTTTAACGAAATGGGAATACAAGACGAGGATTAGGTGATAGGCTCCAGTATAGTCGAGAAATAGATTTGAAATTCAGTCGGCCGGAAAACTCACCTGCTGTTAGAAATAAGAGGAAGACTATCGGATATATTGCAAATGTTGCAAATTCAAACAACCCGTCCAGTAGAAATAATATACCACGAATATTCTACTGAAATACCAACCAACTAATATTTCTTTCCCTTAACTTATTTTGACTTGCTTGTAATATTGTAAATATTCGATATATATATATATATATATATATACATGCAATTTGTTATATATATTATGTTATTTATATATTATGTATGCACGCCACTTATTTGAAAGCGCACAAATCAGTGACAGAGCTGACATATGAATATATATATATATATATATATATATATATATATATATATATATTAGTCATCCATATACAAGCCTGTTTCGCTGTATCACAGCTCATCAGTGTGGATAGACATATCCACTTGCTTCTGGCCGGAATCGAAAACTCGACCGATTTGGTGTCAGTCGGAGTCTTTACTCGCTAAGCCATCGGCGCATGGGGGTCAGAGAAGGGAAATTTTAACGTCTTGTATGTAAGCAGTGTATACAGACGCCAGTCACCGAGAGAACTCAATTCATTTCTGAAGAGTCACGCATTATAGCCGAAGTGGAAACTGTTTTTAAAATTTTCTGCTCCAGAGATCTCAATCGTAATGAGAGCATAATATATATATATATATATATGTATATATATATATATATTTAAACCGTTTTGTTGTGGTTTTAAATCTGGTTTTCCCTCCTCGCAAATCTGGACCACACTCATCAAGTGGTAATAAGCGGTCCTGCTTTGGTTAATTCGAGCTCAACAATACAACGTGGAAGGAATCGGCAAAAGATCAAGGAGGTTGACTGGACGCATTTAGAGGACGTGCTATGCTATCATTTACCATTACAAGAGTCATATCAGAAGTAAATAGATTAAAGCTGACATATATGGACAGCGGCTGACAAGTCTTCAGTTTCCAGTCTACAAACGACTCCGCCTCATTTTGGGTGATGAATTTTTTGCTGTCCTACAACCCTTTTTTTTTTCACGGACATATCATCATATGCCTCTCACTGTTCTATTGATATTTCCAAAGAAATTATTCCCACAAACTGCATTTCTTAGTTTCAGCAGTTCTACACTTCGCTACGAAAACTCGCCATGCAACGCATATTGTAGCGAACTATTCCCCTTCCATTCGTGCGCCATTAGTGAGATGAAAGTTCCACTCAAGCAACTTAATCTTACGGACGGATGCTTTGTGGAACCAACGCCAAGAGGATGATCTCCTGATCACTACAAACTTATCTGTTCAAGTTTATAGTTAACGATTATCTTCTTCACCTATCCACATAAACGGGACCTCTTATTCTCGGTCCTTGTTCAGTGAGAACATCAAAAAAGAAAACCCTACGTCCCAGGTAAATAATAAACCATTACTTATTGACGGCAAGAAAAAACGGAAGAAAAATATATATCAGGGATGCTGTTTCATCTGACTCATAGAAAGTTTCTTTTTTCGATCACTAATTTCTAGAAAGAAAGAAAGAAAAAAGAAAGAAAGAAACGATAATGATGCTCTTATATTTGACATCTGTTTCACTGAAATGAAAAACCTTGAAACGGTTAATTTTTAATATTTACATTTGTACCCTCTTACTTCTTGAAAGTAACTACCTGCATTTATACTAATGATTTATATGATCATATTTTTCTCAAATATTTAAAAAACAATTGCGGAAACTTATCTTATATTTATGATATTCGCAAGGAGCTAATTTAATCAATAAATTAAGAATTACAATTCATAAAAAAAATCAAATAAAAAGCAGTTAAATTTCATAAAAAATTCTTATATAGATGGTGATCAAAAAATAGATAGAATAGGTCTGTGTATTACTTCCAACAAGATGGAGCACCTCTGCCATATCAGTACGTGAGTATCGAGATGAAAGATAAATTAATTCACCAAAAAAGTCCAGTTGATTAGTCAGTATATTCACCAGACTTGACCACTTTTTTTACATTTTTTACTTATCATGTTCTTTTGGACAACCCTGTATATTAATTTAATTGATAGAAAATGTTGAGATTTCAAATATTTTTAACATCTGACATGTAGTCATGAATTCTCTAGAAAGTTTTCACAATTTTTTTCAGGGAGATTATTGCAGAAAAAATGAACCAACATGATTTTTTTTAACCAGGAAGAAATGAAGTGCGTTTTTGTTGTGGTTGACAGGCATTAATTCCGTTTAGGGTTTCCGAACTTAATCTGTTTTCATGTGATAATAATTGAGAATAAATACAAAGTTCCTCGATGATAGACGCAGAAAAACAAACAATGGACTTTTAGAAAGCAACATGGGTAAAAACGTTTAACCATCAATGGCATCCAGACATAATATATGCATGTTAGCGAGAGAAAAATACCCAAGGTGCATGCTACACATTCTTCTTTTTCTATGTGTCATGTCCTTTCAGGATGTAGGCGGTTATGTTCTTCCACGTCTCCCTATCCCTGGTGGCTCTTAGCACACTTTCTATTGTAACAACATGCAACCCACGTTCTGTCATCCACCTGCTCAGGCGATTCAAACATGTTATCCGCTGCTTTGCTCTGTCTCTTTTTCCTTCTATCTGGCCTGTTAGTATCAGGTTTTCCAAGCCCTCTTTCCTCACTGCATGTCCCGGGAACTTTAGTTGTCTCTTCCTGATGCTCAGTATTAATTTCCTTTTCGTTTCCATCCTTTCCAAAACCTCATCATTTCTCTCAAGCTCGGTACTTGATATCCGCAGAATCCTTCTGTAGAGCCACATTTCAGTTGCTTCAAATTTTTCATTCCTATTCACTGCTATATTGAAAAACTGATATCACATAGTAATCCAGTACTATCTTCTTTGTTTCTAGTGAAAGTTTTCTGTCTCTTAATACTTTACGCAGCTTCTGGAACGCATCCTGCGCCATGCCAATTCGCCTTCAGATCTCTGTGTCACACTTACTGTCTTCTGTTAGAACACTTCCCAGGTTCTGCACAGAGGAGTCGTAAAAATCAAAGAGACATTGTAGTGATACTGGCAAATTAATATGCCTAATTTGCATAGGTACAAGAGAGAGCCTATATAACTCATCACTGAGAATAAGTGACAAAATAAGCGACCGATGAGCGCTAAACTTCACATCACAACAATGGCGATAGGATCCCATTTGTCTCTAGAAGATCTAGATTTGGTAGGGGCATGGATTTGCTGTTTTTATGCTCGTGTGATAAGTAAAAAGCTGAAAGCCAACAAGGAAAAGGGATGCGAAAATGAAATTACGGATTTTTTTTTTTTTTTTGGCTAAAGCGAATGCGAGGTGATAATGAAAGTCTCCACTATGGCATATCCCACGAACTTGGAAGTGCTGATTTTCGAAAAAATAGGTCGGATTATAAGGAGAAATATGTGACCCAATAAAAGACTGGCAGTGGCAGAAAGAAAGAAACTCATTTCGTTGATACAAACAATTGACGAACCAATTATAAATTATCTACACCGTCTACAAAATGTGAGTAAATATTGCGAATTTGAAAAACTCGGACAAGACCGACAAACTATTGAAGAGGACTTGATTCAATTAAGGTTAGTTGAAGGTATGTGCAATGTATCAAGCCGTTATAAAATAATGGAACAACTACAAATAGGAAATATATCTGTAAATGCATTGATTTTATACAGCAACAAAAATTAATACAGAAATGCAACCATTATAAAGTCAACCCAGCGAACAAATATCCGCTGAGACGTGCATGGTAAAAAGACAAGAAAATGTTCGTATTGTGGACGGGATCACGAAATAAAAAAAAAAAAGAAATGCCTAGCATTTGGTAAAACCTGTAAAAATTGCTTTAAAAAAAACACTTTCAAGCAGTATGCAAATTAAAAAAGAGAAATTTTGAAAGAGTGGAAGAAAACAAAACCAATATGGAGGTCTTCACTTTAAAAAATAATAATAAAAAAAAATTGAACAACAGTAAAAAGACAAAGAGACGCTGTAGTGATACTGGCAAATTAATATGCCTAATTTGCATAGGTGCAAGAGAGAGCCTATATAATTCATCACTGAGAATAAGTGACAAGCTAAGCGGCCGATGAGTGCTAAACATCACATCACAACACGCACAAAAATGCAACTCTTTAGGAGACGAAATAAAAGAGACGAAGGAAATGTAGCATCAAAATGCAAAGCTGTATTTGAATAGCAAAATTCTTTCAAACATGTAAATAACATTTTCAGAAGGTGAGAATTTCGTTAGAATAAAAGCCTAAATCCAATAAAGCCCTAATCCTTCTGTACAGCAGTGACTTTGTATGCTTTTGTTCATCGAATAAAATTTATAAATATTCGAAGTTACCAAATAGGGATGTTAGAAGGCCGAATAGGGTGGAAGCAAAGGATGAATATTATGAGGATATGTAGGATAGATAGTGTTGAAACTCGACTTGAAAAGGTTAAGGTTGTAGTGATCTCAGAAGTGTCCCCTTTCTCATAATAGTTCAGGGATGTAGCTGTCTGAACCGAACTTACTTCTTACCAATGGAATATGAAGCTGATGAGAATGAGCCGGCTCACTGTACGTGACATACCCAGATCTTAACTATGAAGCTGATGAGAATGAGCCGGCTCACTGTACGTGACATACCCAGATCTTAACTATGAAGCTGATGTGAATGAGCCGGCTCACTGTACGTGACATACCCAGATCTTAACTATGAAGCTCTATACTAGCCGAACCAAGCAAAATAGTTCGCCAGATAACTACCATAACATTAGTGATGGAGTTGCGAGTGGATAACAACGTTTAGTCTCTGGGAAAGGGTTCGTATTGTAGAAAACAAAGCCGCGCATATGCGCTTGAATTCGGTAGAGGCTAGAAAGATAAAAATTATATTTTTGTGAGAATTGTAGTGAAAATCATAGCAGGATTGGCTATTAACAACAACTTTCATAATCCTTCAGGAGAATAATTTCTTCCTTTACTTGCTGTTTCCCTCATGGGCGTAGACGATCATGGCGCGTCACCTCTTTCTGTTCCTTGTCGCTGTTAATATATGCTGTCCTGTTCTTTATCTCAAACCCTGCTCTGCCATCCATTTGTTTAAGTCTACCAAGTATATCATGCTCTGTTTTCCCCTGTCTCTCCTTCCTTCTATCATCCTTGTGAGTATCAGATTCTCCAAGCCCCCCTTTCTCATTTCGTTTCCCAGAAACTTCAACTGTCTCTTTCTAGAGATAAATATAAGTTACTTCTCTGTTTCTTATTCACGCCAAAATCTGGTCGTTGCTCAAATATTCGGTCCATGGTATTCCCCAGCATCCTTCTGTAGAACCACATTTATGTTGCTTTAAATCTTTCTTTCATCTTTGCTAATTTTGTTCAGCATAGAACAGATATCACATAACAGACAACTACTATTTTTCTTTGTCTCAATACTCTATTCAACTTTCTTAATGTGTCCTTAGCCATGCCAATACTTCGGATTTCAGTGTCGCACATTCAGTTTTCTGATATAACTAAAACTAAAATAGTCTGTGTAACAGCCACTTTAACACATCTTTTCAAAATTTTTAGATATGTTAAGTCGAAGAATTTAAGTACCTAGGAAGTGTTCTAACAGGAGATGGAAAGTGCGACACGGAGGTCCGAAGGCGAATTGGCATGGCAAAGGACGCGTTCCAGAAGATGAGCAAAATACTAACAAACAGGAAAATCTCAATAGTAACGAAGAAAAGAGTTCTAGACAGCTACTTGATGTCAGTTCTTCAATACGGCTGTGAATGCTGGACAATATCATCGAAAATGAGGACAAAACTGGAAGTGGCCGAAATGTGGTTCTACAGAAGGATGCTACGGATATCGTGGATACAAGCAACGACAAAGTGTTAGAAAGAATGGCAACAAAAAGGAAATTGATGCTGAGCATCAGGAAGAGACAACTGAAGTTCCTGGGACATGCAATGAGGAAGGAGAGCCTGGAGAACCTGATACTGACTGGACAGATAGAAGGAAGGAGAGACAGAGGAAGGCAGCGGATAACATATCTGCAGGGTCTGATCAGGTGGATGACGGAACGGGGGTTGCCAGGAGCAACAGGAGCAAACATACTAAGAGCCACAAGGGATAGGGAGACGTGGAGAGCCATGATCGCCTACGTCCTGAAGGGACAGGGCACATAGAAGAAGAAGAAGAAGTCGATTGTTGTCGTGTTGGGATTATTTCTGCTTCCATGCGTAATGCCTGGTAATACATCTCAGTGGACCTAGAGAATCATACTCCATACTCCTCAGCAATGAAGAAGAGACTTGAAACTGCAAAATGTTATTTCATGGACGGATTCTGGAATTAGCATAGACTGAATATGTAAAGAAGTTCTAACAAATAATGAAACTTATGGTTTTTGTGACGGGATGGCAAAGAAAATGTGAAATATTAAAAGCTCAAACGTTGTATAGGGATATAGAATCCAAAAAGATAGTGAGAGTAAGGATCACCCATACCTTAAAGAAACACAGCACATGAAACATGAGTACCCGCTTCAACAACAAAGGTTGAGGGACTGATTAGTTGAAACCCTGCCGAACAGATATATCCTGCGAAGAGTTAGAAGGGATACTAACCTCAGATTTATCATGACCGACACCAAAGATTTTTGATGGATAAATCAAAGATAAGTCTTAATACACAAAATAAACAACGGAATAATGTTTTCCGCTAAAAAAAAAACAAAAAAACTTAAGCGTTAAATTTAGATGCATACACGTAGATGGTCTCGTGATATACAATTTTTGATTAATCTTTACAAATGACATGAAGTAGAAAAATTAAATTAAAGAAATAAAAGTGTGCAGCTTGATGTTACACATTGTATATGATATTAAAAAATTGAATCCATTGTTAGCTCAGCTGCTATGTAAGTTGTTTCCCTATACTACGCAGAGCAATTTTTTCTTCAGAATGTATATTACTTATGTATAAGTCTACCATGCGTCAATATCCATATATGGTCTCGTGCTCCTGCTATATATCTAGATATCCTTGACCAATAATATCCGTCATATTATTGGTCATGATCTGGCATCTGGGTTTCAGTCACTTTTCATTCACCGAAATGATGCCACTCTCTGTTTTTCTATAAATACTTCCATGGTAATTATTCAGTTGTCCTCTTCGCTATGTATATAGAGTTTTTGTTTTTAATTTAAGCGCAGTACTTGACTGGTAACGGGGTCTCATCAAATTATAGTTGAATTGGCTAGATTTAACCGTAAGTTCTATGCTAACAGTTTCTTTTTCTTGCACTTCTCAGTTGTTTGACATCCTTCCCGCTCCATACTTTCCGGGTAAATTTCGTGTTCAAAACTGTACATGTAATATCAATCGGTATCTCACATCCTCTTCATTACACTTTGTAATATTGTTCTCATTCTTTAGTAATGTTTCTGCTTTATAAGTGTTTTTATACCCAGTAATATTTTGTGCCTTAGTTGCTTGGCGTAGGGTAAATTCTTTTTATCTTTTTAGGGAGCATAACAGTTAAAGAGAAAGGAATACACGGGCTTATCAGGACGGAACAGTAGTAATGCAACTTGCGAATTTATTGTTGGGATTTTTTTATTCAAAAATGTATATTTTTCTATAAAACTCTATTTTTATAGTTTTATAGTGTTTTGGCTCCAGTTTGGAGGCTAACTATTTGCTCATAGCTGGGACCTTAACAGGTGTTACAACCCCCTGTCAGGGTGGGCCTGGGAACAATAGCAGCTAAGAAGTGGTTCCATGCAGCTCACAACCTCTCAAGCTGAGGATTTGCTGCCGTTTGCAGTTTACGGTCATACCCAGAACCTCGTCTGCGAGAAATAGGCTGTAGAGTGGAAAATAATTTATCCTCTACAAGGATGTGTGAAAAGCACTTAGATTAAAGCATGAAGGCTAGACATCTCCTGCCTATGTACGACTCCAGAATAATATTTTCAGCCTTACCTAGGTCTTATGAAACATAGAATAGAAAGAGAAGTCACTTGAGATGTGGGTTGACATTAACTCCCAATAGGCGCACGTCACCCCAAAAGATCACCCCTTCCTCGCGATAGGTTAAAACCTCATCAATTCGACTCTGATAAATGCAGTTCTCACTAGACAATAGCTGTCGTTCTTTTCGATGTCTGGTGCAGGCTGAACTCGTTTTTTTTGTTTTTTTTAAAAAAAGAAGCATAGCATTAAGAGAAAGGAATACACGCGCCTATCAGGACGGAACTGTAGTAATGCGACTTGTAAATACACTGGTACCTTCGTTATTCTGTGTAATCAGAGAGATAACACGGAAGTAGACTTTTTTTCCTATTTGATACACCAATTACGTTATAACAGTATGATAAGTTTTTTAACTCAGCAACATTTCTTATAGATCCTCTGTAATCTCAAACAGACACACCAGCACCTGCGTAAATCCTTGTATGGAAGGATATAAACAAACCGATACATGGATACACACACTTCTAGAAATATACACGCGTATTTGCGTGTCTTAATTGAATATAAAATATTCACACAAATACGTATATTTGAGTGTTTTGAGTGTGCAAATGAATTTATATTTGGTATGTTCAGAGACAAGATACAAGTCACAACTGTTCTTCCCGCGTGTGTAAAGGTAGTGATGATTTAATATACAAATAAAAAAATATATATGTATATCATTATCATGCCAATTTTCCGGCACACATGAAGTTCATACATCCATGACTGAGTCAGTATTAGGAAATATATTTATACTTACGCAATTCTCAATATATTCGTAAATTGGTTCGAAAATATAATACACTGGTTTCTAATGATATGAGAAACAAATCTATCTATATACATAGATATACATCTATTTCAAACAATTCGTAAATAAACATTTCTTTCAAAGTGTTCGTATCTATCTATCTATCTATCTATCTATCTATCTATCTATCTATCTATCTATCTATCTCCTTACAAATATATGTTGTTACTGGTATATATATTCTATTCAGACAATTACTTGAGCTTTTGAATAAATTGTTAATAAAAATGCTTCTTTCCAAATTAGATAAATATTTCTCTTTTCGAACAATGACGATTTACATACTTTCTGAGTTTTATCACAGCGATTCTTCTATGAAGTAAAACTCTGTAAATATTTCTCCGTCTTGATAATACTTGGTAAAAGCTTCACTGCCTTTCCGTGAATTCAATAATCTTTATTTCCGCCTACGCACATTTATATCCTGTATTTTAGGTGTATAAAACGCAATATTAACATGTCAAAACCTGCTTGCGCTGAAGACGCAAAAGTTATGAATAAGAAAATGCTAAATGGCCAGATCCCGAAAATATACTTGATCAATAAGTTGTAAATCAATTAAGGTAATACTGTACGTTTATACATATATAATCATTTTAGTGAAACGGTTATGCCATTTAATAACTTTTTAAAATATTTTACTGATCATAAAATTGAAAAGACGAACTCAAATTCCAGTTGAATTCGATGCATTCACAAGCGCGCAAATACCCTTGAAAAAGATACTAATTCATCTATTCTTCCTCCAGCTATGGGTTAAATAGCTGGACAGATTGTGTTCTATAGCCTTGGTTGGTAACCAGTCTACCTACTGCTGAGAAATATTTTGTCTAGTCACTCATGTCTATTTCGAGACATGATCGCCCAAGCGTGTATCATGTAATTTACTTAACTGACAGTCTGACTGACCGATCATAAATTACAGTTTTGTCATGAAACACAAATGTGTCGTTATAAAAATCACATTTAGATAATGGATTGGTTCCTTGAGACATACGGCCACATCACTTCGAAATAATGCATCCTGTACGAACACCAAAGCTAAGCAACATTGATCCTTGGGAATGCCAGTTGCTGAATGGATGGCAAAGGAAAGGAGATATGGTAAATAGTCAAATCCGTTACCTATAGACTCCAAAACGGCTGAACCGATTTCCTTGAAAATTTACACAGTTGTACTATAAGTGTCTGCGAGTGTTTTTAGCTAGATTTTGTCGAGGTACCCCCAATAAATATCAATAAGCGATAATCGAAAAAATTGGGTTAGAGAAGGAGTGGTCCAATTTTAATCAAATTTGATATACTCATAGACAAAGACATAAGAAACGATATTCAGAAGTTTCAAGGTTGCAGTTCTTACACTAGTGCAGAAAATCGATGATTTATATATATATATATCAAAGGCAAGATACCGGCTCTGATCAAAATCAGTTTTTCAGCCCTTTTATTTTAGTTTTTGCTTCGGGTTTGGCTCTACGTAGGACTTATTTAGGCTTCAAAATTCAGTTTACGACGGAAAATAATTATTTGATGTCGATACCAGGAAATTAAAATTTGACTTACATTCATTCATTTTTCTTTCAGTCAACGGTTTCGCTTTAACTGGATACAAACTATTACTGTTTAGTCTTTCGTGCCAATGTCCAAAGAGTCTGAACTCCAGGACCATGGATTAGTTTTAAAGCTTTCATTACACCCGAGCAACGCCTGGCTATACTGCTAGTATTATATAGGGGTACAGGTGACATACAGATAATGGGAGTATTGATCGACTAAACGCTGAAGAAACAGCACATAAAACTTATTAACCACGTCAACAACAAAGATTTATCTGGCATTCGGGAGTGAGGGAATAACTAGTTAAAAACGTGCCGAACATATTATGCAAGAGTTATCATTGGCTAACCACCTCAGATTTAGCGTGAACTACGAAGTTGATTTCATTCACGTTAAAGATAAGTCTTAATACACAAAATAAAAAATGAAAATGATTATCTGCTAAAAATAAAATAGTCATACTAATATTTTAGCGTGTAGACATTTGACTTGGTATGCATACACGTATTTGCTCTCGTGCTAGCAAATTTTTGTTTAATGCTCATGACTGACATGAAGTAGAAAGACTATATTGAGTTCATTGTTAACTCAGCTGGAAAAAGCGGTTTCCCTGTACCACGCAAGAAAATTTTCCATGCCATGTATAAATCTACCATCCCTCCATGTCCATATATGAGCTGGTGCTTCTGCTATATATATTGAGACATACTTGAAAAAATCCGAAGAAAAATCAGTAATATCATTGGTCCTGATCTGTCATCTTGGGTTTCTCTGCCGAAATATTGCCTCCCTCTGCCTTTTCTATAAATACTTTCATGTTAGATTTTGGATGTACTTTTCGCTATGGTACATAGAGTGTTTTCAATGCAGACAAGTCTGGCAACTACTTATAGACTTGGCTAGATGTAACCATAAATTCTATACTAACAGTTTCTCTTTCTCGCACTTCTCGGTTGTGGAACTTCCTTCCACCTCCATGCTTTTCAGTTAAATTTCGTGTTGAAAACATTACATGCAATATTGATATCTCACATCCTCTTCATTGCATTTTTTCCTTATGTTCTCGTTCCTTAGTAATGTTTCTGCTTTCTATTTTTTATACCAGTAAGATCTTGTGCCGTAGTTACCTTGTTGCCTAACGTGAGGTGAAGTAGATTTAAAAATAAGCTCAATTATAAAATAGAAATTACTACAGACACGTATCAGGATGGGTTGTAATGCGACTTGCGATTTGGAATACTATCGTTATTCTGTGTAATCAGAGAGATTAAATGGAATTATATTTTTCTATTTGATACACCTATTACGTTATAACTCAGCAGCATTTCTTTTAGATCCCCTGTAATCTCAGACAGAGATACCAGCGCTTTTGTAAATCACTATATATAAGTAAAGCAACATTGACCCTCGGAAATATTAGCTGCTGCAAGCATTGATGCGCCAGTAGTATAAGGGATAATGTGTTAATCAAGGAGCCGAGTTCAAATTCCAAATTTTGATTTGCAATAACTGATTTTACTGCACACATAACGGATTTTTATTTTTTGAGCGCTCACGTCATGGAAAAATTTTTGAAATTACAAGATATTATAACGATTTCATCCATGGTTGTATGACCCTAATAGGTATTTTTAGTATGGTTGTTTGGGAATAGCATAATCGCTAACTTTTCTTCCTGGCACAGTCTACATATTTCGCCACCGTTGTAAGGCTTGCCTGTTTTCAATATACTCCTCACTATGTCTGGGTTTTTTCCATATTTTGATTTCAGTTTCCACACATGGCTAGACAATTTTGTACAGTTTTCTATTTAGAATGTAGAATTGTGATTGAACCACCTTCTCTTAAATGTGTCTTTAATTGATCTCAAATATATTTTGACTATTTAAATCATGTACTTTTGCCTTGGGATGTGCGTTGTGGTACAGGGATGTGCGTTGTGGTACAGTGGATATCGGCTCGGAACGAGAAGCCGGGGAGCCGAGTTCGAATTCCAGTTGAATCTATTGTATTCACTTACGCGCAAATACCCTTGGGAAAGGTATTAATCCGTCTATTCCTTCCAGTTATGGGTTAAATAGCAGGACAGATTGGGTTCTATAGCCTTGGTCGGCAACCAGTCTACCGCAGAAAGCAATGGCAACCTACTGCGGGATAATCTTCTGCCCAGTCAGTCATGTCTCTTTCGAGACATGATCGCCCAAGCGTGTATCACGTATGGCACTTAACTGACTGACTTTTGCCTTTTAAATAACTTCTTTTGTACTCTTTTCCAATCTTTTCACTTTTCTTTTTCTTTTTCTTTATTTTTTTTCAATTAGAGTAGATAGACTAAACTATCGCCCGGTTCACACTCCACCCACGTCTATTGTACAGGTGTAGAGGATCATCCCTTGTTCCCTGTTTAGGATGTGGTTTTCGGCTTTCTCTTTTCCAATCTTTTCACTTTTCTTTTTCTTTCTAATTTTAATTTTCTTTTCAATTGGAGTAGATAGACTAAACTATCACCCGGTTCACACTCCACCCACGTCTATTGTACAGGTGTAGAGGCTCATCCCTTGTTCTCTGTTTAGGATGTGGTTTCCGGCTTTCTCTTTTCCAATCTTTTCACTTTTCTTTTTCTTTTTCTTTTCCTTTTTCTTTTTTCTTTTTATTCAATTGGAGTAGATAAACTAAACTCTCCCCCGGTTCACACTCCACCCACGTCTATTGTACAGGTGTAGAGGCTCATCCCTTGTTCCCTGTTTAGGATGTGGTTTCTAGCTTTCTCTTTTCCAATCTTTTCACTTTTCTTTTTCTTTATTTTTTTTTCAATTGGATTAGATAGACTAAACTATCGCCCGGTTCACACTCCACCCACGTCTATTGTACAGATGTAGAGGCTCATCCCTTGTTCCCTGTTTTGGATGTGTTTTTCGGCTTTCTCTTTTCCAAATCTTTTCACTCTTACGTAGCTCCCTGAACATCAGTGGCGTTACCGCCTTGCTCGGGGTGATATGATTAAAAAAAAAAAATTACAAAGTCTTTGAAGTGGGCATTTATTTTGTCCCTGTAAGTGCATTCTTTATTAGTGGTCTTGTTTTGTACTATAACCATACTAAAAAATACCTATTAGTTTCATACATCCTAGGTCACGTAAAAGCTCGTTTACAAATAAAGAATATTAAAACGTTCAACAATGTAAGTGTATTGAACACTTGTTAATACAAATTTGCACTGGTCTAATTTTATTATGACCAAAATCAATCCTGGACTCGTCTGGAGTATCTGTACCCGACTTCCCTCTACGAACTCAGGCCCAACTGACTGACATACTAATTACTCCCACGGTGGTCTTCAAAATAATTTCTAAGTATGACCCCAATAAGGCGAGCGGTGGCGACGGAATAACCATCATTGTCCTAAAGAAGTGTGCTCCTGAACTCTCCTCTGTTCTATCTATAAATTCTGCCATTCTGCTTCCTGTTTTCCTGCCTGATGGAAATCCTCCTCCGTGGTTCCTATATATAAAAATATTGGAGAACACTCTAACTCCGCTAATGATCGCCCTATCAGCCTCCTACCGAAATTTGGCAAATTATTCGAAGCCATCATCAACGCCGAGGTGGTACAACATCTCCCAGCCCATAGACACTTCTTTGATAAACAGTATGGCATCCGCTTCAACAGGTCTACTGCTGATAGGCTCACGACCATCACCAGGCCCTCGACAAAAATGGCGAAACCCGAACTGTGGTCCTTGACATCTTCAAAGCGTTTGACAGAGTCTGGCATGCTGGCCTTCTATGCAAGCTGCAGGGATATGGTATAACTGGGCAATTGTTTGACCTAATCCAATCCTTCCTTTCAAACCGTACAATGAGGGTGGTATTGGACGGACAAGCCTCCCAATACTATCACATGAATGCGGGTGTCCATCAAGGCTCTATTCTAGGTCTTACACTTTTACCTATCGATATTAACGATCTCCCTGATGTAATAAGATCCCAAGTGGACATATATGCTGACGACACTGCGGTTTACTCTAATCTCGATCAAAATCTACCGAGGCTGAAAAAGCAAAACCTCACTACTGAGCTTGAAAAGGACTTCCAATCCGTGGTGGACTGGGTTAAGAAATGGCTCGTAAATTTTCATGCTTCCAAAACGACGCTGCTGTCTAATAACCACCACAGACAATTGCTCCTCTCGCCCATTAACATGGATCAGGTTTCCATCCCTGAAAGCGAAACACTGCGCCTCCTCGGGTTAACTCTCACACCAGACTTCAATTGGAATAACTATATAGAATCCATAGCTAAAGAAGAGAGGCGGTTCTCTGTGTAGGGCCAGGAGGTTTTTCCCGTCCCAAAAAATCCTGCACATATACAGGTCTACCATCCGCCCATGCATTGAGTATTGCTTCCATATCTGGTCCGGTGCTCCTGCTATCCACTTAGGTGTCCTCAACCGAATCCAACGAAGAATCTGTAATGTGATCGATTCTGACTTGGCAGCTAGGATACAGTCGCTTTCTCACCGACGCAGTGTGGCTTCCCTGTGTCTCTTCTGCAAATACTTTCACGGCTTCTGCTCCGATGAACTTAGCTCATTAGTACCCCTATATACAAATTTCCTCGAGCCACAAGATCAGCAACTAGGTCCCACCCTTTTACTGTCGAACCAATAAATTGTAAACGCAAATTCTACTTCACCAGCTTCTTTTATCACACTTCCCGCCTGTAGAATTCTCTTCCGCACACTTGCTTTTCTGACAGTTACAATCTCCAAGAATTTAAATGTAAAGTCAATAGTTATCTCCTGTTTCACTAACTTAGATCCTCTCTCTCATGCTTTTCTACATCCACCCCACTCTCATCAGTACTCTCTTCCCTCTCCTACTCTCTTCCTGACACCCCCTTGGAACCTCTCACTCCTCATAACTTTCCTCCTCGTCCACCCCACTTTCACGAGTAATCTCTTCCCTCGCCTACTCTCTTACTAACACCTCCTGCAACCTCTCACTCCTCATAACATACCTCCTATGTAACCCCCTGCACAACAGTGGCAGTAAAATGCTTTGTTTGGGGCGACACGATTATATATATATATAGTTTTAAGAGATAGAGTGTTTGTAAATATAAAAGTGGTCTCAGTATGTTTAATGCTTCAACGCATTCGTCAGATCAAACGACTGCGTCTAAGAATGAAACAGAAGGTCGACGGGTATTGACTTGAATGTCAATTGTTATATATATATATGTAGGAATGTATTGTTCATTTTTAAATCAGATATATTTTAATTAATAGCACAAACATTATTTTTAATGCATTTGATATTTGAGGATACGCTCTATTATTTATTAAATAGTGCATTCATTTACTTCAATATATCGGCCTGAATTTAGTAACCATTCTTGTTCTGGAAATAATATAATAATAAACATCTCTTTTTTAGCACAATCTGAAGACATCACTGCTGTAAAATATGGCTAGTTTATCATGCTCCATGTTATATTTGGTATTTGCGTTTTTCTTTTAATTTCCATACGTGTTTGGCCAGTTTGATGCAATTATTAAAGTTTCTAACTTGAATGTAGACTTGGATTGTACCAACAATTTTTAAAATTTTCTTCAGTACATCCTACTTATATTTATCTCTATCCGTCTGTATCTTGTATGCTTTTCAAATACCAATTTTTGTTTTATAAGCTTTATATATATATATATGATTGTAGAGAAGAGGACATATATCGAAGAAATTATGTACATGTTCTAAAACATAATTTATAATAAATATTCACAGCTTTATACATCATATATCGAGCACTGTTTTAAATTAATGTTTTTGAAAGAAAATGATTCTTTTTTTTTCTCCTCATTCTATATTCACTCGGATATATATATATATATATATATATTTGTAATTATGATGCAAGTATTCATTTAACCACGTTTAATTAGATTCATCGGAAAGGATCTGTCTATCTACTATTATCTCCATCCATCTATCTATCTATCTATCTATCTATCTATCTATCTATCTATCTATCTATCTTTCTTTCTTTCTTTCTTTCTTTCTTTCTTTCTTCTTACCGCATTCGTTGTCATCTCAAAATGCAGGCGGGAAAACAATTTTTACTATGCTACTTAAAAATCAAAAATTGAGAAAGAACAAGAATAAAAGTAAGTCAAATAAATTAGTCCGAACGAAGAAATAATTAGATACAATAAGTAAAAAACAAAGAAATTAAAAAATGACAGCCACCTAAATAAAATCTTCAGAATTATATAATAGATTGCTCACAATACAATAGCCATCACCCAATGCACAACTGACCTGTAATGTAGAAAAAGTCCAGCAAAAATACAACGCACATCATGATCTGAGGATTGCGTTGAGCATGATATAGACTGTTGTCCTTGGGTGATTACTTCAATTTTTATTCAATATATATATATATTGAATGAAAATTCATAAATAAGGCTATATCGTGTTGAATACACCGGTTCCCGTCTGATTACCGAAGTTAAGCAACACAGAGCCTGCTCAGTACTTAATGGGTGACCATTTGGGAATACCAGGTGCTGTAAACGTAAGAGCCAAGAATGGTTCCCCGGTCCTCCAGCGCAGGGTTAACGACCCTACCCCGTAAAAAACAGTTTGTTACAGAACCAGCAACAAAAAGTTGCTGTCCTATGCACCATCTGGGTGTGATGGATAAATGATATATGTATTTATATATATATGACTGTGTGTGTTTATGCAGGGGATTTGTTATTTCAATGAATAATTATATCTTTAGATCAAATTTGATTTAATGTAAATTGTAACGGAAGTTGCCTGTTATTTTGCTTACACTGTAAACATAGAGGACTATCAGTCAGGTAAGTGCCATATGTGAAACACGCTTGGGCGATCATGTCTCGAAAGAAACATGACTGACTGGGCAGAAGATTATCCCGCAGTAGGTTGCCATTGCTTTCTGCGGTAGACTGGTTGCCAGCCAATGCTATAGAACCCAATCCATAACTGGAAGGTAGAGACAGATTAATACCATTCCCAAGGGTATTTGCGCGTAAGTGAATGCTATGATTTCAGCTGGAATTCGAAATCGGCTCTCCGATTTCTCGTTCCGTGCCGATATCCACTGCACCACAACGCACATCCAGGACTATACACTATAGAGGACTATACATGTCTTTAAATACGCGTTAGTTATTTGTGAAAAAGACTCATTTTGTTTTCTAACAAGATGGCTGATGCTAATCGCCAGTAGAAGTGACCCGTTGTGATTTTATATCAACGTTTTTCTCTCGCAAGAAATGGAAGAATTATACTGCTTGTTCTGCTGCTCGGAGTTTTGGTATACCGTCTTGTGGCAGGCTAGTGTCTGCCCATTTGTCAGTCGACCTTTTCGTCCATGCATCGGATATTGCTGCCACATCTGCTATATGTCTCGAGATTTTTGACAGAATACAAAAATTAAACACAGACAACCTCATAATCACAAATAAAAACACACCTTTTAAATTGAAGCTAACGAATAAAGTAATATATTAATGCAGGTGTCTAGTACAAGATTTTGTCTTGTCATAAACTGGTTATCTACATTGGGTTTACGATGACAACTGTCAGCAGAAGACAAACTACTTAAGTGATTGCTGTGCCATAAAAAGCACTTACACACCCCAAAACAAATGCCTGCTCCCATTAGAAAAGTTCCTGTTGATAGCACCATCATTCTAACTAAATCTAATTATCGATGATGTCTTAAGAATATAGAAGCTCTTTATATAAATGTATTCAAGCCATGGTTGAAAATTACCTTATTTAACGGCGGCAGTAACGTGTTGGTGGTCTTTTAAAAGACAGTCCAAAATGGGTTCACAACCAGATTTCTCTCCTACAGTATAGAATTGCTATTACTTCCACACAATATAACTTAGAACACAAACTTTGAAGACATATCAACGAACCCATTGAAAAGGGCTAGTGAATTCAGCGAAAGAAGCTGGGGCGCTAATTATTAGGGAGAGTTTCTGAATGTAAAAAACAAATATAAATTGCAAATATTATATCTGCTTATTTTTAAAATCCGTTCTTATTCACGGATGATCTGTCGCGTATTATAAAAGAGCTGTAACGTTGACAGATGTTATTATCATTAACGTTAGAGCTCATTGCTGACAACTTTCAATAATAATACGCAAAAAGATTATCCCTGAGTATGGACAGATTTTATTAAAAATAAGCAGACACGATATTTGCAACTTATTTAATGTGACAAGTCTAAGTAAACACACACACACACACACACACACACATATATATATATATATATATATATATATTCTCCTTTATAGTATAGACCATTGTATATTTATTTTAGACAGCATATTGATATAAATATTTTGTCGACATCAACCCACTTAAATATATATATATATATATATATATATATATATATATATATCTAATTTCTTTAGTTCACTGTGTAGTTCTAGACATTTTTTCTCGCCAAAGTCTGATATATTTAAAATTCTACCATTCATCGATGCAATGAATGTTATTACTACACATGGTATGGTGCTCATGCTATATATTCGATGACTCTTGATACAACCAAAAAAATAATCTGCAATACTTTTGGTTCTGACCTTTTCTAGAAATACGTCTATGGTATTCTTTTGAGAATTTTTATGGTACTTAAACTTCATGGATTTAAGTGCCTGAATAAGACTTGAAGCAAGGTCTCCTCATTTAATATTTGAAATAGGGAGATGTAACCGTAAGACCTATGCAAAACTGTTCCTTTTCATGCACATACCGTTACTTGATTGTCAAACTCAATTTATTAACGTGCTTTTCTGTAAAAAAATATATATATGTATGCAATGATGGTTGTGGAATTTTCTTTCAGCATCTTGCTTTGACGTCAACTTGGATCTTCAAAAAATGTAAATGGAATATCAACTGTTTTTGTTTTCATAAGGCCTGTTCTTTTTTCTTCTCACTCCATAATAATGTTTTTTCTACATTATTTCCCGTTATATGATCACCGTTTTTTTAATACGTTTAGTGTTTTTTTGCGGGAGTATAAATAGTAAATCTCAAAGTTCGAACAAAAGGAAAGCAGTAAGAAAATTAGAAAACGGAAGATAAATCTCATTAGGATTTATTTGTCTATCACATGCAGCATCTATAAAAGAAATTTACTTCGTAATAAACAATATCTATCTATCTATCTATCTATCTATCTATCTATCTATCTATATTAATTACCTATTAGTTAAACAACATTATGCATATATACTCATATGAAATACATATGTATTATTTCTTTGCCTATTAGTGAAACCATGTATATATATATATATATATGTGTGTGTGTGTGTGTGTGTGTGTGTGTGTGTGTGTGTGTGTGCCGTGTCCCTTCAGGACGCAGGCTACATGCACTTCCACTTGGCTCTGTTTCTTACTGATCTCAATATTTTCTTCTTGTTATTAGTTGAAACCTCGCTTCGCCATTCATTTGTCTAAGCCTATTAAATATTTCTTACGCTGCTTTACCCTGTCAAACTTTTTTCTATCCGTCCTGTAAGTTATAGATTCTCCAAGCCCTCATTTCTTATTACGTGTCTCAGGAACCTCAGCATTCTCTTCATGTCGTTAAATATGAGTTTTCTTCACGTTTAAAATGATTTACTTTCGTCTTAGTGAAACCAAGTCATATCTTTGTTAGTGTAACAAGAATATATATATATATATATATATATATATATAATTTTTGAGTGTATTAGTAAAACAACATATATACTGTTTCTTAGTATTTTAGTGAAACAACATATTATATATATACGTGCGCATCAGATGAGGTTATGTTACCATAATGTTATTGTTAATGTTATATCCTTATTAAAAATAATGATCTAATCATGTAGGTTTGCACATTGGTATTTTGAATTCACCGAACCAAAAGAAGATAATATGTATATATATACAAGATAATATGTATATATATATATATATATATATATATATATATACATACATGTATATATATATATATACATATACGTATATATATATATATATATATATACAACTACAATATACGCCATAGAAACAATATCTATGTAGCTATCTATCTAATCACACACACACACACACACACACACACACACACACACACACACACACACACACACGATCATTCTAGGATTGAGCTGAAATTCATAGTTTCTAGGTTTTGTTTTTTTTTTAATCATTTCACCCCGAGCAAGGCGGAAACGCCACTGATGTGCAGGGGGTTACATAAATGCAAAAAGATTAATTAGAAAATAGTGAGGAGTACATACTAGTTAGAAAGGAACAATAGAAAGCTGAGAAAGCAGGTGCGATGACAGATACATAGGTGAAGAGAAAGGGAAGGTTATACAGGGGAAGGGAGAGAGCTAGAGTCCAGTGGTTAGTAGATGAGTATTGACTTTGCATTTAAATTTCTGGAGGTTGTAGCCGTCAGGAAAGCAAGAATACGGGAGCGAGTTCCACAGGCGGGAAGTGCGAGAGAGGAAGCTGCAGGAGTAGAATTGTCGTCTGCATTTTGCTAACCTGACTGTGAATGTGTGGGACCCAGTTGCCAGTCTGGTTGCACGAGTAAACACCTGTTGAGGATGCATCAGTGACTTAAGCTCACCCGAGCAGAAGCCATGAAAGTATTTATAGAACAGACAAAGGGAGGCCACATTTCGACGATGGGGAAGTGGCTGCAGTCGAGTCGCCAGATCAGTACCTATCACATTACAGACTCTCCTTTGGAGCTTGTCAAGAACACCGAGGAGAACGGCAGGGGCACCTGACCATAAATGGCAGCAGTACTCCATGCACGGACGGATGGTTGACTTGTATATATGCAGGATGGATTCAGGTGGAAAAAACTTCCTGGATCGACATAGTGACCCAATATTCTGAGCAGTAGATTTTGCTATGGATTTAATATAGTGGTTCCATTTGAGGTCTGAGGACAGGGTAAGTCCGAGGAGGCGTAGTGTATTACTCTCAGGGAGAATCACTTGGTCCATGCTTATGGGGGGCAGAAGAGGGTGCCTGTAATGGTTGACAGATGATTTTCAGAATAATTATTGTGAATTCTTTTGTAAATAAAGCTACATTACTGTGGGAATCTTAACAAAGAAAAAAAATTGCGAAGAGTTAGAATGAATATAAAGTATCGGAGAGCTTTCATCGCCTATGTTCAGAAAAGATTGTTTTAAGAGAAAGGTTTTATACTTTTCAACCTGCAGTAATACCAGCTGGTCTGGTTATGGATGCTTAATGATTCATTATAAGGTAACAACAGTTGTATTACCATTGCAGTGAAACATACAATGTCTCAATTTTCTGTAATATTTGTACACATGCACACGCGCGCACACGCACGAACATAAACATATATACTACTGCGGGCATAAATAAACCCATTTCTAAAAGTTATGTCAGTAAAAAGACAGTTAAACATACAAACATATATATATATTTTTCGTAATATATATATAATTACTAAAATTTTGCTAGCTTAACCCTATAAAACCAAGGGAGAAAAAATTTAAATTTTGAAATTTAAATACCAGAATATACACCTAAATAAAGGAAAGGCGATCATTAGTATGTCTCTTCATAAAAATAAGTATAAATTTCAATAATTATCCAATTCTTCCAATTAGTCGCAATAAGTTTTTTTTAATTTAGCTAAGCAGTTACTTCCCCACCATCTACCACTACTAACTCAATGGTCAAGACATATAACTCCCACTACCAAAGAAGAAATTACTACTAAAACTCCGCTCGCTTAACCCAATAAAAACCAATATCTCCCAAACACTTCCTTCACTAGAGCTAATCTTTGGGTTTAGAATTCTTCCTTATTCTTCGTTTATATCGGGTTGAAAGTGCATTTCTTAAAATGACATGTTAAAAATGGCTATTTCTTCTCTAATTTTATCTGAATTTTACACATATATATATATATTGTCATCCGCAGACAGATCTGTTTCGCCGTATCACAGCGCATATAGATAGATAGATAGATAGACAGATAGATAGATAGATAGATAGATAGATAGATGGAGAAAAAGATAGATATCTAGATAGATATCTAGATAGATAGATAGATAGATAGATAGATAGATAGATAGATAATAAGCCGGTAATAAGACTGATAAATACATTTATAATAAGTTGATAATAAGATAGTTAAACACATTTAAATATCGCTCGATAGAAGGACAGCTAATGGCAATATTGACCGTTTCTTTTCCCCTCCGTCATCATGGAGTGACTCACAGTTAACGTTTTAAATAACATGAAGTGGGACGATTATATTGAATAAATTCTTAGGTCTAATGTTCGGATAAAATGGTTCACAATGTTGTGCAAGACGATTCTTCTCACCAGAAGCTTACATTTTTATAAGTCTCCCATTCGGTCATGCTTTGACTATTGCCGGTACGTCTGATCTAGTGTCTCATTTATGTATTTAGAGATTCTTAATAAAATACAAAGAAGAATCTACAATAGCCTCTAACTAGAATGTGGGCTTCACTCATATTTCCACCGCTCCAACACAGCTTTGCTGTGCCTTTCTTCATAAACACTTTTTAAAAAGTTTTTCTGATAACCTTTCCTTTGTGATACCTAAACTTTAAAATAAAGTCTGTTTTATCTAGACTTTAGGTACGCCGTACTACATTGGTTGTTAGTTCCCATCATTTTTCATTTGAATTGGCTAGATGTAAACGTTAGTTCAATGCTAACAGTTTCTTTTCTTCGAATTTCTCGTTTGTGAAACTCTCTTCTGGCTTTTTGCTTTCCAGTCAATTTTGCTCTCGAAAATTTAATTAAAATATCAATCATAAACTTCTGTCTCCTTAATTCCTATCCTTTTATTTTTCTCTGTATTTAATGTTTTCATATCCTCTCATCACTCAGTAACACTTTGTGATTTATTAACTTTAGTGTCTTGCTTGAAATGAAATGAAAAAAGAAAGTTAAAGTTTAAAGCATTGATATATATATATATATATATATATATATATATATTTATATATATATAGTGTTACTGAGTGATGAGAGGATATGAAAACATTAAATACAGAGAAATATATATATATATATATCATTAATAAGACAGGTAAACGCATTTGTATATAAACCGATTTCAGATTAGTTAAATTTTATAATGGAAAGAGACATTAACACTGACATCATATTCCAAAATAAGATTTGTTGGTTGTTTTTGTTTAGCTACATATTAACTCTTATGGATTATTTAATGCCAAAATCTAAATATTTTAAACGCCAATTTACTTTATTTTAGGTAATAATAATCGTTTAGTGATACAAGCTTTCCTATTTAACCAGTAGCTTGGGGTTAAGTGGTGGATTATAATTTTTCCCAAGAATATTTGCTCTACATATAACGAACAGAACAGAAAATGTAACTTTGCAATTTGATTAACAATGACGAACTACTATTCCTGCCGATCCCAGATTTACAATTCCCTGGTATTCACAATCGGTTATACATCTAGTTATAGATCAGGCTCGACGCTGCTAAACTTCGCAAGAGGATTCTTGAACGTGTGACAAAAGGTCTCAAGAGAAAGAATCAGATTAAGATTCCAAGAAAAGGGAAGAGAAGCTAAACAAAGTTTTCCCGGTAACAAAACGATGTAACACAATATCTATAAGGGATATAAAATCCGTATGTTTTCAGGGAATATAGTCCTATATTTGCATGTGAGTGCTTGCCTGATTTACATGTATGAAAGACATACGAACAGTAAGAATGATCAATGTCTTTTTCGTAGACGTATTTAACCGCCTAGTGAATACGATTTGATACACTTTAAAACAACAGATAGATTATAGTTCTATCGAACGAGAAAATGGTAAAGAAATCTGCTAGAACCTTTTGTTTTAATCGGTATCACACCATAGAGGATAGTAAATGAATAAAGAAACAAGTGGTTTAATGGGCGTGAAAGAATTAGAAAGAGAAACATTAATAATGAGCAGAAAGAAACAACAGTTATCAGGAGGACACTAGATAGCGATTGACATTGCATTTAAATTATTTCTGAATAATGTTGAGGAATAATGAGAGGAAATCCACATGCCAGAAGTGGGAGAAAATAAACTGTTAACACATAAGAAACAACTGTAAATTGATGAAAACTTGACAGTCTTGTACTGCTATTAAATTTAAAAGATCAGGTACAATAAGGAGAGTTATCTGAACAATTACCATAACAACTGATTAAATGAATATGTGATGACTTTGCATACACCTTCGTTCCCCCTTGCAGTAATGTGATTGGCTGGTGTCAGTCATAAATATAGACGAAGGCGAGAACGCATAGAGGTCTACAAGTCTTCGACTAGAGGTCTACGTCCATAGGTCTACCGCTAGAGGTCGACAGGTCCTTGACTAGACGTCTACGTCCATACGACTAAAGGTTTACAGGTCTTCGACCCGTGGTCTAGGTCTATTGACAACGCCTACGTCTCAGCATACTACGTGTATCCTTCATTACATTTACCTACTAGATTTTCCTACCCGGTTGCATTTGCCTTTGCCTAAATCGTTTAACTACCTCGAATGATATATATATATATATATATATATATATATATATATATATATATATATTTATATATATCTTTCCGGGACATATTAACAGAAAATACATAGAGATGTAACATAATGTTGGAAAGAATGTAATGGAAGATCAGGATAAATAATATTGCTAATTCTTCTTTGGATAATATCGAAGAGCTCAAGGTAAATAGCAGAGGCACCTAACAATATTTAGCATCATAATTCTAAGCAGGGACGAATGGTAGACTTATAAATATGCAATATAGATTTTGAAGAAGAAAAAAATCACACACGATACAGTGAACAAACTTTCTAAGCAGCTGACACAGCAATGGATTCAATATAGTCTTTCCACTTCTCTCATAAAGCGTTAGTGTGACGCTTACCGTTGCCTATAAATCGCTATTTGTTTACTTAGAGACTTGCCATCAGTTTCGCTGCTATGATTTAAAATCGTTTTGTCATGTTTCAGGTATAAGTGCAAGCATAAATAATTAATTGCATTCCTACCATTTATTTTCAAGAGAAATGCAAACTAAAATGTTGGCAGCCTGAAAAACATAATCTCTTTATTTGAATTAACGTGATACATTGTTTCTGTGCATTCTACATGCAAAGAAAATAATTCTTGGATAAAAGAATTTCCAATGTTTACATTAAACTGAAATAAATTCTACAGAATAATAGCATTTTCTGTTGACAGTTAAGTCTCATTTCTAAAATGTGGATTCAAAAACATTCGGTCATAAATAGACTGATATTGAAGAAACAACAATATATATATATATATATATATATATATATATTAGGATAGAAGAGTCAGGCTCAAGACAATACACATTGAAGCAATAGATTTAACATACGAAGTAGCAGTGGAATGCAAAGTGATTTATAAGACAGTTGATAGCAAGAGCAGTTGGAGAAAAAATATCATGTAAAATTTAGATGATTAAAAAGTATATATATATATATATATATATATATATATATATATATATAGAATAAGAAGAAGACACAAGGAAAAGGATAGAAAAAGGATGGTATACAAATTTGTATAGATAGAAATGTGAATTAGATAGATAGATAGATAGATAGATAGATAGATAGATAGATAGATAGATAGATAGATAGATAGATAGGTAGATTCAACCTTCCGGTGTGTTCTGGCTTTTTTAAAAGCTCTACATTAGATATAGCACGTTTTAATATATCTGTATACTAGCTGGTCTAATTTAATTCTGACCAATATGCGTTTAATAATGATCATTATATATATATATATATATATATATATATATATATATATATATATATAAGAAAAAAATTATGCAGACACGTTATTTCATGGTAAATCGGAGGGGTTTAGGCCTATTTCTGGCGAACCATCTTCAGCTTCCGTCTTTAGTGTAAAGACAGAAGCTGATGATGGCTTACCTGAAATCGGTCCATACTTCCGTTTTACCATGAAATAACGTGTCTGCCTAAATTCTTTCGTCTATTTGCTCTATATATATTTATATACATATAATATAATATAATTATTTATGTACATATAATATAATATAATTATCTGGTTATATCAATTTTACTTTGCGACATGGAAATTTCTATGTTTCGAGATGATGTGAAGATGATTTACATTTAAAACCTTTTAAAAAGGTTTTAAATGCAAATCATCTGCACAACAACACCAACATTGCCTGATGATGAGAGCCTATCTCGAAACATAGAAATTTCCATGTAGCAATGTAAAATTGATATTACCATATAATTATATTATATTATATTATATTAAGCTCTATAATACTAATTATATTGAGCACTGTTTACAATAAAATAGATGCCAGAGCACTCAAAATGAAAAAAAAACCTTGAGTTCTCTTCACTTGGAATTTTTTATATACATATATATTTAGACCTATATTAGAGAGTTATCCTACCACTGTATGTACAAGACACTCCTTTGGATACTTCTATATCTACACCGCATTCTTATATATATATATATATATATATATATATATATATATATATATATATATATATTTGAAGCAAGAAGAAAAGTTTGCAGTAATTTTAGCAACACTGTTTGCCGGTTATTTTTTGTTACCAAAACTCACACCCCGGACACTGATTTTTGAAAAAGATTGAAAGTAATTGGGGACATTGAGAAAGTAATGATAATAGCATTTGTCAAAGTTACAGCTCAATTCTGACATCTTTCAATTATAATATGCGAAATATTATCCGTGAATATAAACAATTTAAAAAAAAAATATGCGGACACAATGTTTGCAATTTAATTAATCTGACATATATACATATATATATATATATATATATATATATATATATATATATATAGGGTTTATCAAAAATACTTTTGTAATCTCTGAATTGATTTGACTTCGTTTAGACTGTTGTATCACTTGTGCTCGAGTGGTTTAGGAGGCACCAAACCAATTGATGACTTCCCCTTTGTCGATAGGGGTTGCAGATTTGTATCCTACCGAATGACGCACAGTTTCGTACAAAATCTATCGTAAATAATCAGGCTGGTAGAAATAAACATATAAATATACTTTTTAATATAAACCAAAATATCTACTCAAATACGAGTATCGATTAAAAAATATTGTTCAAAAAATAATTTCAATATGTCGGTTGTTAAAACCATTTCGTTAATCTTCGAAATTTTCCGTAATATATATATATATATATATATATATATATATATATATATATATATATATATAACACTCTACACGTCAGTACCGGCTCGCCCAGCGATTCATTTGATACATCACCATTTCGAGGCTGTACTGCTGCAAATTCACCCCAGCAGACATTCACCTATTCCTGACGACTATAGTATACAACACATGCTTTACGTTCCAAGGGTGCTTCTATAAGCAGACCACGGGCCTTCGGATGGGGTCCAGCCTATCGGGATTACTTGCTATCACATACATGAATCATCTGAAACGTCGCGCTGCCATTCGTACGCCTTATTCACAAGATACATTCATGACATACTCATCCTCACCTCTCCACATAATAAGGCGAGTAGAATGGCGGCAACTTTCCACAGTATGGATGGCAACATAAAATGCACCACCGAACATCCCGATAACAATGGTTGCCTGTCACTGCTGGAATTCAGGCTAAAAGTATTGGAAAATGGCGACATACACATAGATTTCTACAAAAGGCCTGCCAGCAAGGACATGTTTATCCACTTACCAATCAGCCCTCCCCTTCAGCGCAAAGATCGGATACATTAGAAACGAGCTCACACGTATCCGAGGTAAATACAGCAAAGAAGAAGACCGAAACACACACACTGCCCATTTCAAGGAGTTACTGAAGACCAACGGTTACCCCTAGTCCTTTGTGGGTCGCCTGGAACGTTAAGGTAATAAAAGCCGTAGACCCCCTTCTAAGACCTGCTTCCTGAGGTTACCACACTTCAGTGAAATCATGACCACAAAAATACATAGAGCTACCCACACAGAGAGACTGTACATACAATTGGCCCACTACGGTCCGACTCTTCGTAGACACCTCAATTACAAATACAACAAACAACATACTAGAAACGACACTAGATATATAGTGGTCAATTTCCCTATTCCTGACACCGGTATATGCCACGAGGTATATGTCGTGTATTACATCCTAAGCGCCAAATGTGAGGAATTTTATGTCGGCAGCACCACCAGACCATTACACATCAGAATCAAAGAATACTTACACACACAAGAATGATCTTTCCACAAACACTTAAAAATACAAAAAACACAGACAAAAAGATAATATTGAAGCAAAAGAGCGGAGCCAAGGACACTTACGCTTAATAATAGCTAAACTCTACCCACAGATCAACAATAGACAGGAGCTCAATCTAGATTACATAAGAGAATAATTAACGCTATCACGATCCTGACGCACACCGGTCACAACAGTAAGACATACACACAAACACGCAATCACAGATCGATGCACACAAATATATACCTCCAAACACGCACTATATATATAAAATTAATAAACATATGCACACACGCACACGCACTTATCCCATACTCCAACATATGTTATACCAAAACACATAGACACACATATACATACAAACATATATAAATTTTTACACACACACACTTTAATATACTACACACTGGAACACATACACACACTTATATATATATATATATATATATATATATATATATATATATATATACTTCACACACATTCGAACATAATACAAACAGGAATACATACACACACACATATCTTTATACGCACACTCACACGGCCACATTATTCTGAGAAAAAGCATGTAGGTATATATATATTTAAAATGAACACAGAAGGAAAAGAATACAAGAAGTATACACATGACACACTCACACATACGAGAGAACGAATACCGGATGGCAAAAAATAACTAGCAATAAACACGCCCCCAATTAAAGCAGATAGATATCACAACAAGTCGTAAAATGATGCCCACTACCAATCTGACAGGGGTGTGAAAATGCCAAATCATGCTATCGGTCAGGTCAACGGGTCAACGCGTTCATATATAAACCATCACTCACCTATATATAAATCATAAACACACATTCACAAACATGCTCTAACACACTTACAGATACACACGCTCAAACACACACTCACTACAGTTAACGACAGCAGTAGCAGCGAAGTATGACACGGTCAAGGAGACTGAAGTGAAAACAAGCTCTCCGACCATTCTAAAGATGAAATTTTGATCCCGAAACATTAATTAATAATAAATATGTAATACCCAACACCTTCTTTACCTTCCTTTATTATACTAAACGCATTGTGATAGCCTTCAAATGCCTACCTATACACCATATATATATATATATATATATATATTTCTCACTCCACCCACGTCTATTGAACAGATGAAGATTCTCATCCCTTGTTCCCTGTTTAGGATGTGGTTTCCGGCTTTCTCTTTTCCAATCTGTTACCGCCTTGCTCGGGGTGATATGATTAATATATATATATATATATATATATATATATATATATATATATGCAGACAGAGAAATAGGAAATAGCTAGATAAGTGAAGAATAAAATAAGTGAAGAATAGAATAGATAGATAAGTGAAGAAAATAAGATAGTTGAGAAATAGAATTTGATAGAATGATAGATAAGAAAAAGAATTAGATCAGTAGATAAATAAAAGTAATAAAAATGAGATAGATAAGAAAAAGAACTAGATGTATAAATATAGAGGGTAGTGATGTAGTACCAGCAATAGATAGAAAGAAGTCTTGTACAGTAAGTGCAATAGGTAGAAAGAAGACTTCGCTAACTTCATTAAAAGTATTTATTCTGTGCATTTATTCACATCGCCGTCAAACAAGTAATTATCTGAAGTGTAATATATACCGTCTTGACTCTGATGGAAGTGCACGTTAATTATACATGTAGATACTTAAGAGAAGAATGGACTGGCATTGTAGACAACGCTCATGTCTTTTACTAAAGGAATGGTTACAATTTATCCCTGTAAGTTTTTAACTAAAAAAATAGCTGTAAAAAAATTAAATGTGTGGTATTATTCAAAACATACTCAAGTCTTTTATATTTGAAACAATTTGTGTATTAATGAATCTTCTTCTTCTTCTTCTTCTTCTTCTTCTTCTTCTTCTTCTTCTTCTTCTTCTTCTTCCGTGTGACATATCTCTTCAGGATGCAAGCAATCTTGATTTCTATTGTATTTAAAACGTTGTCATTGTTTACATGTTCGTTCCATGGTATCCTCAGCATCTTTCGGAAGAACCACATTTCAGTTGCTTCCAAAAAAAGAATTAGTTTCGTCTTTATCATTAATTAGCTTGTCCAACATTTATTGCCAAAACAGAAAAGCTGATATTCCGTAAGAGTTTAGTATACTTATCTTTGTTTTTAATGATTTTTTTTCTAATTCTTAATAATTGGCTTAGCTTTTGGAAGGCATCTTTTGCTATCCGAATTCACCTTCGGATTTCGTCCTTTTCTTAAAACATTTTCCACATATTTAAACAGTTCTACTTGTGTCTCTTCAGTATCTCTAATGTATAAAATGCATATTGCGATATTGATTTTTCTAACAACCATGCAAACTGTCTTCTTGTATAGAGGGAAAACGGATGTAAAAATACATATTATTAGGACACTGTTCTGGAGGAATAATATTGTAGAGGAATATCCTGGTCCTACCCCGGAAAGGGTATGGCCCGGGTCATAAAAGACCTAGATGAGAACGAACTATAGAAAGCGCTCGAGAGAGATCGAGTGTGTTCGTCTCTATACGAGAGTCTTCGTCATTACACGGGAGTCATCAAGATTATCTGTCATTATACGAGAGCCGAAATCCAGTGGCCTTAGACAAGAGTTAGACGTCACTAGACGGAAGTCTACTTCTCAAGACGGACGCATACGTCCTATACAGAGACATTGCCTTCTTAATTGTTATTCGTGTTAACTGTTCGTTGGTGTACTTGTATTTGGTTTATTGTACTGAGGTATAATAAATCTCTGTTTATATATTCTCAGTGTTAAGAGTTATTTCTTGCACTATTCTTACTCTGTTTATCCCGGGATACAACACACACACACACACACACACACACACACACACACACACACACACACATATATATATATATATATATATATATATATATATATATATGTTTGTTACTCTTCAGTAATGAAATAAGTTCTCCCATTGACTGGCGTGTGTATACACCACATATATATAATACGCTAAAATTTCCCTTTTCTTGCGCCTATGGCTTAGTGAGTAGGAAATCCGACTCACACCAAATCGGTCGATTTTCGATCCTGTCTCTCAGCAAGTAGACGTCTAGGCACATGGATGATATGTGATCGAAGCACGCTTGTATGTGGATGACTAATATATATATATATATATATATATATACATATATATCTCGAAAAGGAAGGACTTGATGGTAACATCCGAAAGAAAATCCTATTAATATTAAATAATAAAACAGATTTGGTCAGAGATTCCGTTTAATTAAATTTATTTATGTACAGTGCCATTTTTATTTTTTTAATGTAGTATACGTACATACATACATACATACATACATGCATACATACATACATACATACATACATAACAGATCTGTCTGCGGATGAATATATATTTCACACCCTGATTGAGCACTCCGGAAAAATGATAGAGTTAAAAAAACAGTAGCTACTCTAGCATCCACACATCGTTCATTCAGTAATTAATTAGAACACTCTAACTGGTGTGTATTTACATGGTATATCACACGATAAAAGTCTGTCTCCTTCTCAGAGGTAGAATCGCTGACAGACTCCAGTGTGGTCAGTTTTCAATCCTGGGTAAAAGCAATCGGATGTCTAACCGTACTGATGTTCTGTGATACAGCTAAACAGATCTGTCTATACTATATATATATATATATATATATATATATATATGTGTGTGTGTGTGTGTGTGCGTGTGTGTGTGTATGTGTCGGTTGACTTTCATTGTTTTTGTGAGGAAGTATCACTCGGGAGTTTGGGAGTTTGTTCTACACAGAATAGTTCTGAGGAAGAATATATCTAAGGGGAACTTACTCATCATTAGTAGAAACACAAAGTGAATGGAGATGATTTGTAACTGTGAATAAGGCATGGTGGTTCCTAGCTGAAAACCTTTTTTTTAACCAAGTAATATAACTCAATCTATTATAGTAATAGCGATAGAGTATTGGGAGAATAGCAATATTTCGCCTTTGGGATAAAGATAAAAATGTTTTTTAACGACATGGCAGCGTAAGCGCTGTTGAACTACGTTGAAGCCAGACTGAAAAGCGCGAGCCTTGTTATCACAAGAATAATTCATTATTGGAATGATCTTACTCTTATAAAAAGTCATTAGATGTTCGGCAAATTCTGGTATAATACACAGACCCGACTATTGATTGCAATGTGTGTCCTCGTAAAATCTCTATCGGCTCGGAATGAGTACTGGCGAAGCGGAGTTCTCATTCCGGTCGACTTCTGTTACGCGCAAATATCCATGGGAATGTATGAATCCATCTCTTCTCCTATGAGCTGAATAGCAAAACAAACCAGATTCTATAGTATTCGCTGTCAACCAGCCAACCGCAGAAGCAAGTGGCAATAGACTGCAGGAAAATCTTCAAACGCTTTATTCTAATATGCCAGCTTAGAAAATTAATCTTATGAAATTATGAAGAAAATCTCATATCTCACATTGATACACAGGTTGCAAATAGCGCAGCAATCGTTTAAAAATATTTTGCCATTGCACAAATATAAGTATACTTTTTTTTAAGTTGCAACTGAGATGTAGACCCACCAGATGTTCGAAACAAGCAAAATCAAAAGTTATGATCCCTAATTAAGTTTGGTGCAGGTTTAGGGTCTGCAAGGCAGTGAGAAAAATGTTTCGAGTTTCGTTTTCAATGTATTGGGTGATACTAGCCATTCTTTTCCTTATTGTGAAGTGAGAAATACACCAGAGGAGAGATCAGCTTGTCATGAATAAATATAGAAAATTCACCCATTCAACGTAGTATAACTTTTAGATATATTTACTAAAATTTTCGAGTGTTATCTCGTTAATATAACGATAGAGGTTAGTCATAGTTTCACAGAAGCTTTCGAGATATATTTATTATCAAATGCTTCATTCATTATACGTATAAGAATAGGGCATCAGCTGTGAAACTACAAGAGCGAAGATATAATGCTGGTTGCTTGAGAGATTTCTTTTTTGTTCAGGCGTTCAACATATTTATTGTTTATGATAGCTTGAAAAAGGTGAGGTGATGTGGCAATATTGTAACGGGCACAGGCGGTCATCTTCATTCTTGTACACAAGACAAACACTAGACAGCTTCCATAGGCTTCGGAAATATTTCTTCACATGTCCGATAAAGATGAGATAACCCCAGAGCTATATATAATGGGTGGAGGCACTGAAAGTATTCTGCTATTGCGTATTCCGTTTACAACTTTACAGAACTAGCGGGATTTTAGCTTTTCGATCGCTACCTGGGATTAGATAGTTTGAGCATGTGTTCATTTTTTCATTTTCTCAGGGCTCTTTAGTCGTAATTATGCGCGGTTCTGAATAAGGGAAAGCTTATGCTACGCCCTTTCTTCAAATAGAGAGGGTATTAGTGATTATGGTGGGTTTGAATGCATTGTCATCAACAAAAAGAGGAGACCAAAATGTTTATTACAGGTCAGGGATACTAAAATCAAGAAGGTACAGATATTTAAATACCGGGGAAGTGTTCTAACAAAGAACAGAAAGCGTGACACTGAGATCCGTAGACTCATTGGAATGGCCAAAGGTGTATTCCAAGAACTAAGTGTTGAGAGACAAAAACTTTGTTAGAAACAAAGAAAATGTTACTGGACTGTTACATGATATCTTTAACTCTTATATGGCATCAAATGCTAGCCAATCCCCTCAACAATGAAAGAGAAACTCGAAGCAACATAAATGTAATTCTACAGAAGGATGCTGAGAATACCAAAAATCGAACATCAGTAAAGTTGGAGAGAATAGAAAGAAAAACACCAGGAAGAAACAGTTGAAATTTCTGAAACAGGTAATGAGAAAGGAAGACTTGGAGAATCTGATACTCACGGGGTGGATAGACGGAAAGAGAAACAGGGGAAACATACATGATGATTTCCTTGATGGGCTTAAGCAAATGAATGCAAAAGCATGTTTTGTGAGAAATAACAATAAAGAATATTCTAAGAGCTTCAAGGGACAAGTGTGGAGGGCAGTCATCTACATTTTGAAGGGACACAGCACATAAAACAAGAAAAGGAATGTTAGCTAAAAAATTCAGGCCTAAACCAGGGTTTTCTGTTTGGCTTTTGCAGGTATTTTTGCGGGGGGAATAAATAGTTAATGCCGGAGATAAACCACTCAGAAATGAGGCCTTCATGAAAGATTCACTTTTTGAAAAGCTGCAAGAAATGCGTCCTGAAATGAAGGATTTGAAGTTCTTCTCAGTTTTTGTATATCGACAGACTGGCCTATAAAACGTTACATCTGAAGGCGTTTGTTTTTTATAACATGACAAAGACCAAAGAGTGGTTCAAAGTGTTCAAGGGAGGTAACTGATCAGATCATGACATGAGGAAGTTTAATGTGTTAGCATGATGCAAAGCTGTAGGCTATATGTGTTTGCTTTTATCATTGTTAGGAGAGTCAGCTATTTTTGCTGGTGGTGTCAATAATATTTTGTTGTACCAGATACACTAACTGAATATTACATATATATTTGGGTTTCTCCATTAACCAGTTAATTCCGTCTCGAAAAGTAGGCTTGACTACACTCCATGTCAGCCTGTAAGCTCTGAATAAAACGTAATATTTATTCTCCTTTTGGTCATTCCTCTTTGCGTAGACTTGCTACTTCATGTGATAAATGCTTTAATCGACACGAATTAACTAGTTTGATATTTTTTAACTGCATATCAAACTATGTGGGTTATTTAATGCCAAAAAGATGTGGTTTTAAGGTATTTTTTAAATATTGGTTATAGTGTGAAGGTAGATTTTATCATATTTTGATGAATGTTTTTTTAATTTTTAATTTTTATTTTAGAAAGCTGGAGATGTTCTCTAGTTTTGTATTCAAAAATGTATTGCTCGTAATATATTGTGTTCCTTCAAAAATGGATTATGGAAATATTCTTTTCTGTCAAAAACGTGTTATGGTAATAAATTTTTCTTTCAAAAATGTATATTTTTCTAAAAAAGACTATTTTTATGTACATATTTCTACAAAAGTTTATTTTTATACATTGATAGTGTTTTGACCCCAATTTGGGGTTTATTTACCCATAGATGGGACCCTAACTGGTACTACCAGTAGGGACCTGAGAACAACAGCAATTCAGAGGCACATTTCTTAAGAACAATCACCGGGATTTCGTCACTACCGCTCGCCTTATGGGCTCAAGTTTTGATAATACTCGAGATACTAATGTCGGAGTATTGTATACATCGTTTAGTTTAGCCTCAGTTCTAATTGGGAAAGCGAGTGAGGGTACTCCAGATGAATCAAATGTGAAGTTGGATGAGAATCTGCGAGTAAAGCACTCAGCCTTGTCCGCTGATGATGTGAGGACCTCAAATTCATTGATTAAAGAGGAGATAGAGGATTTGCTATTGTTCAGCACCCGTTGGATATCCGCCAATTGTCTTTGGAGCCAAACTTGCGGTCAGCTATGCGCTGTCTCATTCTCTCAGCAAACAACCGCTTGGCGTCATTCAGGATTCTCTTGCACTCATTACAAGCAGACGTGATAGGCGCATGTTGTGGTCTGATGACTCTCTCCGAAGTCGTTGAAAGTAGTGATTCCTTTCGGCAATGGCGGCAGAACAGGCAGAAGAGAACCACGGGGAAGAATGAGGTTTAGCTTTCACCCGGGAGAAAATCTCAGATTCACATTCAACTGGGAGACTGAACACTTTCCTCTAAGGGACGTCGCAAAGGAAGTCGCGGAAGGCGTCCCAGTCAGCTCTTTGGTAACAGTAGTAGGTCCTATAAGTAGGAGGCTCCTTGGGGTAGTGAGAGTGAAGAGAAGAATTAAGAGAGACAACAGTATGGTCGGAGTTGCCGAGGGGGCATAGCTGCGAGACCTGGCAGGAGTCAGGTGCAGAGATAAAGAATATATCTAGTAGAGAGGAGTCAGGTACGGATGGAAAAGCATATATCTAGTAGAGGGTAGTCAAGTGCAGAGGTATAGCAAGGAGTCAGGTGCATAGGTAAAGAAAAACCATGATTACAAAATCAGGATGCTTTTTTGGTTTACAAAACATATAAGAAGCCATACCCGATGCTGACCCGATGTTGACCCTAAGACTTTTGTGGTGTCCTTATTTTGGGAATATGGGTGAGTATTGTGGGATCTTGAAGTTGTGAATTTGAATATATAGTGAGTTAAACAATCTGCGACAAATGTGTTTGATTCTGAACATTGCCCGTGGAGATATGTTGCAGGATAAATATTTTATCAGAAACTTTAAGAATAAATGGAACTGACTCAGAGGTTTAAAATAAATTATATATTTATATTTATTTTTTTAGAGGTGCAGGTGCAAAGTAATGTGAGCTGCATTGATTAATCAGTTTGATGAGGCATATACGAAAACTCATCATCCGGATTCTGATGAACAGAGTGCGCGGCAGAATCGGCCCAGAGACAGGACAAGAACAATGCGGGTTGGTTAAAGATACTGGAACGAGGAATGTGATATTCATGCTCAGAATGATATCTGAACGACCAATACAAATGCAGAAGAACCTTTGTCTATGCTTTATAGAATATGCGAAAGCATTCGACAAATTACGACACAAGGATTTGATAAAGATGCTCGACAACCACGATATTTTCGTAAAAGACGTTAGGATAATCAAGAATCCACATTTGTAGCAAACCGCTTGTGTACGGATAGGAAGTGAACTCAGTAGAGATGCAAAAATAAAAAAGTCGTAAAACAAGGATGTGTTTTATTACAGGAACTGTTCAATCTGTACAGCGAAGCAATTATGAGAGAAATAAAAGCTTTGCCAGGATTCGTCATTGACGGCCAAAATCTCAACAATATCAGATACGTGGGTGGCACAGTGCTCAAAGCAGACACGGAAAGGAAAATGCATTACCTACAGAAGATAGCAAAAGAAAGTGAGAAGAAAGCTCTGAACATAAACTTAAAGAAAACTGAATATATGGTCATTAGCAAAAGGAGAAGCCAAATATGCCAACAACAAGTGGGAAAAACTAAAATAAAACAAGTAAAAAAGTCAAATATCTTGACAGAGGATAGAAAGTGCGACATGGAGACCCGAAGACGCATTGCCATGGCCAAAGACGCATTTCAGAAGCTAACCAGATTACAGAAAGACAGGAAACTCTCATTAGAAACATAGAAAAGAGTGCTGGATTGCGATGTAATATCTGTCCTTCTGTATGGAAAGGAATGCTGGAAGATTTCGTCAAAGATGAAGGAAAAGCTTCAGGCAGCGGAAATGTGGTTTTACAGAAGGATGCTGAGGATTACATCGATGGAGCACGTGTGTAACGATGAGGTGTTGAAAGGATGCAAACGAGAAGAAAGCATAGTAATTATCAGGAAGAGACAAATGAGATTCCTGGGACATTTAATAAGGAAGTATAGCCTGGAGAACTTAATACTCACAGGTCGGATAAATGGAAGGAGAGACAGGAGAAAGCAGCACAAGATGTACTTGTTAGGTCTGAGCAAATGGATGGTGGAGCAGGGTTTGAAAGAGATACCAAGATAAAAAATATCGAAAGCAACAAGAGACAGAGCCAACTGAAAGTCTATGATCGCCTACGTCCTGAAAGAAGAAGAAAAATGAGTGAGTCCTTTGGTATTTCGGCGCAGTAAAAAATTCGTTAATAAGGCGGAAGTTAATTGCAATCTACAGAAATACCCGTTTAAAATTGTTTTGAAGTCAGACCATGACAGGGTAGTAGTAATGTAAGACATTAGGTTAGTCTACTGTGTTCCTTTAGTCTCAGAAAATGGATAGAAATGCCATTAGCTGATGACCTCTCAACTGCTACTTCAAGTGTCACGCTTGGCTGCGTTCTTTTGTTCCACCCTCTGCTGTTGATATTCTGGTCGCCCCTCTCTCTCTGATATATTAGGTTTATATATATTTTTAAATAGGTTCAGCATTTGTGGGTGAAACTTTGTTTTTGTCTAATCACTAAAAAGTCTCTTTGACTCTATTTATTTGTACGGCCAAATAATTTTATTTTAATGGGAAGTTATGCGCGAAATCTCCCTAATTCTTGATAATTTTTACTCACTCACGAGAGAGAGAGAGAGAGAGAGAGAGAGAGAGAGAGAGATGTTGTAAAAACTGTAAATGCCATATGTTAAACTGAATTTCATTTTATTCTTTATTTATATATTTTTTCAGAACTAACTACAGATTTAACACTGCGCTCATCTTTTAAAAGAAATCATCATCTCATTTTCATAAAAAATTGTTTATTTAAACAACTCTTCTATTAAATAAGTGATACAAAAACAATAATATTATATAAACGAATTGAATCGAAACAAATATCTTGGGGGCTTTGTTATCTATCAGTAGGAGTACATCATAAATGTAAGTAAATTAAAGAATCCTTCTAGACAATCGCTCTCAAGCAACCAACGTTTAACATAAAGATGCCATTCATTTTATATTAAAATAAAATATTGTAATATAAAGTCTGAACACAGAAAGAATCGCATTAACTTTTTCTTGCCTTTACAGATTAACCATGGTTTTGTCGAAAGAAGGCAAAATCCACTTCTTTTTCTGGGGTATACTAAAAGAAAAGGAGACGGCAGAGGCGGTGGCGTCGTACCGTTACGGCCTGCAAACAACGGAAGACAGACGACGCAAAGCGGCTAGTCGTCCGACAACCAGTTTCCACCGCGTGAGATGGGCAGAACGCGGGGGACGATTAACGGCGGCTGGCAAGCGAACGAGCAACAACGGACGACGCGGCGGCAGAAGAGGCGGCGTCGGCGAAGCGTTACAGCCAGCAAACAACTTACAACACGACGCGGCTAGTCGTCCGACAACAATTCACTTACACACAAATACCCTTGGGAAAAGTATAAATCCGTCTCTTCAGTTATGGGTTAAATGATAGGACAGACTGGGTTCTATAGCCTTGGCTGGCAACTAGTCTACCGCAGAAGGCAATGGCGACCTACTGCGGATAATCTTCTGCCCAGCCAGCCATGTCTCGTTCGAGACATGATCACCCAAAGCGTGTATTACGTTTGGCACTTAACTGACTGACTAAAGGTGAGGGTACTCAATGGAAATTTCACATGCAACATACTTGATTGAACCCAGGAAAAGTAGATGCACAAAAATTGATGGGTGTTGTTGCATCAAGTTCATTTGAATCTTGCAATAACGGATCAAACTTTGTATCATAAAAGTCGGAAGTCTTATTAAAGATGTCATTTAATAATATTCAGACATACTAAAATGTTACTGAAAATTTAATTTCTTGAAAAATTTGTATTTTTGCCTGTGTCCGGAATTTAAAAACAACCTGTATATTTTAAAAAAAAACAATTCATTCTGTAATAATAATAATATAAACAACAACAACAATATTAATAACAATAATAATAATAATAATAATAAGAAGAAGAAGAAGAAGAAGAATGGATTCTAAAACAAGAAAGCTTCTTTCTAAGCATAAGATGCATCATCCAAAGGCTGATGTAGACCGTCTATACATAACACAAAAGAAGATAGAAGAGATCTTATTCAGCTAGAATTGTCATACAAGACAACAACTATTGGCTTACTAACATACAGACAAACAACAAAGGACTGGATGATGCAATTAGTCAAACAACACAAAAACAGAAAGAAAAACATATTCAATAATAAAGGAAGGCAGTAAATACAAAGAAGATTTACATTTAGTAGATTCTGTAGAAAAGCAAAACAGAAGCCAAGAACCAACTATTACGGCAAAAAATATGAAAATGAAAGCCAAAGATAAAGCTCTTGAACAGATTAAACAACGCTGACAAGACCAACCTCTGCATGACCAATATCCAGAACGTGCCAATAAATCCAATGTTGATAATGTTAATACTCATCCATGGTTATGTGTATCTGGATTAAAATCTGAGACTGAAGGCTTTATTCTTGCAGTGCAAGACCAAAATCTTTACACTAGGAACTTTCAGGCAAATATTATACATAATAATGTGGATCCAAAATGGAGGTTCTGTGATAAACACCAAGAAACAATAGACCATCTAATCTCAAACTGTTCTGTACTTGCCCCAAATGAATATAAAAATCGTCACGATAGAGTGGGGCAATATTCATATTGGACAATGTGCAAACTGTATGGAAAATCTGTAAACAAACACTGGTATCACCCAGCACTAGTTACAAAAAGGGAAGATGTCACCATTCTATGGGATTACACCATCTACACAGACAGAAAAATTGAAGCAAATAGGCTGGACATTGTTGTTAAAAACCAGAAAGAAAAAACTTGCCTATTAATTGATATGGCTTGTCCAGCGGATTGCAACATAGCAATCAAGGAATTCAAAAAAATGTCAAAATATAAAGACCTGGAAATTTAAAAAAAAATGTGGAAATTGAAAACAAGAATCGTGCCAGTGATAATAGGCGCACTTGGAATGATACAAAAAAGGAACAAAACAACACATTGAAAGAATCCTTGGAAATCCCAGCTTAAGAGATAGACAAAAAATTAAGTACAGCCTACACACTAATGAGAACTGTGTCTATGTAACGCTAGGGATGATAGGGGAGATAACAAAGCATGAAATGGAGCCATAACGACACCCCATTACCTGCCTTAGGTCTTCCCACAGACTTGGTATTTAGTGCAACCATAGCAGAAATCAAAATATTATGAAAAATGACAACAACACAATAATAATAATAATAATAATAATAATAATAATAATAATAATAATAACGGCGTGTTTAGAATTGCAACCAGCATAACGTGTTTTTCGAATCTCCTGAAAATTTAGCCTTTTTGTTTTCTTTAAAACTTAAATATGAAGTATAGTTATATTTAGTACTATTTTAACGCCAATATGAATTTTCTTTTTCTACGTATTATTGGCATTTATTCTATCTTTTACTTTTTTAATGATTCTGATTGATTAATTAACTAGTATTATTACCTGTGCTATTCATATATTACTTAAATAGTACGATATTAGTTCTAGATATTTTGAAATAATTTTTTTCTTGGAAAAACTTCAATATTTTTCCTTAGAAAAACTACGATCTTAGTTGTAGATAACGCTAAGTATTTCGACTAGTTCCGTGAATAAATAAATGAATTTATAGACAGAAGAATGAATAAAGTTTGTATATAAATATAATTTTATATCAACGAATAAGTTATCGATAATATTGTACAATATTTACATTATTCGGACTACAGAATTTCGAAGGGTTCGGTTCGAAATTCCTATCACCTGAAGAAAGCCGAAACGTCTTACAAATGGCAGTCAAGATGAGGACAAGATGTGAATAATGTGAATTGTGTAAATACTGCCTCATCTCAGAAATATAGACAAATACCGATAATATTGTATTTAAAAGATATATAATCTAATAAATATTAACATTGCTTTTCTTTTTAAAATAATCAATAAGTAAAGTATTATTTATTTTTTACTGTGCTGAGATGTTTCACTTAATAATATTATGTGGTTTTCCTCTGTCTCTTCTACAAATATTTTCATGGCTTCTGCTCCGATGAGCTTAGCTCTCTGGTGCCGATGAGGGAAAACAAAAAAATCAACCAACCTTGGAAATTGGATAAAACCAAGATATTTCTTCTCTCTTTCCAAGCAACCCCATTAGTTGTTTTAATATCTATTTAATTACTTTTTTTATATGTATTATTATTCATATATTATTTAGAGGCCACAATATTAGTTGTCGCTATTTCGAAATATTTTTTTCTCAGAAAGACTACGATATCAGTTGTAGATAACGCTAAGTATTTTCGACGAGTTCAGTGAATAAATAACTGAATATATAGATAGAGGATTTTTTTTAATCATGTCACCCCGAGCAAGGCGGTAACGCCACTGATGTGCAGGGGGCTACATAGGAGTGAGAAGATTGGAAAAGAGAAAACCGGAAACCGCATCCTAAGCAGGAAACAAGGGATGAGCCTCTTCACCTTTTCAATCGACGTGGGTGGAGTGTGAACCAGGCGATAGTTTAGTCTATCTACTCCAACTGAAAAAAAAAAAAAAAGAAAGTGAGAAGATTGGAAAAGAGAAAACCGGAAACCGCATCCTAAATGAACATTCAAAAAATCTAAGTTAGCACAGAGAAATATTGAGGTTAAATGAAGAGTAGAGCATAACAGTATAACATCCTGACTACTTTCGACAAACATCTTAGGATACACATTCTGAAAAACTATACAGGTTTCCAGTGACTTTTCACCCACTTTAAAAAGGTATGACAATAATTACATATGCAAATAATAATTTCCCATCCCTATTTGAACACATGACAGGAGAGTTCCGTGACATTTATACTAAACTCTTTCGTTAGTAAGAGCAATCAATCAATCAATGAATAAAGTTTTTATATAAATATTATCATCTACAGTCACCCGCAGACAGATCTGTTTCGTTGTATCACGGCTCATCAGTACGGTTAGACATCCGATTGCTTCTAGCTGTAGCGTGTTCTATACAATGTAAACACACACCAGTAACCGAGAATGTTCAAATAAATTGCTGAATGAAGGATGCATAAATGCGTGAGTAGTTACTGTTTTTTTAAAGTCTACCATTCTTCCATAGTCTACCATTCTTCCATAGTCTACCATTCTTCCATAGTGCTTAATCGGCGGGAGAGAGCGTAAATAATCATCCGCAGACAGATCTGTAAATAAATAAGTTATCGATAATATTGTATTTAAAACATATATAATCCGATTAATATTAACATTGCTTTTCTTTTTAAATTAATTAATAAAGAAAATATTTATTTTTTCAATTTTCAATGATGTTTCACTCTATCATATTATCTGAATAATTACAATCGCATCTACCTCCCATTAGCATGGGACAGGCTAGCCTCCCAGAGAGTAAAATACTACGCCTCCTTGGCCTTACACTCTCGGCGGACCTCAAATGGAATGACTATATTGAATCCATTGCCAAATCTGCGGCTATGAAAGTCGGCTCCCTGTCCAGGGCCCGGAAATTTTTCCCACCTGAAACTATTCTGCACATATACAAATCTACCATCCGCCCGTGTATTGAATATTGCTGCCATATCTGGTCGGGTGCCCCTGCTGCTCTCCTTGGGCTTCTTGACAAAATACAAAGGAGGATCTGTAACGTGGTTGATACTGACTTGGCAGACCGGCTGCAGCCGCTCTCACACCGGCGTGATGTAGCTTCCCTGTGCCTCTTCTACAAGTACTTTCATGGCTTCTGCTCCGATGAGCTTAGATCACTGGTGCCGCCTAAGCACGAATTTACACGAGATACTAGATTAGCAACTAGGTCACACCCTTTTACAGTTAAACAAATAAGATGTAACCGTAAATTCTACTCCAACAGCTTCTTTTCTCGCGCTTCCCGCCTGTGGAACTCCCTTCCGCAAGTCTGCTTTCCCGACAGTTACAATCTCCAGGTGTTTAAATGTAGGGTCAATAGACACCTCCTATCACACTAACTCCAAACTATTCTCACAACACTCTCATCTACCCAACCCTCATTCTCGGTATCCTCAGCCGCCTATCACCCACCCTCTGTTATTTCCTATATTTAATCAGCCTTTCTCCACTCTACGTAGCCCCCTGCACAGTAGTGGCAGTGACATGCCTTGCTCGGGGTGAAACGCTTATAAAAAAAAAAAACATTATTATTACGGCATTTTTATTTCATTTCTTCAAAATCATTTCTTTCCAGACCACAACCAGAGACATAAAATGAAAATAATTTTTTAAAGATCTTCAAACCTGTGTTAACTAGCCCGAAGATACAGTGGTAATTACTACCCATCATTATGGCTTCGAGAGGTTCCACCGGAGACTACTGCAAGGATTAGAAACGATTAAAAAAAATGGCAGAACAATATAACCGATGTTATACACATACTAATGGAGAGATTCCTTTGAAGTTTCACGAAGTTTCAGATCACTGACTATCAGGCAGATGACACTAAACCCAAACAAAATCTCAAAAAAGATTCAGATGCAATAATCCGGAAGCATGTGTCTTCGCTCGCCTAGAGGTTAGGCAACACTGCTGTTTGCTGGTTTTAAAATATCGCACTTACCAGGGAACAGTGATCCCAAGGCCAATTCGACAATAAACATAATGTGCAAAATAAGAGATTGGCGTCGAGATATCATCAATTTGCAGTTCTATGTTCTAGAAATAGGCGTATGTTCTAAGAGTTTCTTTCCCCGCACTTCTATTCTGCGAAAACTCCCTTCCAGCCTCATTAATTCCAGAAAACTTTAATCGTTATCTACTCTCCTGCTGATTACTATTTTATCTTCTCTCTCACTATTAATATTTTTGTTCCTGATTCTTCCACACCCAGTAATCACTTCTGTTTTAGTGACTTTAGTACTTTTATTGGAGTGATGACAATTTTATATATATATATATATATATATATATATATATATATATATATATAATGACATGAGCTATTAAATATATATATGAGAATGCAAATACGTATCGTACTATTATTCAGTTGTTAATCAAACTGTGATCAATATATGAACAGAGCAGTATTATATATATAATTAATAAATATAAATACTGCCCTACGTCTATGGCATGACTCGGAGTTTCATGCGTTATGCAATCATCAGGTGCATATTTCAAACTGACAGTTTAATGGAATTTAATTTAAGTTCACTTGATGTACATGGGAATTAAATCTTATAAAGTTAGGTTATTGCTTTTTTAATCAGTCAGTCAGTTAAGTGCCATACGTGATACACGCTTGGGCGATCATGTCCCGAAAGTGACATGACTGACTGGGCAGAAGGTTATCCAGCAGTAGAAGATTACATGTAGATAAAAATTTAAATTTAAAATTTAAAATTTAAATATAAAATATTCAAATGCAGAGAGAAGAAATTAAAGGGGAGTAAATCATAAAACTAAAACATTTAAAATCTAAATATTCTAATACTACATGTAAATAAATAATTAAAATTTTAAAATAAAAATGAAAATAAAATAAAAATTAAAAACAAACTTTATAATTAAAATTAAAAATTAAATAATGTAGGAAGCAAAAATTAGAGGTGTTTAATTCATAATTGTTAAACTTAATATTGCGTGGAAAAGAAAGAAAGAAAGAAAGAAAGAAAGAACCAAAGAAATAAAGAAAAAAGAGGAAGCAAGGAAGAAAAGGGGAAGCAAAAGGGAAAGAAGGGGACAAAAAATGTATCAAAGAATCTATATCAATCTGGCTCTAAGAATTTAAGTATTTTTTCTATTGCCGCATGAGTATATTAAACACGTTTTTTCTTAAGCAAATTTGACATAGATTACATCTATCTCCTTTTCCGTTGTAAGGTATGGATTTAGATACGATATTCCAGGTAATGACTGAGTTCTTGTTGTTTTTTAATTTCCAGTAATATATGTAAAAATCACTACTTTTGCTGTATTTACTGTTGTTTAAAAGAATATGTGGTTATTAAATATTACCTTCCACCTCTTAGAAGTGCTTCCAAAGTAAAATCTAACATCATTATCATCCAAATAAATTAGAGCTTTATAGACAATACCTTCGGACATGCAATGAGCAGGTTTTATTTTAACGGCAGTTGCAATTATTTCAGAAGGGTTATTGTTGCTGATAGTTGCGTGACGGATGTTGTTTATGTGGGCCAGGTATTTATTTGATATCACAGTATTATGTTGTGAAATATATTTAGCTATGTTCTTAATGTTTTTGTTGAAGATTTTTTTATTGTGCGTGAATGGTAGACATGTTTGTAAATTATGTTTAGAAGAGTTTAGTAATGTTAGTTTAGACGTTATGACTGAAGGGCGGGTTAAACCAAATAATGTTACGTTTACGTGATTTCTGATTATTTCTACCTAACTTGTTTGTAACTAGTATTGTGCTTAATTTTTTTCTAAAGCATTAATGTATTTAGTTTTAACGTTGTCGAAAATTTCCTTATTGATAGATTTGGTACTTGAACAAAATTAGATGGATTTGTGAAGGTTATTTGTGATTCTTTGTGGTGATTTGATTCACTGTTGATGTATGTATGGTTATATGAGTCCTGAGTGTACGGTTTGTACAGCCCATTGAAGACAACATTTAAACATTTACAGTTTTTACGTTAGTTATGGTGGTAATATTAAGATCGTGTTTTTTCTTAAATTTTATAAGATACTTTCTGTGTTTATCCGTCTTTTGTGGATTATTTTTGCGAAGGATAATCAGTCCATCGTCTCGGTAAAGTCCGGTGTTACATAAGTCGAAAGATCCAGAGCAAAAGGAGTCCTACTAAATTACAGACGTCTGCAGAATCAAACAGGGAAGCTGAAATCATGGTTGTTTTGTTGTAGTCCACAGGCGTTCATTGTAAAAAAAAAAAAGATTTTTGGGCTTGTTTTATGATGTTGATGTCGTGGTTACTAATGGGGCAGTAATTTTTAGTCATATTTAAGGGTGTGGTAAAAAATCTTTCAGATATTGCTGGGTAGAAACCACAAATATCAAACTAAATGAAAGTTAAATTCCTTTTATTTTTTTTGTTCTTGTGAACCAATCAATTGCATTGGCTGTTTTCTTATATTGCTTCATGCCTCGGGCATTCTTAGTAAATATGAAAGCTCTTTCAAGAATAGTTTTGCTAATTCTACTCATGTAGTTTTTTTTAAGAGTTTAATAATTTCTATTGTGGGTTGTTTATAAAATTGTGTTTGTGGTCTTTGTTTGTAATGAATGGCTGCTTCTTATGTAAAATTGATGCCTTTTCATTAGATTTTAAGTTCCTTAGTTATTTTCTTGGCTTGCCAATTTATGTTGGTTTCCCAGTTACTAGGAGCCTTTTTATAGCATTTGTTAATTTTAATGGGAAATAATTTTGTAGTAGGTTTGTCTTGTCCGATTTAATAATCATTTTGTCAATTTGTTCGAACTTATATATGGCTAACTGTATTGCTTTTCAGCTCGTTGGTGGTATTATAGAATTTAATTTAATTTATTAGAGCAAATAAGTCGTTCTCAAATTTCGATATCTGCTCGTCAGGTGGTGGGGCTTTTCGAAAGTTAAACCCGTAAAAGTTAGTCTTATCTAGGATGGTGTGGTTCTTGTTATTTTTGGAGAAATAGAGCTTCTATTTTATCCTGTTTAGTATACTTTTTATTTCGTGAAAATAATGTAACCCTATTTCAAGATGGCTGTTATTATTTTTTTAATTAATTTAGAAGATGAGAAGAGATTTCTCTAAAATTGAAGACTACAATCATTTTTCTCTGGAAAAGTAACCGATTTGATAAAATTGAAGAATAAAATTATTTTTGTCAGAAAAAGTAATTAAATTGTTTGAATCTGGGTAAAGCAACCATAAATAAAATAAATTCATTCTGTTTTGAAAAATTATGACTCTATTTCAAAATTGGACAGTGAGAATTTCCTGCCTTGGACTACCTAGCTTTTAGGACGGATAGCTAAGCAATAAGAATGAGTGAGTTCTCTCCCTCTCATCAGTGAAGGGCCTGGAGACTCAGTCGAAATGGATAACTGATATTGTTTTTATTTCGAGCTAATAAGAATTATACAGCGAGAGAAAATTGAACTTTAATCACTCCGGATTTATGCCTTTTCAATAAAACCGTTGTGGAAAATGAAATTAGCAGACTTGGTGAACAGTGATCTGAATAAGACGGTCGAACTGAAATTGGCGTGATGTTAGAGACGACTGAGCAAACCCCGTCTCCGGGAACATTGTTACTGAATGTATTATTGAAATACCAGCCAATTAAATTGCGTGTCACCAGCTTTGACTTCATTATTATTATGTATATAATCGATTTATAAATATATATATAAAAACTACACCCGTGGTGTCGCAGTGTTCTACTGAATATATTCCGTACCGCGGATCGCATAAATACAGGCAATCCTACATTGGCCAGTTTGAGATCAAATAAACGCAAAGTGGGTGGACTGGTTAAAGGTCAGGAAGGATTAGTCAAGTTACGCCTTGGGATCATATTATATCTGGTGCCGTGTCGACCAGGATTAGTCCCTAAGTTGGCCACAAGTCAACGAGATCGAGCGACGAAGTTGACGAGAATGAGCAATGGTGAGTCAAGGAGAACCAGTAACAACAAGTCGACGAGAACCAAGAACAACGATGTGACGAGAACAACTGATAACCAGTTGACGAGAATGAGCAACGGCAAGTCAACGAGAACAAGTGACACTAAGTCGATGAGAACAAGGAACGAAGCGGACGAGAACGAACAACAATTCAACAAGAACAAGTGACAGCAAGTCGACAAGAACAAGTGGCAGCAAGTTGACGAGAACACGCGTCAACATTTTGGCAGTATCAGGTAAGACGCTCTTCGGTTATTCCCTTCGATTCTCGATTCTGTGGTTGCGTTTACCGAAACGAATTATTGTTTCTTATCAAATACATCTCCCTCAACTCCAAGAAGGACTGAGAGAAGAGAATAGGTTAGGATTTGAGCGAAAGTTACTTCAACCAAAAGCAAAAAGTCCGAGGGACAAAGTCTAGTGCTGTTGTTTAAAACTCCCCGAGTCGGGAGAAGAATCAAGTGAGTGTGAGGAATATGAAGAGTCAACTGAGTGGAATAACGAATATGAAATATATTTTTCTCAATTTCAAAATCTACAGAAAGAAAGTCAAAATGTCCTAGCCACGGTGGTAAAGAAAGACGATTAACAGACATAGACATTTTCGAGATATATCGGGTTATAAATTTATCTTCTCTGTATCCCCGACCATAAGAATACCTGTGGGCAATTACTAGACACCGAGTTGACACAGGGCATATAGCTATGATTTCGGCCCGGACAAATTTTAGCAACAGAAAAGGCTAAAATGTGTAGAAAGGATGTCCTGGGGACATAGACCTCACTGAGTCCTATCTATGGGACCAGTAAACTACGACTCTGTATACTCGAATGATTTAAATATAATAGAAAGGGGGTTGAAGAATATTTCCAGGTCGAGATATTGACTGATACTGTACTACCGCAAGCAATCAGTATATCTGATGGAGTTTGGGTAGTAATCGATCAGAAACCCATTCATCTTTTCAGAGTGTGTAATGGAGAACCTACTAAGACGCTGAGGGTGAAACCATCCTTATCCCTGATAAAATTACCTCTGGGATGTTCTGCGATTGGCATGTCTCTCTCCATACCCCCATATTACCAGTCTGAAAAGAAATTTGAAGAAAAACCTCAATAATAGTGTTGGTTGATAAAATCTGACATAACGGCACACAATTATGGGAGCCAGTAATTAACAAATACCCTAGGGTCACGATAGAGTAAATACGAGAGTTATTAAAGCCAACAGATAAAATTAATATGGATAAGTTAAGTTAAAAGACAAATTAAATACTTAGGGAAAAGAAGTTATGAAATGGAAGAATAGTAAAATAATTTTGGTGAACTGGACAGTGGGGAACAGTGGTTTACCGGTCATTTTTGCGGTGTAGTGGAAGTGTGGAAATAAAATAATAGAGTGAAACAGAATAACGAGGTCTCGGTGAACATACAGCAGAGAGAAGAATACCGTCTAGTGATTCATATCTGAACAGAACAGATTCAGCAGGGGCGGAGATCTAATTAACTTGACCGCAGGAACTGAAGAAGAACCGACTCATGTCAAAAAGTCACTGAAACCTCTCCTTGCAGAGAAGAGGTTGGTAACAAAAAGAAATAAATCCTAAGAGATACATACGTAGCCACACAGCCACACTGCTAAAAATATATATGAAAAAGAGAAACATTCAACGAATATCATACCCAAAAAAGCAAAAGAAGAGAAAAAAGATGCATGCATTTTTTTAAACATTATTGCATGAAAGTAAAAGAAGGACATTTTTACGTTATTGCATGAAATTAAAGAAAGGACATTTTGTATTATTTCATTGAATGAAAAGAAAAGAAAATACATTTTTGCATTTCCATAGGATTAGAAGAAGGACACTCTATTGTGCATGGAAATTGTTTTCTTATCAATATTTGCTTAAAACTAATACATTCAATGCATGATTGCAGGAATTTTCGTATTTTTTATTTTTATTTATTATTTTTTGAATGGCCAATATATGTCGGAAATTATTGTTTATAGAGCTCGAATAATTCGGATGATAATGATGTTAAATTTTACTTTGGAATCACTTCTAACAGGTAGAAGAAAAGATTTAACAACCACATGTCTTTAAACAACAGTAAATACGGAAAAATAGAGCTTTATCCATATATTATTGTAAATGAAAAAATAAGAAACAAAGTATTACCTGGAATATCGTAGCTAAATCCAAAATTTACAACGAAAAAAGAGATTGATGTAATCTATGCCTTTTATAAAACTTGTCATCTTAAACCATATCAAGAATTCTAATTTGCTTAATATGCTTATTAAATCACGTTTTAAGTGTTATAATGACCACATGTGTCATAGAAAAATACTTACTTAAATTCTTAGATCCATATCGATATATATTCCTCTATACGTTTGCCCACTTCTTTCCCTTTTTCTTTTTCGTTCTTACTTCCTCCTTTCTTCGCTTTTTTCTTTCTTTCTTTCTTTCTTTCTTTCTTTCTTTCCTTCTTTCTTTCTTTCTTTCTTTCTTTCTTTTCCCCGCAATATTACTTTTAACAACTATGAATTAAATCTCTTTAATGTCTACTTCCTGTATTGTTTAATTTTTAAATTTTAATTCAAAATTTTACTTTTTAATTTTTATTTGTATTTTCATTTTTACTTTGTTTTTTAGTTTAAACTATTATAATTTTAATTTTTTATCTATATGCAATATTAGAGTATTTAAATTTTAAAATTTGTGACCTTGATTTACGACCTTTTGATTTCTTCTTTCTGCATTTTAATATTTTAATTTTTAATTTAAAATTTTAATGTTTATCTACTTTTAATGTTAGAATATTTAAATGTTAGGCTTGTTATTAAAAAAGCAGTAATTTACATTTATGAGATATAATGTTGATGAGAATCGAGTGAAATGAACTTAAAATCTATTAAACTGTCATTTTGAAATACGCACCTGATGATTGCATAAAGCATGAACCTCCGAGTCGTGCCATATACGCAAGACAATATGCATATTTATTATTTATAAATATATATATATACATATATATATATATATATATATATATGTGTGTGTGTGTGTGTGTGCGTGTGTGTGTGTGTGTGTGTGTGTGTATGTGTGTGTGTGTGTGTGAAACGGCCAACCAGAATTAAAGACAGGCGAGAAGTGATTTTGCAATCGAAATCTCGAAACGGCCAACCAGAATTAAAAACAGATGAGAAGTGATTTTGCAGACGATGTCTTGAAACGTCCAACCAGAATTAAGGACAGACTAGAAGTGATTATGAATACGAAGTTTGAAACGACTAACCAAATTAAAGATAGACAAGAAGTGATTTTGTAGACAGAGTTGAGACCCAGCTCGAATCGAAGAGGTAGTCCGAAGTACCAACGGAACCGAAGACGTCTTACCGCCGTTACCAAGCTTACCCACCACACTCAAAGACAATTCTTCGGCAGTTTCCGTAAAGCTTTAATGTAAAGTGAAACAAAGACATTTCAAATCGCCATAAACTTAAAATTCCGATTGGAGTGAAGTGATATTGCTACCCAGAAATTAGAATTAATGATAAAAAGAAAAACGCTTCGCAGATTCCGACTTAGAGAAATTGGTCGAAACTTCCGTTCCGTTGCCAGCTTGATAGAAACAGGGTTTGGGAAGAAGACGATTGGTGATTGTTTACTCTATTTTCTTTTTGTATATAAAGACTTTTCTACAACTTATTCAGGCGTCATTTTAATTATTTTTGGTGCCATTTCGTTTACCTAATTGTGCGTGCGCGTCCTGCTTGGTTTGACGTGACTTCATTGAGATTAACTTTCACAACACGGGGAAGAAGATCACTGTTGGAAAAGTCAAGTCGAAGACCAACTACTGAATCGACGCCATCAACGACCAGAAACGCGATAGGCGTCACAGATGAAGGTAATATTAATAATAATAATAATAATAGATTTGGTCATATAAACATTAAAAGATCCAATCGTAATTCAGAATACTTGGAATAACTGGAAAAGATTCCGATAGACTCATTGAAGGTGTTTTTGGTAGCCCAAACTTTAAAGGAATAAAAAAAATTGTATTTACAAGTACAGCCCACACCTTATCGCCTGCATTTGGTTTATTTAGCTGTAAAATGGTAGGACCTTGTTGCCAGTCTGGTTGCACGAGTAAATTCTTGTAGAGGTGGCACCGAGTGACCTAAGTTCATCGAAGCAGAAGCCATGAAACTATTTGTAGAAGAGACAGACGGAAGTCATATACCGCCGGTGAGAAAGTGGCTGAAGTCGAGCTGCTAGGTCGGGACCAATCAAATTACAGATTCTTCTTTGGAGCCTGTCGAGAATTTTTTCCTCAAAAATCTGAGTGGAAAATGTCATGATGCCATTTCTAACCCACGAAAGAGATGTGTATACACCAGTAATACGAAAAGAGTTGTGTATGCATCAGTAATCAAAGAAAGTAAAATAATAAAATTAATAAAAAAGAAGGAAAAAAATAAGTTTGTAAAATAATTGTTTTAATTTATATTTTTGTCATTTATTCTTTTGAAAGTTTTGAAAATTTCTTTGATGCTGGTGTTCTGTCGGATCAAAAAGAGATTGTTGAAATATGGCTGAAAGTTAAGGGAAGGTACAGCAATATAGTATAAGAACTAAACAAAGGTGTTGTAAATAAATGTGATAATCACAACAAGAAAACAGAAGAGAAAAGAAACAGAAGAGAAAAACAACGGAAATAAGAAATAAAGAGAAAAAAGTGAGAAAAGTGTATAGAATAGAGAAAGAATGAGAACAAAAATAACAAAAAAGAAAGAAAAGAAAAAAATGAGAAAAGTTTATAGAATAGAGAAAGAATGAGAACAAAAATAACAAAAAAGAAAGAAAAGAAAAAATGAGAAAAGTGTATAGAATAAAGAAAGAATGAGAACAAAAATAACAAAAAAGAAAGAAAAGAAAAAATGAGAAAAGTTTATAGAATAAAGAAAGAATGAGAACAAAAATAACAAAAAAGAAAGAAGAAAAGAAACAAAAATGAAAGAAAAGTTTAAAATAGAATAAAGAAAGAATGAGAACAAAAATAACAAAAAAGAAAGAAAAGAAAAAAATGAGAAAAGTTTATAGAATAAAGAAAGAATGAGAACAAAAATAACAAAAAAAAAAAAGAAAGAAAAGAAGTGAAAATGAGAAAGTACTGAACAGGAAAAGAAAGAGTAACGCTATGTAACGAAAAATGAAAGTCAACAAGGCAAACAAAAATAAAAACCATCCTGGAATAGAACTCTGTAAAAGAAACATTAAATAAAATGGACGACATTACGGAATAAATAATTAAATGAAAATGAATTTATCGTAAAGAAAAATTGAAATGACGAATGCAAGGGAAAAATCCGAAGGCGAAAGAAAGATATACAAATTAAATCGCAAAGTAAATGTTAAAATGAAATCAACAAGTTGTTCGTCTTAGCCATTTTGTTTTGTAGCAAGCAATCGTTTTTCAGAGCGGAATTATCATCTGATGCGAAGCCGGTTAATGGAGAAAGCCGGCATTTACATATAATATTCGATTAGGGAATCTAGTACAACAACACAGTAGACACAGCAGCAGCAGCAGCAGCAAGAGCGGCAACCGCAGTGACACTCCTGACAACGACAATGATAAAAGCAAACACAGTTGAACAGCTAGTAATAATTACAATAATAAACATTCTACTTGATCCAATTTCCGAATACATAAAGATAAATTGTGAAACGAAGCGGCGATCTTTTTTTTTGTTATTACTCCGATTTTACATATTTTACCATTCCCCCCACATCACTTTACTCCATGACAACACTGGTTTTGGGTTTCTTCATTCCGACGTTCTATGTTATCCTATTTACTTTTATATTCGACGTTATTTCTTTATTTCGGTTTTTCCACACAACCGCTGTTGTTTATCTTTCCCGTTTCATTCATTCGGTTCTTTTCATTTGTTCGTTTCTATGGGCTTTCGTTTTCTTTTTCTTCCCTGTCATTTGTTCTTTAATTCTGTTACTCACTTTTCAATTTGTTCTTGATCATCATTCATTCATTTCTTTACTGAATTTTTCAATATGTTCGTCTGCTTTTTAGTCAACAATTTGGTCTCCCTGTTCATACATAACAATTAATACATACTCTCTCTCTCTCAGCGTTTTTACATCTTCCGATTTCAACTTTCTTTTTTGTTTCCATTCCTTTTTTTGTCACCGTCTATTTCTACAATATTTAATCGTTTTTTTCCTCGTTAATTTGTTCTTTTTATTTTAGTTTTTTTCTTCCTGTTCATTTCCCTGTATTTTTTTCTCGTTCATTCATTCTTTATTTTCCACTGTTCATTCTTCCTATTTTCATTCAATTTTCTTTCTTCCTCTTAACACTTCCAAGTTGTATCTCTTTTGTTAATTTCTTCCTTCAACATTTCCTTCATGCTCATTCAATTCCCTTGAAACTTCTTTCTCCTTTATGTTTTTGCATATTTTCTTCTTTCTGTTTCTTTTTCTTTTTGTGCCATTAAATATTGTTCTGAGGTAGTAGGAATTCTTCCACTGCGTGTTCTTTTGCTGGGGCATCAGTGTGATAATGGTAATAAGATTTTCTTCCACTGTGTATACATTTTAGACGTCGGTGTTTACTCGTGAAGAAGTTATTCTTCCATTGCGTGTTTACATCACTAGTCAAGCTACAGGGAGATGGTTAATGTTTACTTATTCGGCCTTGTGTCATACATAACCGAACTCCCTACAGCTTAGAATTTATTCGTTATTATTCATCAGAAGGTTGTCAGCAGGTTGGAATATGTGGACCTGTGTAGAATTGTGGAAGAATAAACATATACATTTTGCAGGTTAAAATAGAAATGTATTGATAGAAAAGAATAACATATGTTGTAGTTAATGTTCAATGAGAAGGGTATCAAAAGTTATAGAAATGTAAGTAGTAGTAATTTCTTGGAAAATGTTTATGCAAACGTATGTATGTATGAGCATTTGTTTGGTAAGAATGTCTTTAAATGGAAAAGAAGAAGTAAAAAGAATCAGCACACGAGAAAGAAGGAGAAAGAGAACAAATATGTGACGCGACCTGAAGTTTCGCCCTTTGCATTTTAGTGCGTCATCTCGCTGCTCCTATTTGAGTGTCTGACTGACATTGACCGAAGTATTTTATAGCATTTAGTTTTTTCGTATTGGATCGCTAATTCTTTTCAGGTTTTGCCAACCGCTTCCATTGGTCATAAAAATAATTTAACATTTACTCATGAAATCCGGTTTCGACTTTTTCTTTAAGCACATGGTCAATCCTTTCTTTTTGGCAAAACCAGGATTTCACTCGTCATTGTGAATTTTTGTAAAAGTGCAGAAGAAGGTTGCTTTTAATTCTTAATTTACTATCCACCGCAATTCATTTTTTTTATTTAATTTTTATTTATTTTTTGTGATATTTTTCTGTCGCGTCATTAATTCTAGCTTTTTATTTATTCTTTTTTTTTCAGTTTTCCCCTCAGCGATTATTCTTCATATTAATTCATTCTTTTTTAACTTTCTTCCTGTAGTTTTAATTCTTGAGGTATTTCCTCCTTCTGTAGATTTTTACCGTTACATTTCCTGTTATTTTTTTCTATCTTTGTTTCTTTTTATTCTTTTTCATTTATCATTTCTTTAATATTTTTGTCTCATTTCTTTTTCACTGCTTCTGATATCACTGACAATTAAACCCCTTTTCTTCGTCTACTGCCGTTTTAAGTCTTTTTTTTTTGTCCGCCATTATTTTCTGATTTTTATTTGAATTCGGAGAAATATAGGTTTACAGTAATTATATTTGGACTACTGTCCTCATCGTTGTAGATAAATGTTTGTGCCCTACGGCCTTCAGCAGATGCATATCGATATGAGTATCTACAAGGAGTTCTTAAGTAAACAAAACAGGATCTACATTTAATATTAAAATCTGACTCATTGTTAGAAATAAACGAATTTTCTCGAATTTACAAACTTTGCTTAACACACACGAACCTCGATGCGAAATGTTTTTCGTCCAATGGAACGGCCAATCATATCCAGGAGTGAATTCCCAAACAAAATAAAGATGGGCAAATTTGACCGTTGTCAGAAAAAGTTACGATGACGAGCAATTAACACATACCCTTGACAAACGTCAAGCGTTCGCTATTCTTATTGTCTCCCATCTATCTCCTTCCTCTTCATCGTACTTGATAACTGATAAATCTTTAAGACTGAAATACTTCAAAAACAACTCCACCCAACAAACGCTCATACATACATACGTTCCTGCCTACGTACACATAAACTCATTCCAACAAGTTACTATTGCGAACTCTTGATACCATTAACTTCTACCAATTCATTATTCTTTTCCATTAATAAATTTCTTTTAAAATATGCAAATTGTATAATTTTATTCTTCCACAAATCCACAGAATCCAGTCTCCAACCTTCTGATGATAGCGAATAAAGTGTAAATTCAATAAACTTTAACCATCTCCTTATACTTTCATTTCTGAACTGAACCCTTTATTTAATTTTCTCCTAATGCAGTGAAGCCATTAAACAAAACGGCTTACTGAGTGTGAAAGAATAATAAAAAAACGAGGAAATCTAAAGTGATAATAATAGAAAAGTAATCAATAGAACAGTAGATAACGATTGACTTTGCATCTAAAATTTTGAAGATTTAAAACTAGAAAGTATGAAGCTGGAAAAGAGTTCTACAGGCGAACTTATCCTGTTGTTCATATCTAGGTATACTTATTTTTATTTGATTGTTTCTCTTATTTCATTTAGAATTTATCACTTATTTCTCGCCCTGTTTCAACTAAATCCAAGTCCACACTGACCAGGCCACAAACTGAACTCACAATTACTTTGTTACCAAATTCAAGAAGTTTTAATCCGCTAGGTCATATATACCTGATGAAAGCCAAAAATTAGAACGGCCGAAACGTTATAATAAAATAACACGAAGAAGACAATAGTTCGAATATGAATAATCTAGTAATTCCTCATCAACGAAATTCAAACAGAAATTTTACAAAAAAGTACATTAGAGTTTCATATCACAACCTCCTACTGATAAAGCGATTTGGATTTCTCTCGCATTTATCTATTAATATATCACAGGCGTTCGTCTCAGTTAATTTTAAAATATGCATGAATATGGAAACACTTTCTTCTCCAATTGCAATTACAATCCGAACAGCAATGACATCTATTGTAGAGGGCTGTTCTGTAAATATATCTTGCAGGAGAGTGTTCATTTTGTAAATTCAATCCTTGCTGAATATTTCACTACGTTTTGATTGATTTGTCTCTTTAACGGCACATCAAGTGCTTATGGGTCATTTAATGCCGAGATTTATTTTTTTCAGGGGGGAGCTTTGAATTAATAAAGATTATATATTTTATTTTCCTTTCACAGTGAAATATACAGTAGATCATACTCAGCTTTTATGCTTATACAGGGTGCGATAGATAAATAGTCACCATTTTATAAATTTTAATTTCGCTCATGCATGTTATATGCTTTTTATTTTGTCGATGGAAAATATAGTAGAATCAGAGCACTATGGCGCAATTTACTCCTCCAGAAATTTGAAAACAGAGTAATGTACTTTATGGCATTCGCACCGCATACTCCTATACGAAGATTTCAGAGTGTTTGGGTTTCAAGCGGAGGACAGCACAGAAGATTAGAAAAGGGTTGGGTCAGTCTAATGTTGAAGGTAAGTCAGCTAACTCTGACTGTTCTGATGAGGAAAAGACCCCCGAATCGGTTAGGGCCTCAGAAGGAAGCTTACATCAAGTGTCTTGAGGAGGTAATGCTGCTCTCAGTCAAGAGGGTTGCTGCAGGAAAATCCTATATCTGGCAAATGGAGTCTGCACTATGGTATACAAGCAGTCAGAACCCAGTTAAGACTCTCGGATAATTTCTGCGAGCACATCACCCCTCATATCTGCCCCCTAACTCTCCAGAGAGCAAATTTTTTTATTATTATTTGTGGGGCGTATGGTCATCAGTAAAAAGGGCAGCCCAAAATGCCAAATACAGATCGGGAAGCCAGAATCAAGCAGGTACAAAAATTTAAATACCTGGGGAGCGTTATAACAAAAGACGGAAAATGCGACACAGAGATCCGAAGGCGAATTGGCATGGCGAAAGAAGCATTCCAGAAGTTGAGTAAAGTATTAAGAAACAGGACAAATTCGCTAGAAACTAGGAAGAGAGGACTGCATATCTATGTGCTGTCCGTCCTTCAATATGGCAGTGAATGCTGGAAAATATCATCAAAGATGAAGGAAAAACTTGAAGCAATTGAAATGTGGTTCTACAGAAGGATGCTGCTAATATCGTGGATCGAGCATGTCAGCAATGATGAGGTCTTGGAAATGATGGAAACAAAAAGGAAATTAATACTGAGCATCAGGAAGAGACAGCTGAAGTTCCTGGGACACGCAATGAGGAAGGAGGGCTTGGAGAATCTGATACTAACAGACCAGATAGAGGGGAAAAAGAGACAAGGGAAAACAACAGATAACATATTTGAAGGACCTAATAAGGTGGATGACGGAACGATGATTGCACAGTGTAATTGGAGAAGGCATGCTCAGAGCCATCAGGGATAGTGAAACGTGGAAAGCCATGGTCGCCTACGTCCTGAAGGGACAGGACACATAGAAGAAGTTGAACGAGAGATCAGCAGAACTCTTTGTAACACCAATGATGAACTGAATTCAAGTATTATAGTTTCATTCATCAAATTGAACAGGGAGACTGTCAAGAAGAATTGCAGATTCCAAAGTCGTTTGGAGTCCTTGGTTGAAGCCAATGACAATTTTATTGAATAAATTTACTGTTTATGTATTTAAAGATATTTTTGTGCAATTTTGGCAAATATATACATTAAAATGGTATGTCAAATTATCTATCATAGCCAGTACTTGTTTCGTCGTTATGACTACTAGAGGCTGTGATATATGTGTTTTATGTTGTACTAGCAGTATAGCCCGGCGTTGCTCGGGTGTAATGAAAGCTTTAAAACTAATCCATGGTCCTGGAGCTCAGACTCTTTGGACGTTAGAACGAAAGACTAAAAAGCAATAGTTGTTTCCAGTTAAAGCGAAACCGGAGACAGAAAGAAAAATGAATGAATGTAAGTCAAATTTTGATTTCCTGAATAAATGGTATCATGGCTGAGACTAAAAACTACAATTATACCTACTTAGAGCCAAACCCGAAGCAAAAACTAAAATCAAAGGGCTGAAAAAATACAGACATACATGCAGATAAACAGACACACACACAAACTTCTTACCTTATATATATATATATATATATATATATATATATATATATATTATCGATTTTCTGCACTATTGTAAGAACTGCAACCTTGAAACTTCTGAAATCGTTTCTTGTGTCTTTATTTATGAGTGTATCAAATTTGATTAAAATCGGACCACTCCTTCTATAACGCGATTTTTTCGATTTTCGATATCTATCGGGGGTACCTCGACACAAAACCTAGCTAAGAACACTTGCAGACGCTTATAGTACAACTGTGTCAATTTTCAAGAAAATCGGTTCAGTCGTTTCAGAGTCTATAGGTAACGGATACATACACACACAGACACACACACACACACACACACAGACAAAGTTCCATTTATAAATAAGTTTAGATTTTTGTTGAAGTTATTTTTGAAATACTGTGCGATTTCAGAAATTGTAGGATATTATATAGATTAATGTCCTCCAAAATTTCCTTCAGTTGATTTGTTAAGCGGTATATCAACTTCTAATGCTGAAATCTAAATATTTGGATGCATTTAGCCACAGATAAAACGTATTAATGATCGTTTTGCTATAAATCTGTAATATCGGTAATTTATTTTATATAAAAATGTATTGCTCTTATTTTTTTTAAAATAATTTCTTTGTATTTTTGTTGTTTGTGGTCGAGTGGGTTCACTATTTTTCCATAAATATGACCCTAACAGGGTAGATCTGAAAAAAACGGCAATTACGTGGTGGTACCACTGTCCTAAAAAGCTTCGATCTCCCGATCTACGACCTTAGTGCCAGATATATATTTTCGTCATACGCATTAATGACTACCTATTGATAGATCTACGCTTAGCGTTGTCTGTATCCAAGAAATATATTTAATATAATCATATATACTGGTGAGCCAAGACAGAAACTTGATTATGGTATACTAAAGCTGGTTGCTTCATTTTCTACAACTTATCAACCATTTGTATGTTATCTAAAGCTAAACAATGTTTTTATATTGTAAAAAAAATTGAGACACTACTTATTTGGTAGAAAAATTCTTACTAATTAATCCATAGTAAGAGAAGACGAGGTGGATTCATACCTTTCCCTATCGGCTCTCCGATTGACAATTCCAAGCCATTACCACCCATACATCAAAACACCAGCTATACATCCAAACTTGCAGAACCCTGGTATTCCCAAACGATCATTCATCTAGGTACGGAACAAGGTGAATGTTGCTAATCTTCGGTGATCATACGGGAACCGGTGTTTCAACGTGATATGGCCATAAGTGCTACACTAAAAGACTGCTGAGAGAGTTGTGTATTTGCTAATTCTATTCGGTGATCGAGCCAGATAAAAGTCACTGTTGGAAAGCTAATTTTGAAGATATGTGCACCGTTCTCACTAGAAAGAGTAGACTATCATAATTTGCTTGATCCTGTCTTCTATAATGACCGTGTTCAGAGAAGCCGGATAAAGGGTAATAAATTGAAGAAGCCATCTTGAAATTGAGATATGACAAAATTTTTTATTTTGCGATCAGTGGAAGAATTCAACAATTTTCATTGCTTATATTTTCATTTCTTTTGGTTTTCCTCTTTCTTTCGTGTTATTTTCTTTAGTAATATCCGTATTTATTTATAGTTTTATTTATCTTCTCTCCTTTTAGAAGCGCCTTTATTTCGTAATATTCATACTCTATTTTTGTTCGTTTGTAATGTTTGTCTTTATTTTCTTTTTTCTATTGCCAAATTCTCTCTTTTAGCTTTCTTTTTGAATATTTCTTTTCGTCTTCTGTTTGAAGGTTTTTTCAATTTTTTTAATTATTTTAAAATTCTTTGTTTCATAATATTTATCACTTTCTTTTTGTCATTTTCTTTTTTCTTTATTAATATTTTTAAATTCTTTCTTTCGTAATATTTTTGACATTCTTCGCTTTTTTCCTTTTTTCTTTCTTTTCTATTCGATATTTCTAAATTATTTCTTTCATAATATTTCCCCTTCTATTTTTTATTGCTTTCTTTAATTTGTTCATCTTTTTTCTTTTTTCTACTTTAGTTTCATTCGTCTTTCTTTGCAATCTTCTTACAGGCATATTGCAAACAAGATTTACTGACGTTTTCTCAAATTTTTGTTTACTTTTTAGCCTTATTTGATTTCCTTTAGCGATCAGTGAATGAGTTAATGCTATACGCTCGCAATATTTCTTTGATAATATTATCAATTCTTTTCGATTTGTTCTTTCTTTCTTTGTTTCTTTCTCAATAATTCTTCACTCTCGCTCCCTTCTTTTTTCTGAATGTTTTCTTTTAGAATCTTCTAAGGTTCTTTATTTATTTCGTTATATTTACTACTGTCTTTCCTTCATTATTTTTATTGTCACACACTTTAGTTTTTCTTGTTTTAGAAAATTATTTGTCATTTCTTCGTCTTTTTTGGTTTATATTTTCATTCTAATTCTGTTCTTTCATCTGTTTAATCTTCCTACATGCATATTGCAAACAGGATTTACCAATGTTTATCATCATTTTCAACATTTCTTAAAAGAGTTTGGAATATAAGGCTGTGCCTAATTTCAATTTATCTCTATATATAATACACTAGTAAAATAAAACACTTTTTAAGAAATTCAGCACTCACACCTAGGTCGGCAAATTCTGGATCGTGAGTTTGATCCTCACTGGGGGCTTCATACTTTCGGCCTTGTACTGCATCTAATCTACACAAAAAGATCGCCACCAAGTTCGGCAGGTTTGCGTAATTTCAACAAGTTTACTCATTTCTTAAGTTTAACAGAAAGAGAGAAAAGATTATTGACACTGCGATAGCTTTATTTCATTCACGTATTTTCTTTTTATATTTTAATTTTAATTTGATCATTTTCTATAAAATCTCTATTTTCTTCTAATCTCAGATTTTGTCATTGTCTTTTATTCTTTTCATTCGTCCGCCTTTCCCGTCTATTTTGCTTTTATCATTGTTTTTCTACTTCCGTCTTCTATTATGCATTTTGCTTTCACAGTAGTTCCGCATAAAAATGTTTCATGGTCCAGTAAAAAAGACTTATTAACTAAACCACTACCTCCTACTTTTTCGTCTACATCTTGTCTTCCTCCTTTTACTTCTGCTTCCCCTCTTACTTCTTCTTCTCCCCGCCTTCTCTTTTTTCTTCTCTTCCTACTCATTCGTCTTTTCTTCTTCTTCCTTTTCTTCTCCTTCTCCTTCTTCTTCTTCATTTACTAATTCTTTTTCTTTTCCTCCTCCTTTTTTCTTCTTCTTCGCCTTCTTAATTTTCAAATTCTTCTTCTCTCCTTCTTCTTTTTATTCACCTTGTTCATTTTCTAATTCTTTTTCTTTTTGCTCTCTTACTCTTTCTTCTTCTTTATCTTTTTTATTTTCTAATTCTTCTTATTGAAAACCTTGATAGATATGGGCGAAAGTTTCCATTCCTCATGACTTTTATCAGCTTTTCTCTCTGCTTAGAAATTACCGCCAGCATTTCCACCATTCAATCCCACTAAATCTTCACGTAGGTGGCCTAGTGCCTTCCATCTACTGTCACGCTCAGAGGGTTGGATTATTTTGTGATTTTTTCTCATATTTTAATATATGATACTCAATAGTAGGTACATCAGTAGATATGTTGCAGTCATTTTAAACCGCATATCGATATCAATAATTTGCTGTCATTTCTGACGGCACGGGCCCACTTGTATATAAAATTGTTCTCTTAAAACAATTTTCCAGGAAAATAATTTCTACTGTTGTTACTCTTTCGTTGATCTGATGAAGGTATTTAACAATATGTTTAAGTCAGAACTAGTGGAACAATGGAATGTAGACCTTTTCTGTAGATTAGCGAGACATTTGCAACGTTTCGTAAGTGAAGACATTGTTGTAGTGTGTAACGTAATTAATTTCCCACAATGCTGTAGAGACGCATTTCAGTTTTATAGTTTATGACGAAATATTCTTCGAAAGTTGTTGTTGTTGTTGTTGTGGCCTGTTTGGGCCCTAAAGTAAGACACGGGAACAAGAAGGTAAGTTCAAACAGGGTATTAGAATAACAGAACAGTATATCCAATAATAAGCGTTAGTAACAAAAAAGTGTAAGTCCGACGGGTATAGTTACGCTGCTTCTTGACTGCCTTGCGACTGCGTCACAGCTGAGTCTCCGGAAGTCATGCAGGTTAGTATTATATTGACAAAGGAAGAGTCAATTCCTATAGATAGGGCACCATAACAGTCTGGTTGCTCTAGATATGCAAGATGTACTTCAGTTATAATCTGAACTGGTTTCTGCGAAGATAGACCATAGAAGAGGGAGGAATCACATTTTAAATTTTGTCGGTTGTTATATCTGTATGTATCAAAATTTCTTTCGTTTTTTTTTTTTAAATCTACTTGTTTGAAACAGCCGTTTCTTTCGTTTTTTGTTTTTTAAGAACTTTCCAAGAAATTCAAATAATTAAGGGTCCTGGGTATGAGGATAAACTATATTCGACAGCAAGTCCGTAATGATCTGGAAGTTTTGAGGAGCATTGACTCACCTCTTAATTGCTGTTGTTCCCAGGATCACCCTGATTCGTGGTGGCAGCATCTGTTAGAGTCACAGATACAGAAAAATACTGAACTCCGAAACTTGGGTCAAAACATATTTTTATAGTAAAATATCAGATGTACCTACATACTACCTGCATGCATATAGATGGGTAAATAAAAAGACAGATATGAAAATGTTGTGATAGATTTATCTATACACACACACACACACACACACACACACACACACATATATATATATATATATATACCTAGGTATAAATAGACTAATACAGACATGTCAACAGACAGATAGATAGATAGATAGATAGATAGATAGATAGATAGATAGATAGATAAGAAAATACTATGATAAATTTATCAACTCACATGCGTACACATAGATATAAATAGCCTCAGATAGAGAAACCAATAGATAGATAGATATGAACAATTGCGAACTAGATAGATAGATAGATAGATAGATAGATAGATAGTGAGAGAGAGAGAGAGAGAGAGAGAGAGAGAGCGAACAGCATAACTGACCATAATTTTTGGGAGATAAAGAAGATAAAAATTGGCCATAATTTTGGTCGTCCCAAGTGCTTTCGACCACTTTTATTGCCATTGCCACTGTTACGTAGTAATTTAGTTTGTTTTGTTTTTGCAAAAGGTTCATTCTAGGCTTTCAAGTCCCGCGCGCGACTGGAAATCGCGTGATGATTTTTTACTTAAAAAATGAAATTTTTGAATACTTCATTCCCACTATATATAGATATTTGTAAAGAAAGAAAAACACATAGCAATTTAAATATCTTCCTTAAAATTAAAATATATTTTATGGTTTAAGTCTGTGCGCATAACGGCTTTTGGTGCGGAAATCGCAGTCGTCAGTATTCAAATGACACCCGAAGTTGTTACATTCGGTCTCAAACAAATAACCTTGGGTATCTGTAAAACAACTGTTTTCCACTAAATCCGTTTGAGAGTTACATAGTGATATAGTCATACTCTATAATCTTGGTTGGCAACTAGTTTATGAGAAGGATAACTCCGTTTGTTCTTTGATGTGTCTACTAGAGAAATCACTACAGCAAAACTAACGTGGTGAGACTGTAGATGTACTTACCATTCAGAAGTAAAATGGTGTGTCTTACTCTTTGTTTGTCTGTCAGTCTGTCTGTCTGTCTTCCTGTGTGTATGCGTGCTTACATAAAGACGTTGAAAATGTATTCTTACATCTCATTCACTTCTATTTTGCTTCTTTTATATAAAGAAAACATCTAACATGTGGAAACTTATTCTTATTTCATGTAAAGAAAAACAAAATACGAAATAAAAGTATTGCGTAAAAAGCGTAATTGGGCTCGAATACTTGTGACCGACATTAAGTCCATTCCAGGAAGTAATTTGGACTGAAAAAAAAGAAATTCGGATTTTCTCACTCTTCCTACGTGTTAAAATGTAAAGTTGTCTGTAAAGTATACGTTCAATTAAAAAAATGCATTAGTTTAATTTATTCTTCCTGAACCAATGCTTTTCATTTGGTGATAAATTGTCGCCTGCGAGAAATATTTTCAAATCAAGATTACAAATGATTATATTTATGATGAGTAGGATTTAACAAAAACATTCACTGGCGTAACAAATATGTTTATTTTCTGAAGCCTACCATGAGATAGATACATAGATAGATAGGTGATTTACTAAGCGTCGCTTAGATGTGGTACAAGGCTGAAAGTACGGGGCACTATGTGAAGAACGAACACACAACTCAGTTGTAATATTCTAGCAAGACAAGCTTGCTAACCATTTCATCACATGGATAGATAGATAGATAGATAGATAGATAGATAGATAGATAGATAGTGAAAAGACAGATAGATAGATAGATAGATAGATAGATAGATAGATAGATAGATAGATAGATAGATAGATAGATGAAAAAGACGGATATAGATAGATAGATAGATAGATAGATAGATAGATAGATAGATAGATAGATGAAAGATTGACCTATGGACAAAGATAGATAGATAGATAGATAGATAGATAGATAGATAGATAGATAGAGGAAAAGATTGAGCTTTGAACAGAGATAGATAGATAGATAAATAGATAGATAGATAGATAGATAGATAGATAGATAGATAGATAGATAGATAGAGGAAAAGATTGAGCTTTGAACAGAGATAGATAGATAGATAGATAGATAGATAGATAGATAGATAGTACATAGAAGAAAAGATCTAAAAATAGATAGAAAAAATTATGTGTTCAGATATTTATTAGTCATTTGCTAAGCGTATTTTTAAATGAACCATTTATTTATGTAATCAAGTTCGGGATACGATTTTTTTCTAGCCGATCGTCTTTGTCATCAAAATTAGGAAAGAAAAAATAAATTACTGATTAAATAAATTGTTGATCACGTGTTCTTTTATTGCATGAAATATATTGTTATCATTTCATGTCAATATTTTTGTCTTTTTTCATTTACATATCATGTCAGACAAGATCGCACAACACAGGGTATTTTTAACAATTTATTTTATTACTTACATCTGTGAATTGTAATTAATGTGACTGATTGAAGTTAATGATGCATTTATCTTTGGAGTTATCTTAAAATCATTTATTTAACTTTACTTTCTGTCTTAGTCAACGATTTTAATGACGTTCAATATTACAATTAATTTCTTTATGCCATAGCAAATTTTTCCACCCTCCTGATATGCTACAAATTTAAAGATTGATATCACATGACAGGTGAGCACTAATATTTTTGTCTCAACGAAATTTTCCTGTTCATTATTATTTCTGTAGGTTTTCTAACAGATGAAGAAGAGACTTATGCAACAGAAATGTGGTTCTACAGAAAGATGCTGGGGATATCATGAAATGAAAATATGAGCAGCGACACAGTTTTTGAGATAATAGAAACAAAAAAGAAACTTATATTTAACACCAGGAAGAATGAGTTGAAATTTCTAGGCCCCGTAATGAAGAAGGAAGGCTTCGCAAATCTGATACTCAGGGGATAGATTGAGGAAAAGAGGGACAGTAGAAAGCAGAGCGTAACATACCTGATGAGCTTTAGTAAATGAATGGCAAAACAGAATTTGGGAGAAATAACAAAAAGACAAAAAGATTTAGAACGGACAGAACGATGTGGAGGGACGTAATCAGCTACGTCCTGAAGGAACACGACACATAAAAAGAGAAGAAGAAGAAGAAGAAGAAGAAGAAGAAGAAGAAGGTATTTTTAATATTCCAATTCATTTTTTGATTCCCTTCTCATATATTTGTTTGTCTATTATAACACCACTCTGATAATTGAATTTCTGTACTTGTTTATTGTGATGGCTCCATATTTTAATTTGCATAAATAGTTATAGCCCTAACTAATGACCAGCCTAATTAAAAAAAAGATTTGAGGCAATAGAGATGTTATTTACTCAACGACTTATTAATGTATTAACTACTTATTAATGTTACCGATAAAATGCAACCGCAACTTCTACCCCACAGTTTCTTTCCTCGCACTTTCCGACTGTGGAATTCTCTTCCACACGATTGCTTCCCCGACGGCTACAATCTCCAGGAGTTTAAATGTAAGGTCAATAGACACCTCCTAACACACTAACCTGCTCCCATTCTATCAAACTCTCTTCCCATCTGCCCAACCCTCATCCTCGGTATCATTACTCTTCTGTCACCTTCCTCCTGACATTCCCTATGTCTAACCACTCCTTCTCTTTACCTTCCCCTACTTAGCCCCATGCGCAATAGTGGCAGTGGAATGACTTGCTTGGGGTGAAATGATTAAAAAAAATGTTTTAAAACAAGTAAATTTTAACGCTTTAAAAAATATTTTACAAATATAAATTGAGTTACCCCTGTTACATATATTGACTAGAGAAGATGCAATCACGGATGACGCAATGTAATTCAAGGCCAAACGAATTTCATCATAGACTCCGAAAATGGATTCATATTACTACACACCGCTGAAAATGACGTAATCTGAGGAAAAATGAGAAATCGATTACAACCTGTCACGTCAGTGTGTCTAAAAATGACCGTAATAATTAATAATGAATATTCATTGGTCTATCTTTATATTGAGCACTGTATTAAATTAATGTTTTGAAATTTGAAATTATTTTCTTTGTTCCTTATTCATATATATATATATATATATATATATATATATATATATATATGTATATGTATATATATATATATATATATATATATATATATATATATATATATTACTTAAACGTTATTTTTAGTGGATATGCATATAAAGTTTTAAAGTTTATAAGTAAAAAAAATCTGTCAGATTAATAAATAAAAAATACTGTACAACCACTTTTTACTTTTTTATTCCAGTTTGATAAATAATTGATTTGTACATTTTATGATATACCAACACATCCTTTGTGTGAAAGTTTATCTTTGAAAATAAAATGTAATACACTTCATAGAATTGTATAGAAACGCATAAAAATGATGTAAAAATAGGTGAGAATATTCGTCACGTGGAAAATGAAATCAAGTTCGATGCTATTAAATTCAATTCTAACTCAATATTGACCCTTTTGCAAATTAATTGAAACAAAACGAATAATGTCATTCTAGGATCTTTTACACTTTTCTTGATCACTTATACGTCGTCTCTTCCGTCAGTAATTTCCTTTAAGCTTTGGACTGATGGATCAAGTTTGTTTCTTCGCCTTGCTGACATGACTGACTGTTGAAAGGCAGGCACCAACAACATTCTCGATCTCTCCGTAAGAATTGCCAGTGTATCTGTATAGCGTTACTATTTTCAAACGCTTCCGTGGAGTAACGTCCATCGGATACAATAGCTGTTGTACAATTAATCGACAGTCGAGACAGTAGTGTCTAGGTGTGATAAAAATCTCATGCAAATACGGATGAAGTAATATTTTTTTAAGGCCAAACGAATTTCATCATGCGCCCCGAAAATAGATTCATATTACTGCACACCACTGCAAATGATCTAATCTGCAGAAAATAGAAATCGATTACACCCTGTGCCAATAGCGGGTCTAAAACTGACCGTATGCTGAAAGAAAGGAAACAAAGCAGTTGTTTAAATTAATTTGAATAAGTGTGTGTGTGTGTGTGTGTGTGTGTGTGTGTGTGTGTGTATAATAATAATAATCATTAACCAGTTATTAGTCAGATTTAAATTAGACCAGTAAGCATTTGTATTAAAAAGTGTTCAATACATATATAATCTAGAGCTGTTATATATTTCAATTCGGAAATCAGTCGATTTCGCAATCTTGGTTTCAACCTTTCCATATCATTTCATATCAACTGATTTTCTAACGCTTTTTTTAAACGCATGAAAAGAAAACTTTCAGAATAACGAAGGAGCCGTTCAAGAATTGTAAACACTTTCATTTTATCCTGTATTGTATGATCCTAAAAATATTTTCTGAGATACTTATATCTGAACATTACTTCAGACCTTTCATTTAGTGACTTCCCTCGTTCTGGAAATAATATTATGGCTAACTTATCTTCTTGGCACAATCTTAAGACATCACAATTGATTTAATTATACAAGGTAACCAAAAAAGTTCTGTCCGTTTTAAAAGGAAAAAAAGAAAACGCTTCACAGTATGTGTAACTTATATTTAGTCTTCAAAGTAATCACCATAGGCATCCAGCACCTTCTGTCAACGTGTCCCCAGCTGTTCAATTCGTTTGCGGTAGAACTCAGGGAGTTTTGACGCAAAGAATTCCGTGAGGGCTTTGCGCAAGTCTGCTTCATTGGTGAAGGAATTCTCACGAAGATGACTATCCAGGGAGTAGAAGGGGTGGTAATTGGATGGCGCAAGGTCAGGCGAATAAGATGGATGTCACAAAGTCCCCCACCCAAGTTGCTGTATGTTATCCCTGACTACTCGCGCGACATGCGGCCTGGCGTTGTCACGAAGAAAAAGTATACCTTTGCGATTCACCAGTGCTGGCTCCTTCTTGCACACGTTTCAATTGCTGCGAGTATAGGTCTCCAGTGACCGTTTGGCCCATTGGTAGCAGTTCATAATGAACCACTTGACGACCTGTATACCAGACACAAAGCATAATCTTACGTGGGTGCATAGGCAGTCTTGTGGTGTGAGAGACAGCATTCTGAGGAGACAACCAATGTCCGGAACGCTTGTCAGTTTCGTACAGAACCCACTTTTCATCACTGGTAAGCACTCGATTGAATAAGGATGCGGTACAGTGGCGAGAAAGTAGTGACACGCAGGCTGTCACTCGTTGTCACTTGTGAACGTCTAACAGCGTTTGCGGAACCCACTTGCTCAGCTTGTCTTAATTAGGCGGTGCAGGTGAAGTCAAACTGTTTTATTGGAAACATTGAACTGTCTTGCAAGTTTACCACACGTTAGACTACTGTCCTCTTCAATGGCCGCCTTCAAGACTCCGTCATTCAAGACCTGTGGTCGTCCACTGTGAGGCTCATCATGGAGAGACCAATCTTGAATTTTCGAAACCAACGTCTTGTAGTACGCTCATTCATAGCACTATCCCCAAACACTTGACATATGCGGCGACCTGATGCATCTGCTAATAAGCTCACTCTGAAGTCGTAAAGCAAAGAGCCCCCAACAAGATCTCTAGACTTTTCCATCCTTCTCACAGCTGTCCGACTTATAACTGATGGCCAGGCACTGTGCGAGTGATTTTTTATAATGCCTGATGTTCCTACTTCCGGCTGTCCGAATTTGAAAACAATTGCTACACGCATTTGGTTTTATTTTCAAATTCATTCAATGACTAATCAAAAAATAGAAAGGACTTTTTTGGTTACCTTGTAAATATATCAAAGAACATGAAGTTAAATTTTCGGCTTGATCTATTTTTCTCATGCGTTACAATTTCATTCTGCCTAGAAATTGTGTTTCTTCCTAATGGTAAAGTGGTCATTTGAGGTTATTTCTTCAGTTTCTTTAACTCATTCACGATGTCAAAGGAAAGTTTACAATTTTAAGTCCATAATGTTGCTATATCTTTGCTGTTGTCCCTGCTCAACATCTTCAGAATTTTTACCAAATCCAAAGAAGAATCTGTAAAGTCATCTTTCTGAATAAGTATGTCTATTTCAGTGACTTTCTGTGCGACGTGACATGATTCATTTTGTCTTTTCTACGGATATTTCCATGGCAACTGCTCGGACGAGCTACTTTTTCCTTGTTGCCCCGACTGCGTGAATATAAGTTTGCTACTAAACTGGCAATTAGGTCCCACCGTTTTACTGTTCAAATAACTAAATGCAACCGTCACTTCTGCACCAACGTTTTTTTCCTTACACTGTGGAAATCTCTTCCGTTTCCTCGCACTTACGTTACGGTAGTGGAAAAATGATTGAAGCCGAAATACCTTGTAAGGACTCATAGATTATTTGAATTTTAACAAAATCTAGAGATATTTATCAGAATAACAGTAGAAGTGTGCAAGATAGTAGGATTTGGCTTTTTCCCATCTCAGTTAAAGGAATAATGGGCGCCGTTTTACGATTTGATGTTATATATGTTTTAATTTATAGTTTAACGTTGGCCGGTCGCAGGGTTTGACATTTTCGCATCTCTTTCATATAAACCATAAACATACACAAACATATATGCACCAACACACTTACAGATTCAAAAGCACACACCTACTCACTACAATTAACGACAGCAGTAGCAGCAAAAGAGGGCCATTCGTTTAAAGGCACGGTCCACCAACAGACGTAAAATCAAGCTCTCCTATCATTCTGAAGATAAGATTCTGATCCCGAAATATTAATGAATAATAAATAGGTAATACCCAACACCTTCATAACCTTCATTTTTTTTACTAAACGCATTATGATAGCCTTCAAATAACCTACCCATACAAATAATAGAATTGTGTTACGTCATTTTCTTTTTGCGTGTTTAAAGAAATCTTTCAAACGATTTCCTAAGCATGAAAAAATGTAGGGTGGATAATTGTAGGCTATTCTTTATTGGTCGGGCCAAGAATTTTTCAGCACCTCCTTGTCATAGATGCGTTTCCTCAGGCTCTTTCAAAACGATTGGCTGTCTTATTAAACCAATTCCAGAATCTGTTATGAACCAAGACCAAGGGAGATAATTAGAAATTCAAAATACATTCGAAACAAGCCCAGCGTGAAATTAATGCTATGTTTTAAAAAAGTTTTTCATTGTTTTACAGAATTGTATAAAAATTGGTTAGAATATTCCTTGATGTATAGCTTCGTTTAGAATTAATAAAAAAAGCGAAAGATAAAAAAAAATAATTGGAAACAGTTAAAAACTAAATATCGCGGCATTTGAATGAATAGGAATAACAAAAAAAATGAATTAGTGAGCGATATTTCTCTAACATAAAAAAGCATGTCGCTACTTATTAAGCATGAATCGAATTATTTGAAGTTCCATTCAATGGACCGGTTTAGTGGTACTCCATATCACGAATTAATATTTCTATAAAGCTTATTGTATAGAAATAATAATTAAAATATACTCCTTGTCGATAAATAATATTTAGAGAAAACAGAAAAGAAAACATCTTGTATACAAACTTTGGTTTCCACAGGAAAAAATGTGAATCTGTCCCTCTATTTTGGTTCTAAACTCAGTTCCAAAAAAGAGAAGGAATAAAGCTTTTTTTACCCGCAATTTTAAGGGATTTTACACCCCAAATTAAAATTAAAAAAAAAAACATCATAAAAGAAAAGAACATAGCTACATTGTAGTAACATATTTTATTCTTCTGTGTGTTGTGCTCCTTCAGAACGTAGGCGACTATGGTTATCCATATCTTCATGACACTTATACTTCTGACGAAGTTTTACCTTTGTCATTTTACCCAGAACGTGTTCTGCCATCGATTATCTCAACACCATCACATTTCTTTCCTAGGTCCTCTTTTCTTTTTCTCAGCCCTCCTTTGCTCATTATGTATCACAGGAGATTCAATTGCAACTTCCTGATGTTAAGTATAGGTTTTCTTTTTGTTTGCATTCTCCAGTGAAATCCAGTAAAGTATTGTGCATATCCATCAACAAATTTAAAATTATAAAATAGTGATTCTCATTTAAAAAAATAATATTGTTTGATGATGGCTAAGGGGCATACGAAAATTCTTTTTTCAAATAAAGGCATTATCTTTCAGTCAATTGGTAACCACCTTAGCATTTAGAGCCCAACTAGTGTGTAAGTGGAAGAAAGTAAAATAAAAAGGAAACAGACAATTTTGACATATCTAAAATCTAAAATTATTTATAAACGGAACTTTGTCTCTGTGTGTGTGTCTGTGTGTGTGTCTGTGTGTGTGTCCGTTACCTATAGACTCCGAAACGACTGAACCGATTTTCTTGAAAATTTACACAGTTGTACTATAAGCGTCTGCAAGTGTTCTTAGCTAGGTTTTGTGTCGAGGTATTCAAGATAAATATCGAAAATCGAAAATCGTTATAGAAAGAGTGGTACGATTTTAATCAAATTTCATACACACATAGACAAAGACATAAGAAACGATATTCAGAAGTACAAGGTTACAGTTCTTATAATAGTGCAAAAAATCGATAATATATATATATATATAAAAGGCAAGATGTTTGCGTATGTATTTGTTTATCTGTCTGTATGTCCTTTATACAAATCCACAATTTTTATTCGATTCTCACCAAACTTCAAAATTTGACTTACATCCATTCATTTTTTTCAGTTTACGGTTTCGCTTTAACTGGAAACAACTATTGCTTTTTAGTCTTTCGTGCCAACGTCCAAAGAGTCTGAGCTCCAGGATCATGGATTAGTTTGAAAGCTTTCATTACACCCGAGCAACGTCAGCCTATACTGCTAGTTAAATAATATATTCTGAACATTTTACAAATCATATGAATTATTATATCATAAATTTTCTCGCATGAAATATAATTCTTACAAAAACTTCACTTATCCCACTTTAATGAATCCATTTGAATAAAGGACGCGAATCTCTCAGCGAAACAGAGAATTGTTAAAAGGGGACTGATATTATTATTATGTTTATTCTAATTTTGTCAAATTGTTTGAACTTAAGGTTTTCTTTTCAATTAACGAATGCAACACTTTCCGGTTTCTGTTAAAACATTTCTTAGATATTTAAATGCAGTAGCAAGATCTCTGACCCTAAAGTTTTGAGGAGTGTGGAGCTATCTTTAATTGCTGTTGTTTCTAGTTGCATTCTATCCTGGGGTGGTAGCACCTGTTAGGTTCCAAGCTACGGCGAATTGTCAAGCCCCAAATCGAATTTATCGTAAATATATCATTAAAAAGAAATTATAGTAAAAATTTCATTAAAAATGTCATTTTTAGAAGAAAATATTGCCAGCAGTAGATTTTTGCAAAAACAAAATATTACCAGCAATACGGTTTTTAGAAGAACAAATACCAACAATGCTTTTGGCTATTGACAAAAAAACCCTCTTTACGAAAATACGTCAATAAAACCTGGTCTACAAATTGTTTTCTTGCAAAGAGTGCATATTCTATTCATGCAATCCTAGCCTAAAAATCATATCGGTATTAAATAACCTATTGAGTTTGATATATTGAAAAAAAAACAAGAACCAAATCAAACCAAACTATAAACTGATACCGTGATATTTACCTATATAAACTCATATTTCTTCATTTTCTCTCCTTACATTCCTTACAAATCAACAAGAAAATGTTATCTAGCATGCTATCGAGATATACACAGAGAGAAAGAGAAAGAAAGAATTTTAAAGAAAACTACATATAAATGAATTAATAAAAAAATCCCGAATGGTATTGTCAGTTTTTGCATCGATCGTATCGAAGCGCAACGAACAACGACACGAAACAAAGCCATGCGAATAAACGTTTCTGTTTTTTCATAGTTCATTTGTTTTCATAGCGAGAATGAATTTTATTTTTCTTAATGCAGCCAATGTATTCCTTTGTTGGTGAACAATATAATTGAGAACGGGGTAAAAATGGGGAAAAATGAAGAAGAGAAACGCAACAAAAGATAACAATAATGTAAACCAACAAGAACATCGAAAAAGAGTATTGGCGATAACAAAACGGCGTTCAGGCGGTTTCAGCTTGGTGTGACAACAACGGACTTTGGTGTCATTTTGAAGAGAGCTTTCAGGACAAAACAGATAGACAGTTGTTGAGCGAAATGATTTGATGGATGAAGAGGCAGATTGTTCGACTTTCGTACACTAGCTGAAAATATTGACACAAAATTAATTTTTTAAAATTTATTTGCATAGTACTAAGAGTATTGACTTTCAAGCATAATGTATTGCAGGGGTGCCCTTACTTTTTAGAATCGCGATCCGTGTTTTATAACCACTGCTTATGCTGATCTACTCAAATTTACTTGACAAAAATTAGTTTCCTTTCTACGATGACCAATGCTTTTTACGATGACGAATGATTAAATTGAGAGCATAACCAGCTTTATGCTTGTCAAAACAACATACTGCTTGATACAGAAACAGCTTGGCAATGAAAGCACGAGTCTTAAACTACCTCAACAAAAAGCGTTTAATCGAAGCAATTCTAGTATAACTTTTACGACCCACTATCATCCCGTTTGCGACACACCAGTGGGTACCGACCCATAATTTGGTAAAACCTAATATTACATTACATAAACTCGCTATTTCTTATCTATGCAGGCATTTAATGATGTAATCAACTATTTGTGGATTTAACTTGCATCTTAAAAACAAAAACAAAGATTGAAAAGATTTCACTGGTCAAGAAATTAAATTTATCATGTATTTCTTTACATCATTCAGTCCTCCAATCTCTGTTTCTTGATTAGGATGGGTTTTCTCGGAATCTTTCGCCTCTTCAGGCCTTTTCCACAAACTTTTTTTTATGGCAACTGACGTGCTTTTTTATTTGATGCTTCACCCACATGATTTTAAGGGTACAACAAATTTTAAATCCAGGTCCCACACTTTTACCGTTTTATCGTTAAAATAGTTAAATGTAACCATCACTTTTACCCAAAGATTATATATATATATATGTTGTTAAATTGTGATGATACTTAGTGCTAACTTTCTTTTTATTTAGTAGTTTAGTAGTAGAAAAGTTTTTTTGTCAAGCAGATGTTTGTCTTAAAGTGCTCAATATCGAGAGAGATAGAGCCTTAATGCAAATTCATGTGGAAGGGAGTTGTGCCGACTTCAAAAGAAGAAGAAACACAATCCCTAACAAGTGATTAATTAATCACAGTAATGTTTTCACGGAACTCTGAAGTCGCCATAACTCTGCTTAATTAAGTGAAAACTTCTTCATATTATATATACAGTAGTGAGCATAAAGATCAAAACGATATTAAGAAAAAGTCTAAATAAGAAATAACGTTTTATTTGAAAGCTTCAAAGAATTTTTTAACAAGGAGGAAAAGGATATAAAAGTAAATTATATAATTCCAAAATATAAAGTTCAATAAACTTTTTTGATAAAGTTATAAGAGTAATTATATAACATTTGAAAAAAATAGATGATCAAAAACATCAGAACGATTAAATAAATCCATAAAATTTAATAATAATTTTGCATTATTGAAAATGATTTTAGTGTAAGAATATAAAATTGGATATTTTACTAAATCACTCCGGTTCTTTACTGGCTCTTGCATTGTGAACATGGCAAACAAATCTTTGACGTCATTGAAACTTAGAAAACTGATAGTCAAATTACATAATGAAGATAAACTTTTAGGTGATACTTCAAAGAGTGTTGGGAAATCTAATAGTGTTATAGTATTTTAAGAAAACCTGAGGAAACTGGGTCATGTGAAGACAAGAAACCACCTGAGAGGCCTAGGAAAACTACTGCAAGAGAAGACAGATGGATTGGTAAAGAATTTTAAAAAAATGAGCTAATGCTAACTTTAGCATCAAAACATCAAGCCACACTATTTCTCGAAGACTTAATGAAATAAAGTCGAATAGCGTCTTCGAAGACTTACATTTCTAAAATGAATAATATGAGCCGATTGAAATTTGCCACTGAATACGTCATATGAACAGAAAACATGGAATTGTGTTCATTTCGGCGATGTGTTAAAGTTTAACCTGTTTGGTTGTGACGAGAGACAGTTCGTTTGACTCAATCCTAAGCAACGATATTTGCCTCAGTGCACTAAACGTAGCTTTAAATTTGGAGGAGGAAGTGTGAGGGTGTTTGGCATGATTTCAATAGCTGGTACGAGACCTCTTGTTAAGCTACACGGTAAAATTAACGCAACTGTATACAAAGAGATATTGAAGAAGCGTGTTGTACCTGATATGAGAACTGCAATCAACCATCTGGATTTATGCATAATAACGCGCTATGTCACACAGCGAAGTCTGTTAAGACATTTCTTTCTGAAGAGGATGTTACTGCTATGAAGAGGCCTTTTCAAAGCCCAGACATGAATCCTACTGAGAATGTTTTGAAGTTACTAAATGAAAGAGCTAATAAAAAGAATCCAACAAACGTCGAAGAACTATGAACTAATTTGAAAGGAAAATGCGAGACAATATCCGTTAATAAATGCAAGATATTAATTCGCTCATGTAGCAAAAAATGTCAAGCTGTTTTAGAAAGTAGAGCTTTTTACATCAAGTACTAATGAATTATGAACGCTATTTTCATTTGGATATGATGCATCCATTATAATAGTATGATTTTGTTAATCGTTCTGATGTTTTTCATCATTTATTTTTTCGAATGTTTTATAATTATTTTTATAACCTTGTCAAAATAATAAATTTCTTGAGATTATTATTTGGAAATTATATAATTTACTTTTATATCCTCATTTTTACTTGATAAAATCTTCTATGAAGCTTTAAAATACAAAGTTATTTCACATATATACTTTTTCTTATCATCGTTCTTATCTTTATGCTCGCTAATATATATATATATATATATATATATATATATATATATATTGCTTGTTCGTTTTGTTTAATGGCACCTCAACTCGTTATGTGTCATTTATGCAGAAAATTTAATTTTCTTGGGAACTTTGAAGTAATGAAAAATATGATGTATAATATTTTGCTTTCTCAGTTAAATACATTGTAGATGATATTCAAATTTTGAGCAAATGGACAATTACTAGCGGCGCTACGGTGTGTTTTTGTTATAGTTTTGCTAATATTATATGAATTATTGTCATGAAAATGTCCTTTTGTATTGGTTGTTGGATTGAATATGTTTAGCGGCATATCAACCTATATAAGTTATTTAATGTCGAAATCTAAATATATATTTTTATACTGTCATAGTTTTTATTTTTTTCTTGGGAGGAGGTCAGCATTTTTGCGTAGCGGGACCTTAACAGGTACCGCTCGAGTCAGGGTTGAATTGGGAACAACAGCATTTAAGAAGTGGCTCCTCAAAAACCCCACTCACCCGTTGTTTGTTTTGTTTTAAGAGAAAAGTATTATTACAAATTAGAAAAGGTTTTCGTCCTTAACCCTGGAACACTAGCCATCATTTAAAATTACACCACTATTAACCATGGGTATATCATACCTGATTTTGAAAACACCAAAAAAATATTAAATATAAATCTTTATTTGAAATATTTTATTTAGGTAAGAAATTCAGGTAGTGAAAATTTATTTAAATTGTAATTGAAATGACGTCATTTGCGCCGGGTACTATATACCCATGGCTAGTGTTATCGGATTAAGGATCTCATTAAGCTAAATTTGTAGTCACATAAACATCAATATCACTTTATTCTGATGTAGTACTAAAGGACAAAACGCATTATACAAAAAATTATTTTTTATGTTTCCCTTCTCAAATAACATTTATAATACAGATAAAATGTTATATTTTCCCATATATATATATATATATATATATATATATATATATATATATATATATTGATTGTTTAATGACTTAGTTATTGGTCATAATAAGATTAGACCAGTAAGAATTTGTATTAAAAAGTGCTCAATACAATTATATTGTAGAACTTTTGAATATTTTCCATTTGTAAATGAGTTATTACCTAAGTTTTCCATGAATGGTGTCTTCAGGCGATTTGCTATAAGTGATTTTACCGTTTACCATTGTTCTTAAGAACGCTCACGTAACGGTGGATTTTTTTGAACGCTCACGTGACAGAGAATTTTTGAACACGCATTTTTTAAAATTACAATAAATTATAATGTTTTCATCCATGGTTGTATGAACCTAATAAGTATTTTTTAAGAAGGTTATACTTAGTCATAATTTCTGTTCTTTCATTCAATAGTCATTTTTTTTTGTTTTTTAGGAATAGCATAAGCTCTAATTTTTTTGCAAACTATACATATTTTGCCACCGTTGTAAGGCTTGTCTGTTTTAACTATACATCACGTTATGTCTGGATATTTTTCATATTTTGATTTCAATTTCCACACATGGCTAGCCAATTTTTAAAGTTTCTTATGTTTTCTATTTTGAATGGAGACATGTGATTGAACCACCTGTTCTTAAAGGTGTCTTTAGTTGACCCCAAATATATTTTATTTTGGCCATTTAAGTCATGCACATTTGCCTTCTAAATTACTTCTTTTGTATTGCAAAGTCCTTGGAGTGGATATTTATTTTTGTCTATGCAGTTAAAAAAACACTCATGCTAGAAACCTAGGTCGCGTAATAACTTGTTTACAAATGGAATATATATATATAATTATTATAAGTTATAGTTTAAACATGTAAAATTATAATTTACTACAAAAGTGTATTTTTGATTCGACATAAAAAAAAATGTCCCAGCAGGTAGTTAATAATGATGGCAATCATTATTAATAACCACCAGATGAGACAACGGAGTAAATGCACTAAAACACAAAGGTGTACTGGGCGTGAAAAAGTTAGAAAGAGTAATATTGCAAAGAAATGGACGTTAAGAAGAAAAATCGAGGAGTGACTAGATTGCGATTTCCATTGCATTTAAATTTTTGCAGATGAAAGTTGGCAGGGAAGCATCGAGTCGGAAGGGACTTCAACAAACAAGAAGTGCCAGAAAAGAAACTGTTAGTATAGAACTTACGGCTACATCTAGCCAGCTCAAATATAAATTGGTAAAACCTCATCGCCAGTTTAGTCAGTCCGTCAGTAAAGTGCCATACGTGATACACGCTTTGGGCGATCATGTCTCGAAAGAGACATGACTGACTGAGCAGAAGATTATCCCGCAGTAGGTTGCCATTACTTTCTGCGGTAGACTGGTTGCCGCCCAAGGCTATAGAACCCAGTCTGTCCTGCTATTTAACCCAGGAAGGAAGAGACGGATTAGTACCTTTCCCAATGCTATTTGCGCGTAAGTGAATACAATGGATTCAACTGGAATTCGAACTCGGCTCCCCGGTTTCTCGTTCCGAGCCGATACCCACTGTACCACAACGCACATTAGTAAATCAGTCAAAAAGTCTCGAAAGAGATATGGTTGACTGGGCAGAAGATTATTCCGCAGTAGATTGACATTACTTTCTGCGGTAGATTGGTTGCCGACTAAGGCCATTGAACCCAATCTGTTCTGTATTTAACCCATCACTGGAGGCAGAAGACGGATAATCAAAAACTCAAGCCACCACAGCGAAGGGCACATACGAATAATTACTATGAAAATATTTATAGAAAAATAAAATGGTGACAACGTTACCGCTGTAGAAAATTGACAAGTCGTGACACCAGAATTGTAATTCTTCTTTCGATGTTATCAATAGATTCTAGATAAATAACAGCAGCACGTGATCAGATGTTGTAGATATATTTTAAGCTCTGAAGGCTGGTAGACCTATAAATAAAGGTTGGGTCACTATGTCGATCCAGGATGTTTTTTCCACCTGAATCCATCCTGCATATATACAAGTCAACCATCCGTCCGTGCATGGAGTACTGCTGCCATTTATGGTCAGGCGCCCCTGCCGTTCTCCTCAGCGTTCTTGACAGGCTCTAAAGGAGAGTCTGTAATGTGATAGGTACTGATCTGGCGACTCGACTGCAGCCACTTTCCCATCGTCGAAATGTGGCCTCCCTTTGTCTGTTCTATAAATAATTTCATGGCTTCTGCTAGGACGAGCTTAAGTCACTGATGCCTCCTCAACAGGTGTTTACTCGTGCAACCAGACTGGCAACTGTGTCCTACCCATTCACAGTCAGGTTAGCCAAATGCAGACGACAATTCTACTCCTTCAGCTTCCTCTCTCACACTTCCCGCCTGTGGAACTCGCTAGCGTATTCTTCCTTTCCTGACGGCTACAACCCCCAGAAATTTAAATGCAAAGTCAATACTCATCTACTAACCACTGGACTCTAGCTCTCTCAGAAACGCCTCCCTTCAAATATAGAAAAAGGAAATCTGATTCCTTTTACAACCCAAAAGTATGCCATTGATGATTCACAAGTTACTTACAATGACCTACAATGATATTATTGAACTGTTTGGTCTTAGGCATGGCCCCTGAAATGTGTGTGTTTAATCAAATGATAATGACATCCTGCAATCATCAAAGCAAGATCTGACAAATGGAATTTATATTGACAAACTTCTGAACGCTTCCAGAGTGGAGCCAAAATATCTCTGTCGTCCAGTTTAAAGACGCTCACAAATTTTTAGAAACTCATTTACAAAAATAGTATCATTGAAAGTAAAAACGAACATTTAAAAGAAAGGAAAAAACGCATACTTTTTTTTTAACCATGCACCGAAAAATAAATTATACAAGTAACTTTTGATAGAAAATCGTTGAGAAAATCAGACTTGTTATTTTTTTTATTTTCTATGAGAGGGAGGTTATAGTCAAACAGAAGAAATAAACTACGAATTTAGGTACCTCCATTCAATTGCCAAAAAAGAAGCATATCATGATGCTAAAAGGGCTCCAAAATAATAAAAACAAAGTTTAATCATAAAAATGTTTATGCTATTATAAATTTGTTGTTGTTATTTTTTAAAAAATTTAAAAACCTTTCTAAATCGTTCGAAATGTTTATTAAAATTTCAATTTTTGTTTTCTGTCAGCGATTCACGCTATGTTTACGTAAGGCGACTTTTAAAAAAATGTTGTCGGTCTAGTAAAATGATTTTGGGGCGAGTAAATTTTCCCTCGCTCTCGACCGCCGGTCGAGCGATTCTTTTTCAAATTTCAAAAGCTGTATTATTTTATATATATATCTATCCATATATATATATATATATATATATATAGAGAGAGAGAGAGAGAGAGAGAGGAAAGAGGGACGTATTATCGGGAATATAGTTATAGATATAGACAACGTTTACATATGAATTAACAGTGCATATTGACTGCCCGTTTCCCATTACAATGTAATCTTATGAATAAGTGCCACTGCTCCTTTAACCGTGCTTATATAGAGAGCGTAGAATATATGGATCATTCTGTTAATAAAAAAAATACATTTTCAGACCAAGACGAACGCCTAAAAGAATTTAAAATACAATTCCAACAGTAGACATAAAATTCCTTCTACACTAGCTTAAACACATAAGAACCAAATCTAAATAAAATACCATTAGTTAATTTTAATAAACGTTATTGTTATTAGCAAAAACACAAAAGAAAAAGAAATACAAAATGAATAGGTAAATAAATGAATACCGTAAATTGCGGTGTACAGGTCGACCTCAAGATTTGTACATGAAAATTTGGGGTTAGACTTGTACCTACATTATAGGTCGATCCCCAAATAAACAACAGAATGAGTGGCCAAAACCTTGTCTTACCGATAAATTAATTTAGGTTACATTATACAATAAACTGTAAGAAAACTTATATTTTTCTATGCATTGTGTAGCAAAGGACCTGCAAATCAGATCTTCAGGTGTCGTATATTGTATCGACATAACTTAGCGAATATTTGAATTTCGTCAGGTCTCCTGATAAGCACATTAAAGTCAACCTTAACGCCTAATAATTATTAATAGCGTAGATTGCAAATCATACCAGTTACTTTTTTTCTAATATCGCTACATCTCGTTTGTTACTGTAAAACATGGTATCATTCATTCATTCGACATTTTCATGAGTGTTGTAAACAAACAACCAGTGACGCCATTAACCTCATACGGCGAACCGCAAATCTGTGGCTCTGTTACACTATAAACATTTAATGAGTTCCTATTACAATGGACAGGCCAACAAGACAGCAGTAGCAACCATGTAAACTATTGGAGATTTATGAACGCGATGAGACTTGATGGACGTTAATGGGATACTGAATTTGTGTTACTATCTTATTATTTTATATTAGTTTACGCGTTTTAGTGGAATATATTTGTGGCAGTCTGCTGGGACAGTAATTTTTAGAAGTACTGTCTCAATTTTTATAAGTCGCTGGTAAAGCTTTGCACTTTATACCCGCCATATAAGTCGAGTCCTATTATTGCAAATGTTTTTCAGCCTTGAAAGTTCGACGGATAGGCCACAATTTATGATATATATAAGTAGAAAATTGCTGTCTTTCTCGATAGTTTACTAATAGAAAGGTTTTTTGACGTGCAGTCTTTTTGTCATAAAGTGCTCGATATCAAAATAGAGCATTAATAGTATAATTATGGAGAGGTTTACACTTAAATGAGCAGTGACGTTTCAGTCATGCTGTCCTCGATGTTTCGTGAAGGCATTATTGTAATGAGTTCACTCTTCTGAGTCATTTGTTTTTCTGTTGCTGATTCCCATATTTTTATATAAATAAGAAAAAATAGGAAACAACATCAAGAGAGCAACTGACTCTGAAGAGTGAAGACATCAGAATAATGCCTTCAAGAAACTTAGAAGTCGGCATGACTGAAACAACACTGCTCAGTTATCTGAAAAAGCTCACCACATTTATATATCTATATCTATATATTTGTATTTATATGTGTGCATGTGTGTGCATGTGTGTTAATGAGTAATTTGGTACGTGTGTGCATGTGTGTTAATGACGTCTAGTCATGATCAGATTTTCAAGACTTATTATTATTATACATAATTCTTTCAATCACACAACCAGCATAAATAAATAATCTAGAGTTAATAATCATAAAAAAAAATCTCAGAAGTAACTGTAAAATTAGGAAAAAAGGAAGGGCTGGTTCTCTCCTTCAATACTTAGTATGTTTCACTAATGACAATGGAATTAAAGTAAGAAAAAATAACAGTTACCTTGCAATGTTAATAGTTATGTCAAGGGCGTTTAAAGATTCTCCCTTTTTCAATTTTTTCTATCTCTCTCTCTATATATATGCATGTGTGTGTGTGTTTGTGTGTTGGTGTTTGCGTTTGTAAATATTCTCAGTTATAATATGAGAAGAGGAATATTATGATTAAAAAAGAGACAGGTGGGAAACTTTTTTTTATATATATATTAGTAAGGGTTCAAGCAAATATATACTTTTCCTCCTCTCTATTTTTAATCATACACGCATAATGTGTGAATATATATATATATATATATATATATATATATATATATATATATATCGTGTATCGAGGCAGCAGATAATTTTCTAAACATATATCGTTAAATATAACAAACAATGAATGTCGATTATGTTTAATCATGAGCCGTTCTAAACATCGTATTCTGTCTTTCATTTCAGGTGAAAATAAAAACAGGAATTGTCTAACATTTGGATATTTTTATTATATGGTTCTAAGATTTCGGTTCACATGAACCATCTTCAGAGAGGTTACAGGGACGTTAACATAAATACATCCTACATCAGTCATCGAATAGCAGACGCAGTTCGTAAATTTGTAATGAAGTCACACCACGTGAGAGACCGAAATGTTAACAGAATCATATGTCAAATTGCAATGTAATGTGTTATGACCAGAGTGAAATGTGAATTTATTAAGTGTTGGTTGTTTTGATTTAATGTAGATGGCCTCTAATATCTGGAGTTTCTTTTTACTGTGTGTATGACATATATATACATATCGAGTTCACCCAAAAATATACAGAAATGTATTACTTCAGTAAAAGTAAAAACTTGTATATATATTGTAATACTAAATTTATTCAGACACCACGAGAGAATACAAGTAACCTTTAGAATCTACAATCACAAAATTTGTTCAAAATAGTGGACTTCAGCTTCAAGATATTTATTAATACTGTGAATTACTGCTTGGCTAAAGTTGGCTAAGTGTCTACTGGGGTTGTTGCTCATGCATTTTCAATTTCTTGTCTAAGGGCCGCAGTTTAATGCATTCTTGTCAAGAAATTATCGTACAGAATCCAAGTGGCTTTGCAATTTGTTTAAACTACGAAAGACGCGTTTTTCTTTTTTTGAAGGGTGTATACATTTTTGGAGCTGACTCTATCTATCTATCTATCTATCTATCTATCTATCTATCTATCTATCTATCATAAGATAAAGAGCAGATGGTAAAAGTTTATCAGTTTAATCCTTACTTGAGGTGAACCTGAATCCAAGATTAACGGTTTAATCGAAACCGCTCCATTAGACCATTCCGCTCAAACTTGTAGTCACAGCACAGAAGTGAGAAGTATATATATATATAAAGAAGTGTAGTTTTAAAGTGTTATATTTTAAGGGTAAATGTTCAATGTCAGAGATACAACGTATGTAAATATAAAAGTGAACTTTGAAATCAACACTCAGAGGCGACAGACTGTTTCTTGCTAGGCGTAATCATCGGATCACACGTGTTAGGGTTTTAAATAGTCAAGAAAAAAGACAACACCTGTGGCCCGATGACTGCATCTAGCATGAAACAGTCTGTTGCTTCTGAGTGTTAAATTAATGCTCACTTTTATATATATATATATATATATATATATATATATATAAAATTAATTAAGTTAAATTAATGCTCACTTTTATATATATATATATATATATATATATATATATATATATAAAAGTGAGCATTAATTTAACACCCAGAAGCAAAAATTAATGCTCAATTTTATATATATATATATAAATATATATATATGTATATATATAAAAGTGAGCATTAATTTAACACTCAGAAGCAACAATATATATATATATATATATATATATATATATATATATATATATGTATGTGTGTGTGTGTGTGTGCGTGTTAATTCGTGCGTTTTGTGTCTGTGTGTGTGTCAAGAGAAAGAGAGAGAGAGTGAGAGAGAGAGTGAGAGAGAGAGAGAGAGAGATAAGAGTAAATGAAAAATAAACTATGTTTTAGAAATTTGATCGAAATTCTCCCGTTAATAATTCTAACGTTGCTGCTAAAAAATAAAATTTGAAAGAAAACGTATTTCAAAAACTGGTTCCATGTTATTAGTGTAGTTAACAATACATTTTTGCTTTATTTTTAATATCGGAAGTAAATTGTTATTTTCGAATTCTTAAAAGTAATTCCTAATTTTGATAGAGAATCATTACATCAAACATTTTTCTCTATGCATCGTTTAATAAAACATAAAAAATACAGGAACGAATACGTCATTGGAAATAGAAATAGGGTGTAAGATAGGAAGTTGTATCAGAAGTAGAATATTGAGTTATACATGTTTTAATAACGAGATCAGGATTCAATAAAATTATCAGCTAAAAAAGATTGTGAACATTTTCAAAAAAATTACTGATCTACGTGAACAATCGAAATTGAGAAATATTAAAACCCTTTCAATTAAGATATTTCAAGAAGTCAATCAATAAATCGATCTATTTATCTTACAAGCCTTGTTTAATAACATACATGTTTACGATTGAGGATTACCAAGTGAAAATTCACGGCAGTAGCAATGTCATTTGTGATTGCATGAATTGACTCTTTCACCGATCATTCGTCTCAATCTTCAAGACACGCCACAAAAAGATTTCAGAACGCTGAATGTATGTATGTATGTATGTATGTATGTATGTATGTATGTATCTATCTATCTATCTATCTATCTATCTATCTCTGCTATAATATGTCTATCTATATATCACGCCGTCAATGGGATCAAGAATACGTTTATAATTATGTATGCATGTGTATTTACATGTATGCAGGTATCTATCTATCTATCTATCTATCTATCTATCTATCTATCTATCTATCTCAGATTGTTCTTTATGTCTGTTTATCTATATTTCTCTCCGTCAGTTGGGATAAAAATAGACCGAATGCATTCTCATATAGAAGGGCAAAAAGAAGACTAATTCTCTTTACTATCCCCATGTATAACTTTTTGCCTTTTGTGTAAAATAAGCATATCTAATTTGTAACTCACATATGAAACAAATCTATGGAAACATTTTTATTCTTGTGCAAATAAATCCATTTCCCACATTTTTCAACTCGTGCAGTTAAAGCCTATTAGTTCTAATTCACGTGCAAGACAACCCTATGTCTAACTTAATTCTGTTTCATTGAGTGAGGATAGCAAACATTCACAAACTTCTCTTGCCCTAAGTCATGAATTATGACCGGGCATGATATTATAAAACGAATGCGGGTCAAAAAGAATTTTAAAAAATACTACAACTACGACAACGAATATTACTACTGCGACGAATACTATTGCTACTACTAATAATAATAACTAAAAAGACCCATGAAAATTTAACATTTTTTAGACTGAAGAAGCCTAGTGCAGCACCCTACCTGCAATACAACTGACTTTTTAATGACCTCAATCTGCAGGAAAAAACACACTGACAGTGTGAAAAACAAACACGAGGAACAAACTGAAAACGGAAAGTCGAAAGATGACACACTAAAGGAAGTGCTATTGACGTCAGGAAGCAACATTGTCTTAAAAACCATCAGATGTAGGAAAAAACGATTGGATGACTGAGGAGATTCTTGACATGATGCAAAGGAAATAGAAAACGATACCCAAACATGGAACGGAATACAGAAAACTACACAAGAAAATAACGAGCAGAAGCAGACAGGTTAAAGCGGAATGGCTCAACAACAAATGTGCAGAGATAGCACGACTAACAAAGGCGACATGCATAAAAACTAAAATAAAAACCATGATAGAGGATATGGTTTTCAACAGAGCATGTATAAAATCCAAGAACGCTCATATGAGAGAAAGAGGAGATACACCAGCGATGAGAAGAATATATAAAATAAATTTTCCACGACAAGAGAGAGTAACCGACAATACAAAGAGATACTGGGGGACCGGAAATATTAAAATCCGAAGTGGAAGCTACAATGGCCAAACAAAACAGCAGGACTAGACGGCATTTTAAGAGAGATACTGACAGCCGATTTCGGCACAGAGGAAATCACAGAAATAATGAATGAAATGTTTAACAGTGGTGAGATACCGGAAGACCTAAGCAGATCGATTTTCATAGCACTGTCCAGGAATCCAGGTGCAAACGAATGTGTGCTACATCCAACAATCACCTTAATGTGTCACATAACAAAACTCATCATCCGAAACTTGATGAATAGAAGGTACAGCAGAATCAGGTTAAACGGAACAAAACAGTGCGGTTTCGTCAAAGACCCTGGAACAAGAAATACGATATTTATGCTTAGAATGCTGTCAGAAAGGGAAATACAAATGAACAATAACGTATACCTAGCTTTTATAGACTATTTGACAAAGGTATTCGACAAGGTACGCCTCAAAAACTTGATAGAAAGTCTCAGGAACCTAGACATAATAAACAAGAAACTCTAGTAGCAGCAAACTGCCTGCATACCGACAGAAAGCGAGTTCATCATGATTGTCTTTTACCGGATCTATTAACTTTATACTGTTCGACTATTCTGAGAGACCTAGAAATCAGCTTTACATATCTGCTGAACTCGTTTCCTGTCTGTATGCAGGCGGTGTACTGCCACTAGAGGTTCTCGATTACTCTTATCTCTAAGTTCCTGAGTATTTCTACGAAATCTTTGAGCCCTAGAAATCATACCAGCATAAATAATCGGTGGCCACAATCTGAACAACATGAGATATGCAGATGACAGTGCTAACAGCTGACACGAAAATGAAACTACAAGACCTCCTACATAAGGTAGCTGAAGAAAACGAAATGAAAGGAATTTAAATAAACTACAAGAATGCATGGTCATCAGTGAAAAGAGGAGAACAAAATGACAACTATAGGCGGGCGTCAAGGAGGTACAGAAATTTAAATACATCGGAAGTTTTCTAACAGAAGAAGCAAACACTCCAACAAACTTAAGTCACTGGTGCCTCTGCAACAGGTGTTTACTCGTGCAACCAGATTGTCAACTGGGTCCCACCCATTCACAGTTAGATTAACCAAATTCAGACGACAATTCTACTCCTGCAGCATCCTCTCTCGCACTTCCCGCCTGTGGAACTCGCTTAGTTATTCTTGCTTTCCTGACAGCTACAACCTCCAGGAATTTAAATGCAAGCTCAATACTTTATCTATTAACCACTTGACTCTAGTTCTTTCACCACCACGTATATCCTTTCCTTTCTCTCCACCTTTGCAACTGTCATCACGCCTTCTCTTGCTCATTTCTAACTGGTTCGTCTTCCTCTTCACTCACTTCTAATTAATCTTTTTAGACTGATGTAGCCCCCTGCACGTCAGTGGTATTACCGCCTTGTTCGGGGTGATACGATTAAAAAAAGAACTGAGATCAGAAAGTGAATCGGCATAACCAAAGGTACATTTCAGAAGCTGAGTAGAGTATTGAGAGACAGGAAAATTTTCCTAGAGAGTGTACTGGAATGCTATGTGATGCCTGTTTTTCAATATAGCAGTGAATGCTGAACAATCTTATCAAAAATGAAAAAGAGACTTAAAGCAAGCGAAATGTGGTTCTACAGAAGGATGTTGCGGATAACATAAACTGAACATGTTAGCATTGATAAGCTTTTGGAGAGGATGGACACGAAAAAATACTTCAGATCAGGAAAAGACAACTTCAATTTCTGGGATATATAATGACGACGGAGTCCATAGAGAATCCGATATTCACAGGTTAGAGGAAAAGAGAGACGGGAGAAAGCAGCATGTAACAGATCTAATTCACAATTCAATTGTAATGATCCGAGCGAGAGAAACCTGCTAACCATTACATCACGTCGGATGCCAAAATGACTATATAAGCGCAGTATATATATGGCACAAGGTCGAAAATGTGAGGTTCCTAGGGAGGATTGAACTTACTACTCAGTTACAATTGCTTTAGCAAGACAAACTTGGTAACCTTTACACCACGGTGAGGTCCCCAAAATCACTTTTAAATTAATGATTGAATAAGCTCTTGGCGTGTTGTACGACAATTAAAATATTCGGAGAAATTTCCCTATTGCATCGTTAAAATATTTGAGTCTCAGAAATTTAACAAGATATTGTAATAAAAATCATAATTATGTTTGCCGGTTGTTATTTTAAGAAAGAAAGGGATACAAATAAAAAAAAATTGAAACCTTTTCTATTTCATTGAACACTTTTGCTCCAATTACCTTTTCATTTTCTGACTGAAATCAAGTGGTGTCTTTTTCTTTCTTTCCACGCGATCAAAATGGAATAGTCCATTATTTATGAGGTATTGGCAAGCAAATTAAAGCTATCTTTCTTTCTTTTTTTTTCTTTATTTCTAGCCACATTCTAGTCTTACTCTGACTTCTCTTAAAAATAATTTTAACATTATTCAGCAGATGATACTTCTTCATCTAATTTATAGAAACTTGACTTTGTTTGGCGATTGTCTTACTTTGTTTCTGTCGTTCGATACTATCTGTCTAAAAAATGGTGCCACCATTTCTTAGCTTATTTCTTGACATCAATGTGTAGTATCTGTCCTTAACAGTTTAATCGGATTCTCTCTCTCTTCATTTTATCTTCTCTACTAACATTTTTCACTGAAAGGAATTAAAATGTTTTTTTCTCTCTTTCCACGTGATCAAAACGTGGAACAGTCCATTAATTATGAGGTATTGGTAGGATGTAATGATTGTGCTACTTAACGAAGAGAGAACCAAACACAAATATGATATAATGATGAATTACCCCATGCTATCAAAGACGCCCAGACAATCCAGTATCTTTTTATTTTCTCTTTTCACCCTACTTTCACGCAGCCCTCTTTCCAGTAATATTCCCATCCTTCTCTTATCAATTCTCTGACACTCTTTGTAACATGTTCTTCTTTCTCTTCGTTCTTCTCTTATGTAGCCCCCTGCGCATTAGTGACAGTACTGCCTTGTTTGGTGTGAAACGATTATTTATATATATATATATATATATATATTCAAATTTATATTTTAAATCCAAAAGTATGATCAGATCCTATTAATATGAATTTCATTAATATTAATAGGATTATTATATTAAAATTGATCAAGACGGAGGGCTCGATGCAAATATTACGTTTTATTTACAGAGCCAAATATAAAACTCTTGGCTTTTGTATGGGGGTGGGTTAAGTCTTCTAATATGAGACAGAGGTATCTGTCTGCTTTCCCCTTTATACTTCATTTCATTCAAAAATTGTTAATCCCAACCCACTTTATTTTCCTGTGTATGGATATTTTTTGGGGGCTTCTACTGGTAAAAAATTATTTAACACATTTGAATTTGAATAAATAAAGTTTTGGTTTCAGCTGTTGCTGAAGAAACGAGGAATTCCTCGTAGAAATGGCTAGCTAATGGATTTATATATATAATTTTTAAATATATATATATATATATATTTTAATTTTTTTTTATAAGCGTTTCACCCCGAGCAAGGCATGTCACTGCCACTACTGTGCAGGGGGCTACGTAGAGTGGAGAAAGGCTGATTAAATATAGGAAATAACAGAGGGTGGGTGATAGGCGGGTGAGGATACCGAGAATGAGGGTTGGGTAGATGAGAGTGTTGTGAGAATAGTTGGGAGTTAGTGTGATAGGAGGTGTCTATTGACCCTACATTTAAACACCTGGAGATTGTAACTGTCGGGAAAGCAGACTTGTGGAAGGGAGTTCCACAGGCGGGAAGCGCGAGAAAAGAAGCTGTTGGAGTAGAATTTACGGTTACATCTTATTTGTTTAACTGTAAAAGGGTGGGACCTAGTTGCTAATCTAGTATCTCGTGTAAATTCGTGCTTAGGCGGCACCAGTGATCTAAGCTCATCGGAGCAGAAGCCATGAAAGTACTTGTAGAAGAGGCACAGGGAAGCTACATCACGCCGGTGTGAGAGCGGCTGCAGCCGGTCTGCCAAGTTAGTATCAACCACGTTACAGATCCTCCTTTGTATTTTGTCAAGAAGCCCAAGGAGAGCAGCAGGGGCACCCGACCAGATATGGCAGCAATATTCAATACACGGGCGGATGGTAGATTTGTATATGTGCAGAATAGTTTCAGGTGGGAAAAATTTCCGGGCCCTGCACAGGGAGCCCACTTTCATAGCAGCAGATTTGGCAATGGATTCAATATAGTCATTCCATTTGAGGTCCGCCGAGAGTGTAAGGCCAAGGAGGCGTAGTATTTTACTCTCTGGGAGGTTAGCCTGTCCCAAGCTAATGGGAGGTAGATGCGATTGTCTATGGTGGTTAGTTGATAACAGCTTTATTTTGGAGGCATTGAAATTTACCAACCATTTCCTACCCCAGGTCACTACGGATTGGAGGTCCCTTTCAAGTGCGGCAGTGAGGTTCACTTTGTCGTCCAGACCTGGTTTCTGATCGATGCGGGAGTAGATTGTTGTGTCGTCGGCATACATGCCAACTTGGGATCTAATGGTGTCGGGGAGATCATTAATGTAGATCAGAAAGAGCGTGGGACCTAGGATAGAACCTTGAGGGACGCCCGCGTTCGTCTGGTAGTTTTGGGAGGCATGCCCATTTAATACCACCTTTAATGTGCGGTTAGAGAGGAAGGACTGGATGAGGTCAAACAGATGTTCAGTTATCCCATAGCTCCGCAGTTTGCTCAAGAGGCCAGCATGCCAGACCCTGTCGAATGCTTTGGAGATATCCAAGGCAACGGTTCGGGCTTCACCATTCTTGTCGAGTGCCTGGTATATGTACTCGGTAATGGTCGTTAGCATATCAGCAGTAGACCTGGTGAAGCGAAACCCATACTGTTTGTCAGAGAGAAGCCCGTTGGTCATAAGGTGCTGAATCACCTCGGCGTTGATAATGGCTTCGAAAACTTTGCCAAAGATTGGAAGGAGACTAATAGGACGGTAATTGGCGGGGTCTGAGGGTTCGCCAGAATTCTTAAATATAGGTACTACGCAGGAGGACTTCCAACAGGCAGGAAAGCAGGAAGCAGATAGGCAGAGGTTATAGAGTTTAGAGAGGACATAGGAGAGTTCTGGGGCACATTTCTTCAGTACTATGACTGGGATTCCGTCACCGCCGCTCGCTTTGTGTGGGTCAAGTTGCGCAATTATCTTGGCGACCAGCGAGGGTGAAATGTGGACGTTATTTAGTTGAGCCTTAGTTCTGGGTGGGAAGTCTGGTGTAGGTATTCCTAACGAGTCCAGTGTCGAATTGGTTGAGAATCTACGGGCAAAGCATTCAGCCTTGTCGGCTGGGGAGGTGATGACGAAGATATTACAAACAAGACAATATACTAAGTTAGGCTGAATATTTCATATGATGAAATGGCAACAGAGCTGTGAAATCTTTGAGGCAAATCTAGCTGATCTTCTTTAACTTTTTAACCTCGTATAAGTATTGGGTTTATACACGTTGCTTCCATTGTCTGTCACTCTCTCTATTCGTGCCGTGACCATCAAACTCTAAGCCCTCCTTCCTCACTACATGTACCGGAAACTTCAGTTTTTTGTAATAAGTACAAATTTTCATTTCGTGTTCATTCTCTCCAAAACCTCGTCGTTGCTGAAATATTCTGTCCTTGGTATCTTAAGCATTCGATGATTTTCTCAGAATCCTCCATTAAAACCAGATTTTCGGGCTATATATATATTCTTCATACTGGTTAGGGCAAGTGTATAGGCAAGATCCTCTTTAAAGCTATTCTTACCGTTTAAACTTGAACTTTCATACCGGTCATCTGACCTATTACCTTCCAACATCTATAAACTACGCGTAATATCTACACCTTCCATCCTCTTCCGAAATTTTTTGTCTAAGTTTTTACTTCCGTTCAGACATAAATTATACAGAATATCTGATAATTGGAGCTAAGGAAATAGGTTTTTAGGGACGTGTTGAAATAGCTATTCTTCAACTGATGACAAATTTCTCTAAAAGGCATAAGTTACATCTATCTCCTTTTCCATTGTAAAGGTTTGACTTAGCGATGATATTCCAGGTATTAGTTGGGCTAATAATTATTACCAGAAATTACCTGGCATATTACTTGTTTTTTAATTTCCAAAAATATACGGATAAATCACTGCTTTTGCTGTATTGTCATTTTGAAGCCATATAAATAACCCTAATCAACTTAATAAGTAAAGCGATTTCATGACCACACGCTGCCATACAAAAATATTTACTTAACCCTCTAAGGCCATTCGTATCATATTTGATACAGAATGAAAACAAGCCTTGAACGAAATATTTTCCTGAAAAACTTTTTTAAGAGAAATATTTTATAAATTTCAAATGAAAGCAGTACTGACTGCTCAGTCAATGAATACCAAATGTTTCCTTCTAGGGAAATACCAAATGTTTCCTTATAGGGAAATACTGTATCAAATATGATACGAATGGCCCTAGAGGGTTAAATTCATATATCCCGATTGATAGAGATTCCTTTATAAGTTTGCCTCTTTCTTCTCACTTTCTTTCTTTCTTTCTTTCTTTCTTTCTTTCTTTCTTTCGTTTTCACCGCTATTATTACTATTAATAATTATGAATTACGCCGCTTTGATTTCATCTCCCTGCGTCTTAATACTTTTTACTTTTAAAATTTTAATTTTCAGTTTTTATTCACATGTCTTAGTATATTTAGAGTTTTACTCTTGTTATTAAAAAGCAGTTACTTAAGTTTATATGATTTAACACTCATGAATTTCGAGTGAACTTAAATCCTAATCTATTAAACTGTTACATTATAATATGCACCTGCTTATTGTATAACGCATGAAACTCCGAGTCATGCCATCAACGCAGTTAGTAATCCATCAGCAAAAGGTATGTTTTATTTTCTAAATACGGTCAACGCGTTGTGGCCGTGTTATAGTTGATGTTATTGACCGTTGTGTTTTTCTATTTTATTAATAACACTTTCCTTAGTATTATATATTTTTTCATGTGAATGAGACTATTATATTTGTATTGAGTACGACTATGATCCGGAGGAAGTTTGGTATTCCTATAACTCAAGATACAGGTATAAGATAAATTCCATACAATCAAGTAAAGTCAAAATAAAACCATTCTTTATAATGGCTAAAATAATAGCCGAAAACGCTAGAACAATCTCTACACACTTTATGCCCAGTATTAATAAACACTTCGAAAATACAAGAAAAGTTCAATAAAAACCGTAACCGCACTAACTTGTCAGCCGTTTTAACCAAATTTAACCAATTCCTCTCCTACTCTTTCTCTCTCTCTCTCTCTATATATATATAGAGAGAGAGAGAGCGGGAGAGAGAGAGAGTGTGTGTAGAGTGTATGTATATATATATATATATATAGAGAGAGAGAGAGAGTGTAGAGTGTATGTATATATATACATATACTACCATCATCATTAGGCCACCCCAGTTTTTTAAAAGAAATAGTGTATTTCATATTATTTTTAGTATTTATTGCTAAGTGAATAATTCTAAAATGAAAACAGAATAGTTCTTTTGTTAGTATTACTTTGCAAGATTTTACAAAGCAAGGAAGCAACTATAAACTCGTCCGAATCACCTTAATTTTTCATTCTTTCATTGATGAAACTGCAATATAGGTAATTATTAAATATTTATATATTCATTTGATTGACATGTTATTGTGCAGTACTAACAAAAAAAAAATATTTTATTTTCATTTACAATTATTCAATTGGCAATAAATATTAAAAAAATAGTATGAAATACATAATTTATTTTAAAACACTGTGGTGGATTCATATTTATACCCAGTAGTATATATATATATATATATATATATATATATATATATATATATATATATATATATATAAAATACAAAAAATACAAAAAAGCAATCGGATTCTAACAATACTGATGAGCTGTGATAAGGCGAAACAGATCTGTCTGCGGATGACAATATATATATATATATATATATATATATATAAATGAAATCTTAACGCATCATCTAAGGCGGTTATAAATGAAATGATGATTTATTTCGACGATAAGTATTTGGTATCTATTTTATCAGTCCGAAAATAAAAGTATATGTATATATATTCCTCTCAAATCAGATTATATATATATATATATATATATATATATATATATATATATATATATATATATATGGGGATATGAATGTAATGTGTGTAAAAAATGAAACAAATTTTGTTTTCTTTTAGTACATATTGAGTTAGAATCTCATGAATCTATCCCCGACCGCAAAATGGACGGAATAAAACAAGAAGAACGAAGGAAAAAAAAAATAAATTTCATCTTTGGTAAGAAAAAGGTATGAAAAAAATGTAAGAGCCTTAAATAAAGGACATTTTCTTTTTGTAATTGTCATAAAACTTACTCACATTATATATTCTGTCAACAACTAATTTTGCATTCTATTCAAAATCCTATGTCAATAAATTGGGCAGTTTGGTTGGGAAAAATGCGTATAAAACGTAGTTTTGCTGGATATTTAATAAATAACTTTTCTTGATTATTAATAACGATGATAATTAACAATTTTGCTAATATTTTGAAGTTGCTTCACGACATCTATAAACAAATATTGAAAATATAGCAGTAGTCAAATTTTAACGAATACGAATGATCACACACAAAACTCCATGAGGGTCTTCGAGTTTTGTAACCAAGAAAAAAGTCATAGAAGGGAAATCTTATTCGTTGTGCAGCAACGTGAGTCATGTCAATTCCATCATAAATTCAGAGAAACATTATGATTTCTCCAAAAGGTGACAATTTTACTGTTTCCCATTTCCTGTACATCGCGCAATGTACCAATCATGACTTGATTTATGGGAATTGCACGACTGAAAAGTTAAACAAACCTTTTAATGGTCACCGGTATGATATCCGACACAACAATGTGACAACTTCGGAGGTTGCAAAAAAGTTGTTTACAAATAATTGTAATAGCTACGAACTTTTTTGCGAACACATTTTGAAAAAAATATTAAGAAACCCTTAAACCTCATAAAAATAGTTTCATATGCAAACTAATAACTACTCACCATGGATAAAGGGACAACATGACAGGAGAGTTCAATAAAATTCGAACTAAGCTGGTTGATTAATTGTTCTTACTAACAAATCAGTGAACGGAAAATTTCAAGATGTTACCATCCCCTCATGTTACTTACGTTCAGTTTGCATTCCATACACGCTTGTTGGCTTTCGTTCGCAACGTTTGTACAAAGACATGTTTCCTAAAACAAATGTTTTTTATACTTATATGCAAATTTAAACTTCGACACGAGAGACATAATGTTGTAATATTGTTAAACATTGTTCTTTTCCTTTTCTATACACTACGCTTGCTTGGCCTGACACTCTCAGCGATCCTCAAGTGGAACGACTATGTCGAATCCATTGCTAAATCCGCTGTTATGAAAGTCGGCTCTCTGTGCAGGGTCCGGAAGTTCTTTCCGTCTGAATCTATCCTGCACATATACAAATCTACCTGTGTATTGAATACTGCTGCCACATCTGGTCGGGTGCTCCTGCTATTCTCCTCGGGGTTCTTGACAAAATACAACGGAGAATCTGTAATGTGATCGATACCGACTTGGCTGACCGCCTGCAGTCACTCTCTCACCGGCGTGACGTGGCTTCCCTGTGCCTCTTCTATAAATACTTTCACGACTTCTGTTCCGATGAACTTATATCACTGGTGCCTCCTTGTTACGAATTTGCACGAGATACTAGATTAGTAACTAGGGCCCACCCATTTACAGTGAAACCGATGAAATGTAACCGCAATTTCTACCCCAAGAGCTTCTTTATTCGCACTTCCCGCCTGTGGTATTCCCTTCCGCATAGTTGCTTCCCCGACGACTAAAACCTCCAGGAGTTTAAATGTAAGGTCAATAGATACCTCCTAACACACTAACTCGCACCCATTCTCTCAAACACTCTTCCTATGTACCTCCTTACTCGTCTATCACCCTCCTTCTGACATTTCCTATATCCAATCGCTCTATATAACCCCCTGCGCTATAGTGGCAGTGGAATGCCTTGCTTGGGGTGAAATGATTAAAAGATTATCTATAACACAACCTCCGGCTGGGTCCAGTCAATCTCCCCGACTGTTCGCCGATTCCGCCCACGTATATATATCGAATAAATATTAAAATTACAAGTAAGTCAAAATAAATGACTGAAAAGAAATATCATTTGGCTGGTACTTCAGTAAAATAATCGTGTTATCTTATTTCTACGGGACAATTAGTTGTTTGAATTTGCAATATTTTTCTCTCTTCCGCTTTTTCTTCTATATCTTGCAACAGGCGAGTTTTCAGGCCAAACGTATTTCAACTTTCATTGCAACCTCTTCTCTCGGGACACGGGAATTAACTCACTCAATTCGTCCTTGCATTCAGATTTTGTTAAACAATCACCCCAATCGGTGTGGGAAAGTAGGGTGTAAGGCTTTCATTTCTCTCGCTGTACTTGTTAACATATCGGCTACTTTTCCCGATAAAATAATTGCTTTTTCCAATTTTAGAGAAATATTTTCTCATCTTGAAAATCACTTAAAATTTATACCAGCGATCTGAAAATAGGTTTACATATCTCTCTCTTATGTAAATACTGTAATAATAATGATTATACGTAAAGGAAAATGTAGGAAAAGTGTATAAACATCACCCAGACTCGGTTAAAAAGATAGGAAGTGTAACAATTCCATGAAACTTTACATTACACAACAACAGAACAATCAAAGCTAAAAAAAAACAAAAAACAGAATATGTTTTTTAATTGACATCTTCAAAAACTGTCAAAGTACAAGGATCTTAAAATGGAAATCTAAAAAATGGGCCAGATGTGGATATCAATCATTCCAACTGTAGTTGAAGCACTCGAATTAATTAGAAAATAGGCCCCATAGACTAATTATAGAGATTCCTGGTAGCCTATATATTAAAGAAATCTAAAAAAAACCTTCTACACACAATTACGAAGACACTTAACGATATAAAATATGTGTAAATTTGGCTCGTTTTTAATTTTAGAAAAAATTATTAAGCGAAAATTTTGTAAAGCCATTTCTGAACTTAGGTCTTTGGTTGAAACCCGGTAGGAAATATGTATACAAGCGCTATCAAAGATAATAATAATAATAATAATAATAATAATAATAATAATAGTGAAACATATACAGTGGGGAGTATTCAGATTATTTGAATTTGATCGTTTAAACATATAGATTCAGTACAATTCTTCTTTTTAATTATAACCCACCAATTAAGTTAATACAGCCACTAACTTGCAAAGAGCTACTGAATTTAAAGCGTATAATAAAAAGAATATTATTAAAGAGAGAGAGAGAGAGAGATAGAGAGAGAGAGAGAGAGAGAAGGAGGGAGGGAGAGAGAGAGCAAAAAAGAATAGGAATGAAGAAGACGGAAGACAACGATTGACATTGCATTTAAAATCTTTGAATATCAAATTTAGCTTGCAAGCAAGAAGCCAGAAGCGAGTTCAATAAGAGAAGAGCAATAGAAGTAACACCTAGGATAGAATTTAAAAAAGCACATCTAGCAATGTCAACTCTAAAATAACGAGACACTGCCGCCAATCTAGTACTGTGCATAAATATTTTTAAAAGGTTATGTACAAAAGAGGAACGTTCATCAGGAAAATTGCCATGAAAATAATTATTGAAAATGCAGAGAGAAAATACGTTATTACGGAAGATACGTTTTGACTAAAGCCGAGATGTCAAATTAGGACAAATAATATTGACGATTCTTCTTTATCAGTTTTTTCTAAAATCTCTAAATACATAGCAGAAGTATCATTCAAAAATATAATACAGAATAAAATAAACAATAAACAATAGCAATGAGAAGAAATAGAAAAGTAGAAGTTTTTTATTTATTCAAATCAAGTAAGGAAATTAAGCCACTTAGATTCAAGAAGTTATAGGCAAAAGAAACACTTAGTAAAAAGAGAGAAAAATAAAAGAACACGAATTAAGACGGAAGATAACGATTGGCATTTAAAATTTTTGATATCAAAATTTGCTGGAAAGGGAGAAGTTCCAAGACAGTTCCATAACAGCAGTTCGATAGAAGAAAGGGCTAGGACAGAATTTTCGAATACATCTAGCAATGAACGGCATCATTTAAGAGGTAGTACTACACATCCCCAAAAACTTTAGTCTCCCGATCAGTGGTCTTGCTGCCGGATGGATTTTATCGTCATACCAAGAAATAAAACCATTAGGTAGCGTATTATATAATATTTATATCTCGCATATATATATATATATATATATATATATATGTGTGTGTGTGTGTGTGTGTGTGTGTGTGTGTGTGTGTGTGTGTGTTTGTGTGTGTGTGTGTAAAATAAAAAACTAACCTAGAGAGCCAACGAACCTACCAAGGTTTCATGAAATTGGATCTTCAGGGAAAGTTGGCTTTGTTTGCTCTACTTGCGTATTGAGCGCTTTTTGTTTTAGGTTAATTGTCTAGGGCTTTGTTTTTTTGGTTGTGGGGGCTACGTACATTGACTGATGTTCAAGTGCTTAGCTCGTTCTTTTTTTACAATTTTTTCCTTCCGCATATGTACTCGGAGTGTTTTTCGAAACGAGTATTACGACAAGTTTACATACACACACACATATATATATATATATATATATATATATATATATATATATATATATTGTGTGTATTTTGGCAGCATTTTTTCATTAATGCAGGTTTCATTGAATAATATAGACAAGTTTTGTCTATTAATTTTGTGTAGGATCCGTTCATACCGTCTGATATACTTGATGGTGATGTTGTTGAAAGACAACAAAAAATCACAGTATTTATTGAATTTTTTATCGGGTCTAAGCTTTCGGCTCACATAAGCCATTATCAAAGAGTAAATATTAACACACAGTAAACAGAACATTTAAGTTATTAACAATAAAGAGCAATGAAACCTGCATTAATATATATATAGTGTTATAATATTGGCTATATACAGGTAGCTTACGGCGTCAAGGAAATCTTAAACTATCAGATATCACAAATTAACATAAGATATTTTTTTTAACTAAAAACAGGATTCAACGAATTCAGTACCATACATAGTTGGGCCTTTTGTAACATAATACAAAAAAGTGCAGGAAAGGAGAGAAATTTAAAGAACAGTAACTAAAGTTACGTTCCTCCACATTGTAACGTAGACCTATGAATCTTGGTTAGGTGAAAATTGAGGCTTACAGTTTTGTATCTATCATTTCAATCAAGCAAGAAAATAAAGCTACTAAGATTCTAAAAGTTATTGAATTAGTGTGTATATGATTAACCGAAAACATTACTGAGGGCAGAGAGAGAAAAAAAGAAACACGAATTAAGAAGACGGCAGACAACGATTCGCATTGTATTTAAAATCTATGAATGACAAAATTAACTGGGAAGCAAGAAGCTGGAAGAGGGTTTAAGATCTATCATTGTCCTAAAAAACAAGACATACAAAATGCTTTGAAATTTTGACACACAAACCGCTAACCTCATCTCCACAGTAGAATTGGATATGATGATCATGATAAATGAAAGCAGAAACTGCCAGATTGTAGTTATTGTCTTCTCAGTCAACCACAACTTGAAAATGAAGAAATATGAGAATTAAGAAATGAAATAAAACAAGACCTTGCCTGAGAACTAATAAACAAATACCACTCTTTGGACAAACGGACATAATATATAAGTCTGAGAAATAGTGAAGAAATCAACAGAAGTTAAGATAAAAGACAGATGATTCACAAATTACTAATAGTTGTCAATCATCAGATCTGGATACAATATTAGATGTATTTATCTGTTAAAATTTTAGAAAGAAGATAAAACTGAAATGAAGAAAAAAATGCAATCCTAAAATTTATTTTTGTTAATAATACATTATCTTATAATAATAATTGTCTAGATTTTATTACTTCAGTTAACTGCGATCCTTGATACACGCTTGAGCGATTATGTCTCTTTCTATCCATACCTGACTAGACAGAAGATTTTCCAGCATTATGTTGTTATTTGTTTCTGCAGTAGACTGGTTACCAACCAAGGCTATAAAACCCAATCTGTCCTGCTACACAATCCGTAACTGAAGGAAAAAGAGATCGATTAATGTCTTTCCCAAGGGTATTTGTGCGTAAGTGAAGGCAACAAATTCAATTAGAATTCGAAATCGGCTCTCTTAATTGGCAACGTAGAAGGTACGGAACTTAAATTAAGATGACAGAAGTATCGTTAAAAAGAACACCATTATTTCTCAGTATTTAATCTAAGATTCTAAACCTTAATATAATATTATTTGTGGTTAACTTTGACAATCTGCTTGGCAGCTTTAAAATGAAATTAAGACAACAATAATTTGGATATCGTTAACTAAAAGTACTAACATTTAAGATGGTATTACTATTAAGGCTCAAAGTTGACTGTCTAGATTATAACTTTAAAATATAATTAAAAAGTAAGATGAAAAAAAAACGAATCAAAACCAGTAATAATTGACAATGGTCCATATAAAAATAATCAAATTTAAAACAATATTATTATTACTAGTCGTAGTTGTCGTTCTGGATCCGTAGCTTTAAAATACATATATTATTAAAATGAAAGGAATACTCGTTGAAAAAAGCATTAAAAAAGAATAAGTATTTCTATTAATATTTTTCTTGAAAATAAAGAAAATATTAAATATGGCTTTGTTAGACATTTTCTAGGGAAATGGTGAATACACTTTTATATTTGGATATTTTTCTGTAGCAGTCAAGTCCCAAGTAGGCATCTACGCAGATGACACTACAATATACTCCCGCTCCAGTAAGAAACCTGTCGTGGCGGACAGACATAATCTCGCTGCTGACCTTGAGCGGGATCTACACTCTGTGGTGAACTGGGGCAAGAAGTGGCTTGACAACTTCAATTCCTCTAAGACCAAGCTGTTGTCTGTCAACCATTACAGGCAACCTCTTCTGCCTCCCATAAGCATGGACCAGATGATTCTCCCGGAGAGTAATACACTACGCCTCCTCGGACTTACCCTGTCCTCAGACCTAAAATGGAAGCACTATATTGAATCCATAGCAAAATCTACTGCTAAGAAGATTGGATCACTATGTCGATCCAGGATATTTTTTCCACCTGAATCCATCCTGCATATATACAAGTCAACCATCCGTCCGTGCATGGAGTACTGCTGCCATTTATGGTCAGGTGCCCCTGCCGTTCTCCTCAGTGTTCTTGACAAGCTCCAAAGGAGAGTCTGTAATGTGATAGGTACTGATCTGGCGACTCGACTGCAGCCACTTTCCCATCGTCGAAATGTGGCCTACCTCTGTCTCTTCTATAAATAATTTCATGGCTTCTGCTCGGATGAGCTTAAGTCACTGATGCCTCCTCAACAGGTGTTTACCCGTGCAACCAGACTGGCAACTGGGTCCCACCCATTCACAGTCAGGTTAGCCAAATGCAGACGACAATTCTACTCCTGCAGCTTCCTCTCTCACACTTCCCGCCTGTGGAACTCACTCCCGTATTCTTGCTTTCCTGACGGCTACGACCTCCAGAAATTTAAAACAAAGTTAATACTCACCTACTAACCACTGGACTCTAGCTCTCTTCCCTCCCCTGTATAATCTTCACTTTCTCTCCGCCCATGTATCTCTCATTGCACATGCTTTCTCAGCTTTCTATTGTTCCTTTCTAACTAGCTTGTACTCCTCACTCTTTTCTAATTAATCTTTCTACATTTATGTAACCCCCTGCACATCAGTGGCGTTTCTGCCTTGCTCGGGGTGAAATGATTAAAAAAAAAAAAGTAGATTTTGTATCTTTAGTGGTAAATCATCAGTTATGGTAAGAAGGCTTTTCTGATAGGAAATATACGATTTCGAACTTGCTGACAGAATATTTGTTGTATTTTCGACGTCAGTCTGAGATATTGTGCATACAAACAAGAGAAATGAAGAAGGAATAAAAGCTATTAAATGTATTAAGTGGTTATACGTCATCGAATTATTCTTTATATAATTAATATAAATCAGTGAATTGCAAATAATGTTCTCTCTTTTTTATCAAGTTAAATAATAGAAGAAATTTTGATGAAATGGCTATTGTCATCATCCTTATGTCAGGATTGTAATAACCGTCAATTAATTCATTCTGTTCATCTCCCGTAATCATTCTTGTAATAATGATTTAATTGAACTCAACATCAAATAATACCAAGTTTACTTATTTCTACCAACTTCTTCAGTTTTGTCTTCTTGTTATGATTGACTTTTATTATTATTATGTCATTTTTCATCATATTTCGATTTCTGCTTTGGTCTCACTACCAACCAAGTCTGCGGGGAGACCTAAGGCAGGTAGTGGCGTGTTGTTATGGCTCCATTTCATGTTTTTCTATCTTCCCTATCATCCCCAGCATTACATAGATAAAGTTTTCCTTAGTGTGTGGGCTGTACTTAATAAGACAATTTTTTGTATATCTCTTAAGCTGGGGTTTCCAGGGATTCTTTCAATGTTCTTTATTTATTCTTTCTTCTTCTTCTTCTTCTTATTATTATTATTATTATTATTATTATTATTAATATTATTATTATTATTATTTACTTTTGCTATATACTCATTACTTTCCGGGTCTCAACTAGAAATCTAAGATCTAAAATTACATCATAACATTTTGCGCTGAGCATTGCTCTGTAAAATAACAAAAATAAAACAAATTATAATCACATACATTTACATTGATGAAGCTCCTCTTAAGACGTGAGCTGTATTTGTGAGAACAATGTTTCAATTATGTATGGCCTACCAAAACCACTTCAATGATTATATCGGATCATTTTCCAGTTAAACCGAGCGCTCCAACCACAACTTAAATCACTCATGGCTTCATGAGTCATATCTTTTAGATTTCCACTCCAAGATCATTTTATTTTAATAGTTCTTGTAGTTCTTCAAATATACATCATAATCTGCAGGTGCTGTCATATCAATAAGAAAGTACTTTCTGTTTTGGTGGTCTTTAAGCATTATGTTTGAACAGTTAGCTTTGTTCTATTTTTCTGTATCTATTACAATTTTCCTATAGAATTGTTACAGCTTCTCTCTCTGAAAACAGCTCTTGGTGATGTTCACACCAAGTTCTTGGAGTGTCTTTGTAAAATGTAGATAATGATTCACTCTACCATGCAAAGTTTATACGTAGTCTGTGCCAAAACCGTGCAACCTTTTACAGTGGGATCCTCTGTGCTAAATTATTATTATATTTTTAATATTCAATTGTCAATATATATATATATATATATATATATATATATATATATATATATATATATGAATGAATAGAATAAATAAAGAACAAGTAGGAAAAAAATTGAAATATACAAACCGTTAACGTTATTTAGAAATTTATTATTTAATTACAAGATTGTTGACATTATTTTAACTAGAATTTAAACGGAAATATATTTCGTTTATGATTCATAAGTGATTTTTACGTTATTTAGAGTGAAAATCTTTCCATCATTTGATTTCTCTCAACGCATACATTCATAATTGTTTTCTCTTATATTATTTAAAAAGAGCGCGTTGACACATACAGATAAACACAAGTTTTATCTTCTTCATTTACTATTCATCCGTTGCTTTATAACACGTGACTCGTATTTGACATTTGAACTGATACTTCATTTAAAAATACCGTCTTATGGATTTTTATATTATCCGTCCTTATTCAATCTCTGAAGAAGTTTGTTATAAGTGAAACATGTTAGATTAAAGACACTTTTTTCCCTACTTGTTCTTTATTCTATTTATCTTGTCGGATTCCAATTCAACTCATATATTCAACTCATATATATGTATGTCGAAGCTTACTTCTTTTCCTAATTGCTGTGTCTCTTCAGGACGTTGTCGACCATGGCTGTCGACAAATTTCTGTCACTCGTATGTTTTACTAACTTTGTTCTTTTTTGTCATCTATCTCGCCCACGTTCCGGCATTCATTTACACAAACGGTTCAAGTAGGTGATTTTGACTCCCTTGTCATTTTGATCTTTAATTTGAGTGTCCAACTCTACAAGCTGTCTTTTCTCATCATATGGTCAACAAATTTCAGATGATTCTTTTCGATTTGCTGTATAAGTAACATTACTTTTCTATTGTCTTTAAAACTTATTTGTTGCTTACGCACCCAAGTCATGATATCCTCAGCATCTTTCTGTAGAACCACATTTCTGTTGACTTCAAGTTGTTTTTCATTCCAGGAAATTGTCCTGCTTTCACTGCTATATAGGTGGATTTTATTACATAACAATTCAGCACTCTATGTCTCTAAAGAAATTTTGTTAAAACTTTGCTTACCATTAAATGAACCTTTTGCTATTTCAATGTGCATTCGGAGTTTGGTGTTGCGTTTTCCGTCAACGGATAAAATATTTCCCAGATCGTTAAATTTATCTGATTACTTTATTTTGGAATTTCGAATTTGTAGCATGAATCTTGAAGTTTTTTCTTGCGAAAAACCATGCATTTTTCTTTTTGCAATTGATGGTTGTTAACTTTTTTCTTTTACTTGTCGAAGTCGTCCAGTATTTGAGCTAATACATTTACACGTTTTGAAAAATATATATAATCATTTTCCTAATGTCTTTTTTAATTTACGAAGAGGTCCAGAAAACTATGAAGACCTAAAAATAAGAAAAATATATGTGTTGTTTTGTTATTAGTTCAGTTTGGGAAGTAGATTGTGTGGTCAAATTTTCAGAACCCTTGTAAAATATTATTGCTGATTTTCTTATGAACTGGCATTATTTTTTTTTCAAATATATTCTTAAGTGTAATAATTCTATGGCTCATAGATTGACTGATTTTTCTTCATCTCGAAATCCAAAATCAAATTCATCATCATTATTTTTATCAGTTACTGTGTTTTCAATAGTTTCATGGCCGTTGTAATACTAAGGGTCATTTTTATTTTTTCTTAATTTTCACATTCTCATCCCCTTAATAATTTTCGTAAAATATAAATGAGCTATCATTTTTAATCGGAAACTTATTAATATTATTATTATTATTATTATTATTCCTATTATTATTATTATTACTATTATTGTTACAGTTGTTGTTGCTGTTTCGAGGCTCTTGTAAATGTTACTTTTTATTTGATTTTGTTTTTTTGAAATTTTGCCTTTATAATGGATATGCGCATGACTGCAGCCCGCGCCATTGTTGTTGCGGAACCGATGGCATATGTGTAATGACTTCCGGCGGAAGTCCATGTGGCGTTATAGGTTGAAAAGGAGCAGCGATGCTTGATCAAGCCGATCTCACGGGTATTGCACCATTTAATCCATATTGGGTAAAAATGAGGAGATGGCTACGCTGCAGGTGGGCCATTCCCATAAATGAGTTCGTTCTGACGTGTGATGATACATTTTGTTCACATAATGCTTCCCTGCTCACGATTTTTCCTTACTATCAAATCACGCTTCAATTATCATTTTTTAAGGTAAGGGAGAAAGAGATGAATTGGAAAAGAAAAGAACATAATCAATGAATTTAAGCTAAAATAAAAATAAACTAAATTTAAAAAAAAGATATAATAGAAACAAAGGCATCATACTAGAAAAATCCATTCCAAAGGAGTGATTTTTTTTTATTTCTCTCTTTATATTTTTTTCTAATCAGAGATTCATTTTTATTAGTTTGGGGATTTTTTAAATTTATTTTAATTTTTCATCTTATGTCTCCTTCAATCAGAAAAAAAAAATACCCATCTTTATCTCATCGGCATTAGATAGCTACTCCCTTACTTGCTAATGCACGACTACCGTATCTTTTCCCTTGAGTAAAAAGCAGGCTAAATAGGATCGAAAATTTGCTTCAAGCCTTTTTCACGTGATTTTAGTCCTGATGTTGTTCAGTCTTCAATTTCATCTTTTATACTCGTCTAGTTTAATTTGTATCTTCTCACCAGAGTTATTCGATCGTTATCACTAGGAAAAATGTGATAGCTTTTTCTTTTTCTTTTATGTTTTACGTTTCTTCAGGACGTAGATGATCTTAGACATCCACATCTTCCTGTCCTTGTAGCTCTTAAAAATTGTCATGTCATATCTCTTAAATCCTGCTACGCCATCCATTTGCTCAAGACTATCAAGTATGTCATACACTGTCTTCCCCTGACATTCACCCCTCTACTTTCTCCAAATCATTGTATCCAACGAGCCAGGTTTTGGTATTTATTTATTTATTTATTTTTTCTGTCAAACGCTTTATATTTTTCAAAGAAATTTCCATTCCATGTTGTAATATTAGTTTCGAAGGAAAAATTTGTTGCATGTTTTTAGTGATTAATTTGGATGTAATTTTTTTCAATACTTGCTGTCAAATAACCATATATTTTTACGTTCTGATGTTTCCTTCTCACAGATGTAGAGAAAACTGGAGACCACATAAATGTTAATCTATGGAAAGATAATGAGAATTTCATACAAAATCTCATGAGGAAAAGAGAAATAAAATGGACGCCTGTAATAAATGAATACACAACACAGACGACATAGCCGAAGACCATCGTAAATATATCTTCGCGGCATTACTTAAGAAATGAGGTAAAAACGAATGTGAGCCCAATCAGATAATCAGATTAATAAGCCACATTAACAGATTGATGGCACGAATTCTGATGAAAAGATCGCGGAGAAGAATTAGACCAGGAATATGACAAGAATAGTAGAGTTTTGTCAAGCACACTGGAACAAGAAAATGCGATATTTATAATTAGAAAGCACAGTGAGTCAGTTTAGTCCCATAAATGATATAGGCTTGGGCAATCATTTCTCTTTCGAGACAAGATTGTCTAGGAAGAATTTTTTCCCATCAGAAGAATATTTTCTCACATTTCTTTCTGCGGTAGACTGGTTATCATTCAAGGCTATAGAACCCAGTCACGAAGAAGAGATAGATCAATACATTTTCCAATGTTATTTTTGCTAAAGTTAATGTAACGAATTCAAATAGAATTCGAACTCGGCTCTACGTTTTTTTCATTCCAAGTAGATATCTAATTTCATCACAACTCACATCCCTAATTAAAATAATATCGGGGTGAAAAATACAAATGGAGAAATATTTATCATCAGTAGAGTTCTACAGAAGGGTATTGGGCATTCTATAGATGAAGCGAGTAAGCAATGAAGATACGTTAATGAAAATTCCAGTAAAAAGATATATGTTCCGAATCCCGAAGCTGAAATTTATTAGATATTTAATCATGAATGAAGGTTTAGAATGCTAAGCACACACATGGCATTTTGAAAAAAAAAAAAAGAAATGTAGGAACGTACTGAGATTTTACCAGAGGAGCTTGTGTAAATAGATGACTGAACTGGGTACGAAAGTTTTGCAAAAGAATATGACTGAACTGGGTACGAGAGTTTTGCAAACGAATATGACTGAACTGGGTACGAGAGTTTTGCAAACGAATAAAAATCGGCTTAGCGTTATAGAGGATGCGAAGTTTTGCAGCGCCATGGTCTCCAACTCATAGAAGGGTCTCATCACATAGATGAAGAAGAATGGTTTTCTTATTTTCTTTGCAGAAACTGATAAATTTTGTCTTGATAATATATTTTTAAAATGTGTTTTAATCATTTCCAAATCAGACAAAATATGCTGTGCGAATTTGAAAGAAACTCTTTAGCAACAGAAGCGGTAAGATATATTCTTTCTGTTTACTGAATTGAAATTTTAGTGTCTGGATATGCCAAATATTATTTAGGCAGATTAAATCGGGAATAATTACCCTGGATCTTGAGTGACACAATAATATTGATCGTCTGCAAATCATGCTTGAGGAAACTGTCAAGCAAACTTAGTGAGAATTAAGATAACATTTAAATACAAATTCACCTTCCACCATAAAAGAGCATTAATAATAACAATAGTATATAGTAACAATAATAACAATAGTATATAGTAACAACAGTACATAGTAACAATATAGCAGTGGGTTATAGTAACAATATTAATGTTAGTATACAGTAGCAATAATAAAAATTGTATAGAGTAATAGTAATATATAGTAACAATAATATCAGTAGTGTATAATAACAAAAGTATACAGTAATAATAATAACACAATTATATAGTAATAATAGTATATAGTAATAAAAGTATATAGTAATAATAATATGAATAGTATATAGTAACAATGGTATACAAGAATAATAGTAACAATGGTACATATCAAAAACAATAGCAGTATTATATACCACCAAAATTATATAGTAGCAACAGTATAAAATAACAGTAGTATATAGTAACAATAGTAAAAATAGTATTGATTAACAGTAGTATAAAGTAAAATTATTTACAATAGTATGTAGTAACAATAGTATAAAGTAAGAATAATAATAATATTATATAGTAATAATGGTATATAGTAACAATTATAACAATAGTATATAGTTACGATTGTATAGAGTAACAATAATAACAATAGTATGTAGTAACAATAATAACAATAGAATATAGTCACAATAATGACAATAGTATATAGTAACAATAATAATAATAGAATATAGTCACAATAATGAAATAGAATGTAGTAACAATAATAACAATAGAATATAGTCACAATGATGACAATAGTATGTAGTAACAATAATAACAATAGAATAGTCACAATAATAACAATAGTATGTAGTAACAATAATAACAATAGAATATAGTCACAATAATGACAATAGTATGTAGTAACAATAATAACAATAGAATATAGTCACAATAATAACAATAGTATGTAGTAATAATTATAGCCATAGTAACAATAGCAGCAATAGTAACTGGGAAAAGTAAGTGTATAAACTTCAGTCACTTAAGTGCCATATGGAACAAACATTTCTGGAGATTTTGTCTGTTTCGATTCATAACTGACTAGGCAGAGATTAGCCGTTACGTTCTGAGGTAGACTGTTTGGCAACTAAGAATAAAGGTTTTAGTCTCTTCTGTTTGATCAGTAGAAGGGACTGAAATAGATTTATACCCTCTCCAAAAGTAATTAGTTAAATTATATATAATTTATAAGCATTCAAATGTTCAATCTTATATTGCTTTAAAAGAATTTATTAATTTTCAATTGTACAATTTAATAGTACATTTAGTGAATGTAAAATCATTCAAATGTTAAAAAGAATATTTCAATTGCAGAATTTTAAAACTTTCAACTGTAAATTCGAATACTATGTCTGGAGCCTTTTTAAATATTCGAATGTACAATTGAATGCAACATTAAGGAAATGCATAAGAATTCATATTTTCAATCGAATGTTACGTCTGAAGAATTTATAAATATTTAAATTTAATCAGACATAGAATTAAGACAAGAATGACGTGCTTATCGAAGCTCCGAAAATAATTTTTGTTTCTTTTAAAACCGTAAATATGAAACTTTGTCGCTCGATTCCTCAATTCAATTTTTTCAAATTTTTCCCATCCACAGCAGACAAGGTTGCGTGTTTTATCCAGATCCACACTTAATTATTCTGAAATACCCACATCCAATTTCCAACCTAGATGTGATGCTCGACCGAATAATATATATATATATATATATATAACCTCATTAATATTACTTGCTTTTTTGTATAATATATAAAGTGTCCATAAGAGTATTTTTGTTGCCATACGTGTTTCGAATCCAAAGATGACCATCTTCAGGCAAATAATCTTGTGACTTTACATATCGAGATCTCTTTTTAAAGCAAGTAATAATAATAATAACAATAATAAAAAAAAAATGTACACTTTAAAGAAAACATTCAGGGTTTCTCGCACTTTTTCTTATATATATATATATATATATATATATATATATATATATATATATATATATATATATGCTCTTTTCTAACATATTTTGCATCTTTTTATATGACATTTCTTGTTTTTATCCATCTTCGTCTTATAAAGGCTTCCTTTTACATTTAACCAGCCTATACTTCATCTTTCTTCAAATAACTTTCTTTTGTATGTAACTAATCTCATCTTTCGTTTTATGTGAATATTCCTTTTCTTTCTTCTTCTTCCCACATTAACCTTCTTTTCAATGGTTTTTATTATAATTGAGAGGATATATATATTTTCCACAAGTCGATGACATAATTATTGCAAAAAATTATAAGATACTGTTAAAGAGCAAACGCGCGGCATGTGCTTGCATATCTAGTGGTAAACTTTAATAACTGATAGTAAAGAGAATGAAATGAGCCGACTCTGCGACGCTATTGTCCCTCTGACTGTGAATGTGACAGGAGCGGTATATATACATACAACGGTATTTAATAATAATAATAATAATAATAATAATAATAATAATAATACTATAAAATATGGAAACCAAACACTAGTATGAGCATCACCTAGCACCGGTTACAGAAATAGAAGATGCCAGCATGCTATGGGATTACACCATCTATACGCGAAGAAAAATTGAAGCAAATAGGCCGGAAATTTTTGTTAAAAACAAAAAAAAACTTGCTTATTAATTGATATGGCTTGCCCAGCTTATTGTATCATAGCAACCAAGGAATTCGAAAAACTGTCAAAACATAAAGACCTGGAAATTGAAATTTTAAAAAAATCTGGAAATTGAAAACAAGAATCGTACCAGTGAGAGTAGGTGCAGTTGGAATGATAAAAAATTGAACAAAACAGCATATTGAAAGAATCCCGTGAAATCCCAGCTTAAGAGATATACAAAATATTGTCTTGCTAAGTACAGCCAACAGACTAAGGAGAACTTTGTCTATGTAACGTTAGGGATGAGAGGGGAGAGAGAAAAAACATGAAACTGTTCCATAACAGCACACCACAACCTACCTGAGGTCTTCTCACAGACTTGGTAGGTTGTGCGACCATAGCAGAAATCGAATTATGATGAAAATTGACATAATAATAATCTTCTTTAAATGGTCTTCTTTTTATATATGTAATAATTAAGTTATCTTGATATTTTTCGTTTTTCTTCTTCGTAAAATGTCTTTCTATTTTATGTAACCATACTGAAATAATACTGTCATCTTTTTTAAAATTTCCATTGCATCTGCTGTAATTTTATGGTAGTTATAAATATAAACTGAAAGCATTGAGCAAGAACGCTACATAAATAAACATTAACATCGTTTCGAGATTATTAATGATTTTCTTTTAATTTTTAACATTTGTTAAATATCTGTACCGATATTTATTTAGATGTTTTCCTACTTGATATTGCCATTGTCCAATTTAAACTAAAAATGTTAGCTTCGTTTGGAATTTATTACTTCTTTTATAATTCTATCAGATTGTTATCAGAGCAAACATTACCTTTCTTCTTAGTTTTTTAATTCAATATCAATTTTATTTTTATTCTCTCTTCATGGGAATTATCATTATGAATATTTTTTACACAACTCTATTTTATAACATATTTCAGGTGTTCAGCTAAAGACTATCAATTATTATTATTATTATTATGTCATTTTTCATCATATTTCGATTTCTGCTTTGGTCTCACTACCAACCAAGTCTGCGGGGAGACCTAAGGCAGGTAGTGGCGTGTTGTTATGGCTCCATTTCATGTTTTTCTATCTTCCCTATCATCCTCAGTATTACATAGATAAAGTTTTCCTTAGTGTGTGGGCTGTACTTAATAAGACAATTTTTTGTATGTCTCTTAAGCTGGGGTTTCCAGGGATTCTTTCAATGTGTTGTTTTGTTCCATTTTTTATCATTCCAAGTGCACCTACTATCACTGGCACAACTCTTGTTTTCAATTTCCACATTTTTTCTATTTCAATTTCCAGGTCTTTATATTTTGACAGTTTTTCAAATTCCTTGATTGCTATGTTACAATCCGCTGGACAAGCCATATCAATTAATAGACAAGTTTTCTCCTTCTGGTTTTTAACAATAATGTCTGGCCTGTGTGCTTCAATTTTTCTGTCTGTGTAGATGGTGTAATCCCATAGAATGGTTACATCTTCTATTTCTGTAACCGGTGCTGGATGATGTTCATACCAGTGTTTGTTTACAGCTTTTCCATAATGTTTGCACATTGTCCAATATAAATATTGCCCAACTCTATCGTGGCGATTTTTATATTCGTTTGGGGCAAGCACAGAACAGCCTGAGATTAGGTGGTCTATTGTTTCTTGGTGTTTATCACAAAACCTGCATTTTGGATCCATATTATTATGCATAATATTTGTCTGAAAGTTTCTCGTGAAAAGACTTTGGTCTTGTGCTACAAGTATAAATCCTTCAGTTTCAGACTTTAATCCAGATGCACGTAACCATCGATGAGTATTAACTTTGTCAACATTGGATTTATTGGCACGTACTGGATATTGGCCATGCAGAGGTTTGTCTTGCTAGCGCTGTTTCAACTTTTCAAGAGCTTTATCTTTGGCTTTCATTTTTATATTTTTTGCCGCAATAGTTGGTTCTTGGCTTCTGTTTTGCTTTTCTACAGAATCTACTAACTGTAAATCTTGTTTGAATTTACTGCCTTCTTTTATTATTGAATATTTTTTCTTTCTTTCTTCATGTTGCCTTACTAATTGTAACATCCAATCCTTTGTTGTTTCTATGTATGTTAGTAAGCCAATAGTTGTTGTCTTGTATGACAATTCCAGCTGAATAAGACCTCTTCCACCTTCTTTACGGGGTATGTATAGACGGTCTACATCAGCCTTTGGATGATGCATCTTATGCTTAGAAAGAAGCTTTCTTGTTTTAGCATCCATTCGCCTGATGTCGTTTAGAGTCCAGTTTAAGATGTTGAAGCTATATTGGACAACTGGGATTGCAATGCTATTAATGGCCATAACTCTGTTCTGTGAATTTAATTCAGTTTTTAATATCATTCGTAGCCTTCTATAGTAATCTTTACGCACTATTTCTTTCATTTTTTTATGGTGAATGTTTTCGCTCTCATTTACACCTAGGTATTTATAAGCTTCTTCTGGTTTCAATTCTTTTATTGCACAATAAGATAATAATCTTTCTTCTTCTTCTTCTTCTTCTTCTTCATCTTCTTCTTCTTCTTGTCTTGTCATGAGGTTGGCGACCATGGCACTCCACAATTTCGTATCCTTTTTTAGTTTTTCATGAATTTTGTATCTGTTATTTCTACTACAACTTGTCCAGCCATACATTTACACAAGTTCGTAAGGTAAATTATGCATCATTTTCTTCTATTCGTTTTGTCCTCAACCTGTCTTGCGAGTGTCTGACTTTTCAAGCCCTCTTTCTCCATTATGTGCCCAATAAATTTCAACTGTCTCTTTCTGTTGTTAAGTATGAGTGTCGTTTTTGTTTATATTTTTTCTAAAACTTTGTCGTTGTTCAGTCCATGGTAATCTGAACATCGGTCTTTCGAAGATCATTTCCTTTTTTCCAAGTATATTCTTCAGCTATGGGGCGATTGTCCATTATTCGGTATCAAATAGCAGAAAAGATATCACTTAACACTTCAAGTACTCTTTTCTTTGTTTCTAACAAAAGTACCGTGTTCCTTAATACCTTGCCCTGCTTTCACAATGCATCTTTGTCTATCCAAATGCGTGTTCAGATTTCAGTATCGCCCTTTCCATTCTTTGATGGAACACTTCTAGGCATTTTTGTATCCCCGATTTGTAATCTGCATCTTGGATTCACCCTTTTGCTAACAATACTACATTTTATCATATAGCAGTTAATGTTTAACCCTTTCTTTTCGCTTACCTTCGTTACTTTCTGTATGAGCTTTTGTAGTTTTCTTCCAGCGTCTGCGATTAACTCAAAGATGAATAATAAGGGCAAGTCTTTTTTAAACACTCAAAACATTTATATATACTCTGTTTTGTAATCTAATGTAAACAAAGCAAGTTCTAAAAAGTGATGGATTTTTAATCTATTAATTTTATATATACTATTATTTAAACGTCATTTTTTAATGGATGACCATATTTGAGTAGACGTTCAGTTTATTCATTTATTTAGAGAATACGTATGCCAGTAAAAAATAAATAAATTTATTATTTAATAAATAGAAAATACATCATAGGATTCCGAAGTGAATTCTTTATTTAATCTACTGTTAATCTGAACAATATAAGATGCGTAAGTGATACAGTGCCGATAGCAGGCACAGAAAAGAAACTACAAGACCGGTAAATGAAGAAAGCGGAAAGAAAGGACTACAAATAAACTAAAAGAAAACTGAATGCATGGTCATCAGTGAAAAGAGGAGCTCGAAACGTCGTACAAATGGCAACAAAGATGAGAACAATAGTCCAAAAATGTAAATACTTGAAATACTACTTGATCTCAGAAATATAGATAAATACTAAGACAATATTTTGTATATCTCTTCAACTGGGAATTCAAGAGCTTCTTTCAATAGTTGTGTTTCTTTTATCATTTCAAGCGCACTTACTATTACTGGTAATATTCTTGTTTTTAATTTCTACATTTCAATTTTCAGATCTTTATACTTTGATAATTTTTCAAATTCCCTGAATGCTATGTTACAACCTACTGATTAAGCCATATCTATTAGTAGGCAAGTTTTTTCTTTTGGGTTTTTGGTAATTTTCCAGTCCTTGTAGATGGTGTAATCCCATAGAATGGTGACATCTTCTATTTCTGTAGCGTTGCTGGATGATGTTCATACCAGTGTTTGTTGTTCATATTATTATTATTTACATGTTGAATAATATTTTCATCATTGTTGTCACTATTATAAAATTTTATCTGTTGGGTCCATCTACCTTCATCAGGTGCTTATCAATTCGAGTAACCTTCAATGTATTTCGAACTGGACCCTTTATTTTATCTACAGGCTCAATTTTTATTATTATACATGCGGAATATTGCTCTCACCATTGTTGGCGTTATTACATTTTAGCTGATTTAGCCATCGGCTTTCATCAGGTGCTTGTCGATTTCATTAACCTTCAGATTATTTTGAAAAAATGTAGACTGGTTGCGAACTAAGGCTAAAGAGACCAGTCTGCCCAAACTATTTAACCCATATCTGGAGGAAAGGGACAAATAATTATCTTTCCCAAAGGTATTTGCGTCTAAGTGTAAGCAACGAATTCAACTAGAAATCGAACTCATCTCTCTGATTTGTCATTCCGAGCCGATATCTACTGCACCGCAACGCACATCCGGGTTGTCGCCAAAGAAAGATAATATTCACGTTGTAAGCAAAGGGAGATAACATTAGCCCTCACTCAATTTTATTAAAATTAGGTGCGTATGTTGTATAATGAATAACTGTTCGGAATGATAAATCAGAGTACTGTGTTCGAATCTCAGTTTAGTTTATCACTATAATTGACTCACAAATACACTTTGAAAGCTATGAATTTATCTCTACCCAACATCGCAGTAAACTGATCCTTGGTTGACAACGAGAAATTGCAACTTACTACAAAATTTCAACTTACTGCGTAGTCAGTCACGATTAGAAAAGGCATCATCATCGCCCGACTGTCTATCACGTATGTCACTTAACTAACTGGTGTACGTTTTCTCGTGCGAGTATATATTTTTACAAAATATTTCAAAAAGCTTTAAAACAAATTCATTTATTACCAAATCATTTTCAAAAAATTTGATGAAATATTATAATTATCTGCTTTTAGGGTAAAAAACAAAATCCTATTATTTTTCTTGTCTAAAGCTTTCAGATTTTGTAGCTCAGACAAAGATAGGAGCTGTCTAGACTGAGTAGGAAGGTGATCTATTTGTTTCTAATGCCTAATATCAGTCATATTTTGTGTCTACGTACGCTTGTGTTTAATTCAAATGTTACAAGCACATGTACATTGCTTATACAGACATACGCAAATGTGTTACATACGCACGTACAATTTCAGAGGCAAACAATGTGTGACGGGAAGTTATCCTCATCATCAGTACATGGCTCCGGGTTGGAAAGCAGAAATGGTGTTTGCTGTTAGTAGATGGGGTGTGTTAATGAATAATTAAATGGTCAGCGCCTGTCTCTTCACATACGTTTGTTAAAGAACATGGCATAGTCTAAAACGTAAATGAAATATACTGTAGCACACTCCTTGTCATACTCCTGATTAGGTTTGAAAAGTTTCTGTATTAGAATTCTCGCCAGACATGTTAGCATTTGTGGACTGATAAAAGCTATATATTGTGATTTTGTTTAGGTAAAATAATGAATATTCCAAAATGACTATTGTATAATGTTGTTGTCTGAAATACGTATATTCCAATGCCAAAACAAGGAAATTCTTTGGAATTATTGGAAGCAGCTGGTAGCCTTTTGCAAAACATTTTAATCATTTTACCCTAAGCAAAGCGGGACCACCATTAGTGATCAGTGGGTTACAGTGAGAGAAGTAACTGAGTGCAGTTATGATAAAAGATGAACGGTATTCAAGGAGATAAAAGATGGCAAGTGGTGTTGAATCTGAATCTTTGGAGATTGTAGCTATCAGGAAAGCAAGTAAACGAAATGGAGTCCCACAGGTGGAAAGTGCGAGAAAAGAAACTGTTACAGTATAAGAAGTGGTTACATTTAACTATTTAAATGGTAAAAGAGTGGGACCTAGATGCCAATCTAGTAGCACGCTTAAATTCGTGTAGATGGGGCACTAGAGATAAACCTTGTTATAGCAGTTTCCATTAAAATATTTGTAGAAAATACAAAGCAAAGCCACATCACGGCGGTGAGAAAATTACTGAAGTCGAGGTGTCAAGTCAGGGTTGTTTACATTGCAGATCATTCTTTGGATTTTGTCGAAAAGCTCGAGGTGAATAGTAAGACTCAGTTAGCTAAGTGCCATACGTGATACGCGAATGGGCGATCATGTCTCGAAAGAGTAGGTTCCGATTCCCTTCTGCGGTAGACTGATTACCAGCTAAGGCTATAGATCCCAATCTGTCCTGTTATTTAACACATAACTGGAAGGAAATGACTGATTAATATATTTCCCAATGGTATTTGTGCGTAAGTGAATGCAAGAAATTAAACTGGAATTCGAACTCGGCTCTTTGATTTCTCGTTCCGAACCGATATCCACGGCACCAAAAACGAACAGTAATCAATGCACGGACTAATGGTAGGTTTATAAATTTGCCAGATGGACTCTGACGAAAACAAAACAAAACTTTCTGGTTCGACACAGGGACCCAGCCTTCCTCTTAGTAGATTCAACCACACGAAGTACAATTTGATAATAATTATCATCATCTACTCAAAGAGAATATGTAAGTGTAGCCTTGTGTGGAACGAAGTAAAGTTTAATATTTGATGATTACCGTCTGACGAGATTGTATAAGCTGTTTGTCGTCCTAAGTCTATGAGCAATGCTATGCAAGGCACAGCCAATGTTTTCTTAGAGTGTAAGTTTTGGCTTCGTATCAAACGAAGCGCTACTTAATAAGTCATGATCAGCTTCTACTTCATGTTTGCAAATTGGGACCCAATTCCCGACTCATAAATGTTTATTAGCGTAACACCAGCGACCGTTTGGTGCACCCATTTCGTGCTCATCTTGAGCAGAGTTAAAGGTTCAAAATTAATTATCACATTTTTCTTTTTTTTAGATTACCTTAGCTTGGCGTCTTGTGACAATGTCGATTAATTTTCATGATCTGTGTCTATTTATGTAGTGTAGGAAACACTTGACCTTGTTCCGAACTACGTAACTTGAATATGCAATGATTAGCGTCTAATTAACCTAGAAATCATCTGTCCCAGTATCAAAAGTACGCTATTTAACGTATATAATATTCAGCATTTACTTAAGTAGTGAAAGGAAAATTACCACGTTGAGCATATTTAAATAAAATTTCATTAGTAATTATCAACGTCGGTTTTCTATTAAGTGTTAACTTAAAACAATTGTTGATGTGGAATTTCAGTTTCTGACAACCATCTTTTAATCTTTTTGAGCATTTCACGACAAACAAGGTGGAACCTCTACCAATGCACAAGGGAATACAGTGAGAGAAAAACTGGATACAGGGGGTGTTGCAGAAAAGATAAAAAATGAACGAGATCCAAGGAGATAGAAAGTAGCAATTGGCATTGCGTTTAAATTTTTAGAGATCAGTAAAACAATTAAAGAGAAGGGTGTTCCACTAGCGGGAAGTGCGAGAAAATAAACTATTGAAGTAGAAGAGAAGGTTAAATTTAATAATTTGAACGGTAAAAAGGTGGGACCTAGATGCTAACACGCTTAAATTCATTTGCTTGGAGCACCAAGGAAAAAATCACGTCAGAGCAAATGCCATGAATGTATTTGTAAAATAGACAAGGTAGAGTCACATTACATCGGTGGGAAAATGGCTGACGTCGAGATGCCAAGTCAGAACCGATTATCTTACAGATGGTTCTTTGGATATTGTCGATAATCTCAACCAGATATGGCAACAGTATTCGTTGCATGGACGAATGATAGATTTATAAATGTACAAGATGGACTCTGACGTGAAGATTCTCCAGCAGTAACTTATTTTTCTTTTCATCTCCTGTAAATATATTTAATTTTGTAAGTGTTATTTAATGAGATTGTTCAAATTTTGTAGAATTTTGTAATTCAGAAATCTTTTTTCTATCTAAACCCACTTCTTCCAGACACGTTAAAACTGACGTCTCCTATTATCCATAAAATGGGGTGCAAAAGTAGGTATATGGTAAGGAAATAAGAAAAATATTCACACAAAACGTATTATATTGACTATACAAACATTTGTTGCTGCCGAAATACACTTTATATATATATATATATATATATATATATATATATATATATATATATATAGTATATCGAGGCAGCAAGTAATTTTCTAAACATATTCTGTTAAATATAAGAGACAATGAATGTCTAATATGTTTAATCATGAGCCGTTCTAAACGTCGTATTTTTGCTTTAATTTCAGTTGAAAATAAAGACAAAAATTCTCCAACATTTGGATAATTATTTATTGGTTTTCTTCTAAGCTTTCGGCTTACATGAACCATCTTCATAGAGGTTGTTTAAACAATCTCTTTGAAGATGGCTCATGTGAGATGAACAGCAGGGGCGCCTGACCATATGTGTCACATCAGTACTCCATGCACGGACGAATGGTTGATTTGCATATATGAAGGATGGATTCAGGCGGGAAAAACATCCTGAACCTACATAAGGACCCAAACTTTCTAGCATTAGATTTAGCTATTGACTCAAGGTAGTGGTTCTACTTGATATTTGAAGAGAGGATAAGGCCAAGTGTATTGCTCATACGGAGACTCGCTCGGTTCATGCCTATGGGAGGCAGGAGAGGTTGCCTGTGATAATTGACAGACAACAGCTTGGTCTTAGACGCATTGAAATTTACAAGCCACTTCTGACCCAAATTCACCACAGAATGTAGATCCCTCTCAAGATCAGCAGCGAGATTATGTTTGTCTGCCACGCCGGATTTCTTACTGATGCGGGAGTAAATTGTGGTGTCATCTGCGTAGATGCCTACATGACACTTGATCTTGTCTGGAAGGTCATTTATGAAATTAAGGAAGAACGTCGGACCTAGGATAGAGCCCTGAGGGACACCAGCGTTTGTACAGTAGGATGTGGAGGCATGCCCATTCAAGACAACTTTCATTATGCGGTGATTTAGAACTTATTGAATCAGATCAAGCAAGCGTCCGGTAATAACTTAACCCCGTAGCTTTCATAGAAGGCCAGAGGGCCAAATGCTGTCAAAAGCCTTGGAGATGTCCAGAGCAACAGCACGAGCCTCGCTGGACTCCTCAAGGGCATAGAACTTGTACTCCGTAATGGTCGTTAGCATGCCGGTCGTGGACCTGGCAAAGCGGAAGCCATACTGCCTGTCAGAGAATAGTTTATGGGCAGTAAGATATTGAACTATTTCAGCATTAATAATGGCCTCGAGAACGTTCCCGAAAATTGGTAGAAGGTTGATAGGGCGATAGTTGGATGGGTTCGAGGGTTCACCAGAATTCTTAAATACAGGAACGATAGAAGAGGACTTCCAGCATGCAGGAAAATAGGTAGTAGAAAGGCAGTAATTATACAGTTTAGAGAGGACAGAGGAGAGTTCAGGGGGCACATTTCGTAAGGAAAATCACCGGGATACCATCACCACCGTTCGCCATATAGGGGTCAAGTTTTGATATTACTCGAGATACTACTGTCGGGGTAATGTATACATCGTTCCGTTTAGCCTCAGTTCTAATAGAGAAGTCGGTTGAGGGTACTCCAGATGAGTCGAATGACGAGTTCGATGAGAATCAGCATGCAAAGCACTCGGCCTTGTTCGCTGATGCTGTGGCGACCACAAATTCAATGATTAAGGGAAGGATAGAGGATTTGCTATTGTTCAGCGCCCGTTTGCATTACCGCCAATAGTTCTTGAGGCGAAGTTGCGCCCAGCTATGCGCTGTCTCATTCTCTTAGCAAACAACCTCTTGGCGTCATTCAGGATTCTCTTGCACTCATTATGAGCAGACGTGGATAGGCACCTATTGTGATCAGATGCATGTCTCCGAAATAGTCGGAAATAGTGATTCCTGTGGGCAATGGCGGCCGACCAGGCTGGAGAGAACCAAGGGGAAGAATGATGTTTGAGGCGAAACTTCCTGGTAGGTATCAAGGCATCAATGCCAGCTTTCACTCAGGAAGAAATCTCAGAGGCACAATCATCAACTGGGAGATCGATCACTTTTCCCCAAGGGACGTCGCATAGGAAATCGCGAAAGCCGCTTAGTCAGCAGTAGGAGGTCCTATAGTTAGGAGGCTCCTGGGGGGAGTGAGAGTGGAGAGAAATATTAAGAGAGAGACAACAGCATGATCTGAGTTGCCGAGAGGGCAAAGCTGAGAGACTTGGCAGCATTCAGGTGTAGAGGTAAAGCATATATCTAGTAGAGAGGCGTGTCCAGAAGAAGTGCTGGGAAGGCGTATGGGGAAGTCCACTACTTGCATAAGGGATTGAGAAATGGCAAAATTCATGGTGTGGATGCCAGCTGAATCAGTAACAGAGTCTTTAAGCCACTCGGCATGATGGGCGTTAAGATCTCCGAATACAAATATATGAGCGAATGGGTGGGAGGAGTAGCCTTATCTTTATCGTCAGAAATGCTGTCTAGAAGGGAAACATCCTAAACAGAATTCAGAATTTGAATCGATTCGCCCAAAGCCCTGATCTCAATATAATTGAACATCTATGGGATATTTTGGATAAAAAAGAAATTGATAAATCTAATGTGACTTTGCAAGACACACTTTGGGAATAAATACAAGCTGTTTGGCAGGAGATACCACTCGATACATTGAAGAAGCTTGTGATGTCAATGTCTGACAAAATGAAGGCTGTGATCAAAAGAAAAATTCAATTTACTAAACATTAAATTTATTTTATGACAGGTATTTTTTCTTGTTAAAGCATTTGTTGAGTAAATCAAATCAAATTAATTGTTTCTGTCAATATGCCTAATAAAAGATACATTAGTTCTTTTCTGAATACTTTTGCACAGTACTGTATATATATATATATATATATATTAATGAAAACTTCTTTCAAACCTCCTTTATTGAATACGGCTGACAAGGAAAATGTAACTGACTTTTTAATTTTTTCAGCAGCTTAACATGTTTCAGTTTTATTGGAAAGAAATAAAAAATAATCTGTAATTTTTATCGTTCCAAGCACTTTCGGCCAATTGTACAGCCATTTTTAAGGTGTTTATGTCACTTCGTTGTAATTTTTCGTTTTTGACTGTTACGCAATAATCTATTATGTTTTGTTTTTGGAAAAAGGAGCGTTCATTTCAATCCCTCACTTCCCGTGTGCAATTGGAAATATGCATACTCGAGTATGTAGGGTAATCTAAGTCTGTTCTATGAAGCATCGGTTCACGGGAAGAAGCTGCTTGTGTGAAATTTATATCTCAATGAAATACGAATGAAATGAGAGTGCTTCGCTATAATGTGCGTAGCATGGTGGGTCTTAGTAGTGAAGGCTAGAACCGTTGAAACTAAGGAATGTAGTTCGTCTGAACTCTTTCCATGTAAATAGCGATAGAATAGCGAGAAACTTGCGATATTTTGTCTGTGGAGAAAAAGGATGTATGGTGAAAAATAATTCAAAGTCACAGAGACGCTTTTAGACATTTCTTCTTCTTCATATGCCGTGTTCCCTCAGGGCGTAGGCGAACATGGACTTCCACTTTGCTCTGTCTCTCAATATTTTTTCTCTTGGTATATGTTCTAAGCCTCGCCTCGCCATTCATTTGCTCAAACCTAAGAAGTACGTCCCGCGCTGCTTTCCTCTGTCATTCCTTCGCTATATCTGACCTATGATTATTACATTTTCCAGCCCCTACTTTCTCATTATGTGTCCCAAGAACCTCATTTGTCTTTTCCTGATATTTAGTATCAGTTTTCTTCTCGTTTGCATCCTTTCCAACATCTCATCGTTACCCACGTGCTCCGTCCATGGTATCCTCAGTATCCTTCTGTATAACCACATTTCTGCTGCTTCAAACCTCTCCTTCATCCTTGATGAGATCGTCCAACATTCACTTCCATAGAGAAAGACAGATATCACATAGCAATCCAGCACTCTTTTCTTTGTTTCTAATGAAATTTTCCTGTTTTTCAGTATTCTGGTTAGCTTTTGAAAAGAGTCTTTGTTCGAGACTGAAATGCAAAGAGTGAAAACCTCCATCTCATATATGGACACAGTACTCTATCACTGGCTTTATCTTCACTTTGCACAGGTAGAGGATACAATCAGGTTGCAAGTATTTAATGTAAAGGTTCAATGAATTAAGGCGATAGATTAAACAAGCCATCTTTGCACATAATGTGGAACAGAAATTTCAATTATGTCTCTCTGAAATCATTGAAAATATGTCCAATGTTGCAAAATTCACTTGTATGTTTAGTATTTTTTAATTTGTAAAGTTTTCAAAAATTTTCTCAAACAATTAGTAACAATTACTTCTACATTTCCACTATTTCTGCCTAAAAACAAGTTTTACATCGGAAGAAAGAAAAACCTTAATACAAATCAATGAATTGTTTTATGATTTTTATCGTTCCCCTCGAATTTTGAAACCTTAAATTTATTTTATTTATTTATCTATTTATGACTCCCCGTGAAGTAGCGAAATACCTTAATTAAATTTGGTAAATTTAATAGTGAATTTTGAATTAAGCAAATAGGCTGTATTCCATACAATTTAAACTGAATAGAATTCAATCAAATGCTGATGAAAACGGTATATCTGTTTAGGAAATGTCGGATACAAGATTATCGAATTAAACCAAATAATTAGAAAAGAAAAAAAAAACAAAAAATCAGGTTAATCGATTGTTCTGTGACGCTGACAATCATAGAAGAAGCGTGAAACGAGAAGGTAAAATATTCTGTGAAATATCGCTTCTCAGTTCTGAATTAGCACAGCAAATAAAAGGCAACAGACAAGAAGCAGCATGCTTATTTCTTCATATTTGATTGAATTTAATTAAATACAAAATACGGTCGGTAAGTGTAAATCATAGATATATATATATGTTTACACACACACACACACACACACACACACACATACACATATTTACACGTAAATATATATATATATATATAAAAATATATATTTAATATTTAACGAAATATATATACAGTCCTGTCTCCGTTTTCAATAGTTTTCTTTTTATTATTTTTAGAATTATTTTTCTCTCACTCTCTCTCTCTCTCTCTCTCTCTCTTTCTCTCTTTCCTCGAAGTTATTCTCTCCTCCTTTTTCATTTACTCTCCCTCTTCCGGTGTTAGTATATTTTGGGTGTAACCTTTATTGGATTTCCGTGCATGACCTGAAGATACCTAACGGTTGAAACCCGGGTAGCTTAGTACGTACTCCAAAATTTCTAAGTTTATATATATATATATATATATATATATATAAATTTCATACTAAGCAAAAGGAGGATTGCCACTGGTGAGCAAACGGTCACGATGAGAAGAAAAACAAGGAGAGAGATGATGGCAATTGACGATGCATTTAACTTTTGGAGATTGTAGTTATAGAGGAAGCCGGTTATAGGGGAAGCAGGAATATATATATATAAATATATGTGTGTGTGTGTGAGAGAGAGAGAGAGAGAAAGAGAAAGAGAGCTTTAAATGAACGCACAGTTTTCAACACATCATTAATTACTGCGTTGCAGTCAAAACGTGAGGAGAAAATAACAATAGCAGAGACATAACACTATTGACATTGGCCAGAGAAATAGCTGAAAGAGATCGGATAATAAGTAATTGTGGTACAGTGTATATCAGCTCGGAACGAGAAACCGGGGAGCCGAGTTCGAATTCCAGTTAAATCCATTGTATTCACTTACGCGCAAATACCCTTGGGAAAGGTATTAATCCGTCTCTTCCTTCCAGTTATGGGTTAAATAGCAGGACATATTGGGTTCTATAGCCTTGGTCGCCAACCAGTCTACAGCAGAAAGCAATGCCAATCTACTGCGGTATAATATTCTACCCAGTCAGTCATATCTCTTTCGAGACATGATCGCCCAAGCATGTATCACATATGGCACTTAACTGACTGAATTACGAAATATAGTGATTTGGCTATATTTCTAAGATGAGGCAGTATTTACAGTATTTACGTTATTCGCACTAGTGTCCTCATCTTTGTTGCCATTTGTACGACGTTTCGGCCGTTGTACACTCCTGACTTCTTCAGGTGCTTGGAATTTCAAACCGAGTCCATTATTACCTTTATTTGTAATAAAGGTTTTGGATCGAAATTCCTAGCACCTGAAGAAGGCCGGAGTGTACAACGGCCGAAACGTCGTACAAATGGCAGCACATGTAGGACAATAGTCCTATAACATAAATATTGTGGAATATTTTTACATTACTTATCTTCAGCAAAAGGATGTATGTTAGAATAATGAGAAAAAATTAAATAAAAAAACGGACTAAATTATTCCTTGTTGGTCGTTTTCAACAAAACATGCTTTAATAAATGTTTGCTACCGATATATATATATATATATATATTTGTCATCCACATACAAGCCTGTTTCGCTGTGTCACGGCTCATCAGTGTGGCTAGACACATCCACTTGCTTCTGATCGGGAACGAAACTCTACCGATTTGGTGTCAGTCGGAGTCGCTACTCCATTTGCTTACCAGTGGCGGTTCTGCTTTGCTTCGGATTAATTGAATATATATATATATATATATATATATATATATATATATATATATATACTTACAAAATTTGGAATACGTACTAGGCTACCCGGGTTTCAACCGTTAGGTGTCTTCAGGTCATGCACGGAAATCCAATAAATGTTACTCCCAAAATATACTAACACCAGGAAAAGTGGGAGTAAATGAAAAGGAGGAGAGACTAACTTGGAGGAAAGAGAGAGAGAGAGAGAGAGAAAGAGAGAGAGAAAAGAGAGCGAGAGCGGAAAATAATTAAAAGAAAAAAGAAAACTATTGAAGACGGTAACAGGAATTGTATACTACCAAAAAGAATTAATAGACTGATGAAAAACAGAGATTCATTCGGGTTCAGAAGTACATTGGATTTCCTTTTGAAGATGCCAGCATTTTGACATTATTTCACTTCTCGCAGTCAACAATTCGTCTTTATTTCTAACATTTATTATAGCCAGCTTTTCCTCCTGGCACAACCTGCAGCAAATAGTTCCACGTCAATTTCCCGCTTTCACCTTCCTTAAAATGCTTCACTTCACGCAGGGGTTTCTTCCATAGGATTCTTTTAACTGCCATGCGCAGTCAACCAGCCTTGTGTCACTTTTATATATATATATATATACCTTAGGATAACATAGTTATCAAGATTTGATTCTAAACACACACACACACACACACACACACACACACACACACACACACACACAAAAATAAAAATAAAAATAAAAAAAATAAAAAAACACCCTGAAATTCATCCTGCTCTAAAAGATTGCTGTCTGCCCATTTAAATAATCTATGTTTCCACAATGTATTTGATACAGACAAAATCATTCTATTTTAATTAAAAAAAACTACAAGGTTTCATTTTTAACTTATGCTCTGTTAAAACTTAAAATTAATTTTTATTTTACTAAATAAAAGACCTACACAATACTAAATTAGTTTTCTTACCTACAGTATACTTTAATATACCATAATCATTTAATCACATTGATAATATAATCGTTTTAGCCCTTTTACTCATGAAGTAACTTAAAAAAAATCAACTTGCTGTTAACAATTCTTTAACTAATTAAGTTTTATGTGGCTCCACTAGATAACTTGGTCAAACAAAATAATTTAATTAATAATTATGTTTCATTTATAACATATATTTTAACATAAATAAAAAGATGATTATTATTTTATTAAAATAAACTACCCACAAAAAACTAAATTGTTGTTCTAAATACAGTATAACTAAAAATATTACAATTATATAAACTTATTCTGACTTAAACTTTCTATCACCTTTATTCATAGATAGTAGTTAAATAAAATCTATTGTTCAAAAATAAAAACATAAAATCCAACCCCCTGATAAAATTATTGTCTACCCATTTAAAAAAATCTAGAGGCTCCACTATGTATTTTACCCAGACAAAATTTAAAAAATGAGATATCTAGATCTAAGCGATCATGCTGCCCCCTTTCCTAACCCAAATGTTTATCTCTATGATTACATAATTCAAAATGCTGATTGACTAATTTTGACACACCTAAAAGCATTTCCTCCAAACACTATTTCCTATTTTTTAAATATCCATGAATACCGTTTTCACCATTTATTTTAACATATAACCTGAAAAGGAATAGTTTTGTGCCGAAAAATGAATACGCCGATGATACCTGTACGCCGATGATACCACAGTATAAGCTCGTCTCGATCAAAAATCTGGTGTTGATGATAAGGTGAACCTTGCGGCTGAGCTTGAATAGGACCTCCAATCCGTGGTGGATTGGGGTAGGAAATGGCTCGAAAAAATTCAAATCTTCCAAAACGAAGCTGCTGTCAATTAACCACCACAGACGACGGCACCTCCCTCCCATTAGCATGGAACAGGCATGCCTCTCAGAGAGTAAAACACTACGTCTGCTTGGCCTGACACTCTCAGCGGACCCCAAGTGGAATGACTACGTCGAATCCATTGCTAAATCCGCTGCTATGAAAGTTGGCTCTCTGTGCAGGGCCTGGAAATTCTTTCCGCCTGAATCTATCCTACACTTATACAGATCTACCATCCGCCTGTGTTTTGAATACTGTTGCCACATCTGGTCGGGTGCCCCTGATATTCTCCTCGGGTTTCTTGACAAAATACAGCGAAGAATCTGTAACGTGACTGATACCGACTTAGCTGACCGCCTGCAGTCACTCTCTCACCGGCGTGATGTGGCTTCCTTGTGCCTCTTCTATAAATACTTTCATGGCTTCTGCTCTGATAAACTTAAATCACTGGTGACCCCTAGGTGTGAGTTTGCACGAGATAGTAGATTGGCAACTTTTACAGTGAAACCGATTAAATGTAACCGCAATTTCTACTCCAACAGCTTCTTTTCTCTCACTTCCCGCCTGTGGAATTCCTTTCCGCATGCTTGCTTCCCCGACGGCTATAAGCTCCAGGATTTTAAATGTAAGGTCAACAGACACCTCCTAACACATTAACCCTCCCATTCTCTCCAACGCTCCCCCTATGTACATCCTAACTCGTCTATCGCCCTGTATAACCCTCTGCGCTAATAGTGGCAGTGGAATGCCTTGCTTGGGGTGACATGAGATATATATATATATATATATATATATATATATGTGTGTGTGTGTGTGTGTGTGTGTTAGGGAGTCACCCATTTTAAATATATAAATGGACTCGTCTACGGCATACAAATGATCCTGCCTGCAGAGAACGGCAGGGTGTAAAACAGTGAGTGGGAATGCTGACAATTTTTGTTTTGGAGTTGTTGCTTATTTCACTTTTTGAGTGGATTTTTACCTGACAGACCGTTACTTTGTCAGTCAAAATCATCAAAAGTAAGTGAGATTTTGTTGCTACTATTGGCTACGTGTTTCGTTTGTATTGATACCAGATCCCGTGTTCGTCGTTTTTTGTTGCAGAGAAATAACAGGCTTCTGTCGACAGGAGCATCATAACGGAGGCCTCTAAAAGGCCGCAGTTCCTTGTTCCCTCCACATCGGCGTGGAGTGGTGGGAATGTTAAAAAGGGGAAGATTATTATAAACAAATGAAAGAGCGTTATGCCGCGTATATTGACGGTACGGAACTGCTCTCGGTTCCTGAAAGTCTGAAGGCTATCGAGCCGAGGGTAATCTCTCTACTGATGAAGGACCCTAAAACCAACAAATTCATAGGAGTCAAGAAAGTATTGGAAGAAGCAATTAAGAGCTTCAAGATTAAGTCCAAGATGGTGGCACGAGGCAGTCATGCAATGTGAGATGTCCTGCTTGGCACAATCGAGGAAGCTAAGGAGCTAACCAGGACAACATTAGCGACGAAGACATGGGTGGTTACTGGAAGTTCAACGTGTTCTTACTGGACAGACGGAACTTCCGGTGCCTGCTAATTAACTTAGTGCAGCGGGCGTTAACTGGGAGAGTCCTTGGAAATAAGTGGTGGGAGAACCTTAAAAATAGTATTAGGTCTTCACCACCAAGTTCAGCAAACGGCTTAAACTAGCTAAGGCTGACAAGGTTTGCAATTAGTTGCCGAGTCTTGTGCTGTGAAGGGCCGAACAATTTAAAGCAACCTCAGTTTGATACGCCCGATCATAGAGGAGATAAAAGACGACGAAGAAGCCGCACTGATCAATTTGGATCAGTCCAAGGCATTTGATAAGGTTGTCCATCGTTACCTGGTGGCTTTCCTGCAGGCCGCTGGATTCGAAACTTCCGCCGCTGGATTAGCCTTCTGTATCAATCCCCCACGGATGTGGTACAGGTGAACGGAAAGTTGTCGGGCGTTCTGGCGCTGTCTAGGTCGGTCTGACAGGGTTGTCCACTGTTGCCCCCTACTTTATACTTTTGCGTTGAAGCCCCTCCTTCGCCGGCTAAGCGACAGGGTGTGCAGTCTGGCCCTACGTGGAATCACTGTCCCTCGTGGTGCTCGAGCCAGGGTTTCCACGTACGCCAATGACGTCACTACTTTTGTGTCCTCTCGAAGTGACATCGAGCTGGTAGAAAAGGCGCTTGAACGGTACGAACAGGTGACAGGGGCTAAGATTAACCGCAACAAGTCGTCCAACTTGCAGTTAGATGCCTGGCAGACTGTTACCCTCCCGAGGCACTTTAACTGGACGGACGGCCCTGTCCGCATTCTTGAAGTGTGGTTTAAGCTCGACCTACAGTTGGAGAAAAATTGGTCAGAAGTACTAGCAAAGGTCGGCGCGTCGGTCGTGATTTGCAGTCAAAGAATGTTGTCCATAAAGAGTTTGGCTGAGGCGTGTGGTTCATACGTCTTTCCCATTATCCTTTACCGGTTGCCACTTTGTAAACGACGTAGGATGGCGATTGAGCGTTTGCTATTCTCCCTTCTGTGAAGAGAACGCAAACATTTCGTCTACAAACGTGTCTGTTACCAAGGTCCGTGTCGTGGGGGTCAGGGAATGCCGTACCTGACGGGCCACAAGGTCGTGTCAAGGTTGTTTTTTCTCAGGCGTGCGACTTTGGAAGACTCATTTATGGCGGGGATAGTAATGGATATGTTCCCTAACCTTACTATCACTCCCCCATATCTCGAGGCGGTGTCGTAAGCCTCGAGGGCGATCGAATTTTCTCCTCGAATATCAGGTGGCCTTGCGGGTCATTCCACGGTCTAGTGACCTTTCACGGCCTAAGTGAATCTTCTATCGTGGGTTAGTGGAGGGCGCCGCGAAGGATTCATTAGGTGATGTGCTCCGCTTGTCGAAGGAGGAGTTTCGCTTGTTCTTGTCTTGGGTGCCGTGTACCGATTATCTCAGCAGCGTTGAGTTTCGCTCACCTGGCGATTGGCTCGGAATCGCTTGTCTCTCAATGACAAGACCTTCATATGGGGCCTGGCGGATTTGCCAGATTGTGAACACTGCAACCTTGGCTTGGAAGAAACGGCTTCACACGCCTTCTAGCATTGTTAGCAGGTTCGCCTTCTATGGGACCGTGTCGGCGAGTTGACTGCTCCTATCGCGCCGCTGGAACTTGTGATCATTGATCGTGCATTGGCCTGCGACAATGTGTCGCCCCTGTTCTCCGGAATGAATCGTATGGTGTTTCTGTCATTGCTATCCACAGCTCGAATGGTGATTTGGACGACGCGAAAGGAAGAAATCTTGAGAGGTCAGTGTCTTTCACATCAGGATCTGATCCAATATTGTGAGCACCTAATCAAAATAAAGATTAGAACTGATTGGAAACGTTTGACTTCGACAGCCTTCAGCAAATGGTGGTTAAATGTGGCGAGCCTGGTTTGCTTGAATGGGGCTAGCCTTGATTTTCTCTTATAGATCTACTGGTTATATCGGGATGAATTCCTTTGGAACCCTCCCCTGGTTGAGATAGCTCCCTTTTATGTACCTAGTTAATGTGAATGAATGTGTTGCTAGCCAGTATCCAGCTCTCTCTTTTGTTATGATCCAAGTCGAGATTCCCAAGCTTCCCCGTTTGTTTTGGCCTCCTTTTATCTCGGCAGGTTCAGCCTTTGATTTTCTCATGTCATTAATTATTTTTACCCACTTCCTTAACGAGTGTGCTTCTTGATTTCGTCATTTGACTGAATACAACTGCCACTCTTTTTTTCTGGGATGGATGGGTCTTACTAACATTTATTTTATTTTAGTTTGAAAAATTATGTTGTATTTTTGTTTCTTTTTGGGTTCATCCCCTCTCATAATTTCATTTTTCCTTAAATGTTTTAAATTATATATTATATTGTATATAAATGAATTTTTATGTCGTGGGATTATTTTTCCTTAGTTTAAGTGACCCTTGAAAATATGTGGTATTGTGGTGTATAAAGGTTTGGGAGGTGATGGATGGGTTCTTTTACCGAATGCGCAAATTGTAATGTGTGATTGGGTCGTGATAGTGTTTAGCTAAGTATGGGATAGTTAAGGGAGTACCAACCTCTGCCCCTCCCCTTTCAACCATGTGCCATAATTTGTATTTTTATGCAAATAAATATTGTGTGTAAAACAGTGAGTGAGTGTAAGGCAGGGCTTGTAACGCAGTGTTTGTCACAGCAGTTGAACCGCCGCTAGTTGGTCAGCAAGAACATTGACTTATTACCAGAACTGACATCTTATCTACAAGATTGTATATATTTGACTCCTACTAACAAGTATTCTTAGTATTACTGAATTGTATTTATCGTGTACAGGTTGTATATCTCTTGTTCAATATATTTACAATTTTCCTCTTATATATGTTTGTTATTATTATATTGTGTGGTTTCTAACAAGAATCCACAACAATAAATATATATATATATATATATATACACACATATATACACATGCATATATATACATATACACGCGTTTTTTTTTTAATCATATCACCCCAAGCAAGGCGAAAACGCCACTGATGCGCAGGGGGCTACGTAAGAGTGAAAAGATTGGAAAAGAGAAAAACCGGAAACCACATCCTAAACAGGAAACAACGGATGAACCCGTTCACCTGTTTAATAGACGTGGGTGGAGTGTGAACCGGGAGATAGTTTGGTCTATCTACTCCAATTGAAGAAAATAAAATAAAATCAACTTGTAATTGAACAAGAAAAAGATCCTGAAGTTTGTCTTTAAAAAAATAAAATACTCCCTTTAGAAGAAGCAAGAAAATTTAAAAAACTGTTTTTATATGACAGATGGCATTTTAATGAGGAAATGGCGCCCAGTGGATGCCAGTCTAAATGAGGAGTGGAAGATAATAAACCAAATAGTTCTCCCGAAAGTCTACAGACTAGAAATATTAAACATAGCTCATTAAACTCTAATGTCAGTACATTTAGGAATAAATAAGACCTGTGAAAAAATATTAAATCATTTTTACTGGTCGAAACTTCAACAGGATGTTATCAATTTCTGTAACTTCTGCTGCACATGCCAGATGGTTGGAAAACCTAATCAAAAGATTCATCCGCCCCTCTGAAACCTATTCCAGGATTTGAAGAACCTTTCAGTAGAGTACAAGTTAATTGTGTTGGTCCTCTTCCGAAAAATAAATAAAATAAATAAATAAATAGGAAACTAATTTTTTTTTTAATCATATCACCCCGAGCAAAGCAGTAACGCCACTAATGTGTAGGGGGCTACGTAAGTGTGAAAAAATTGGAAAAGAGAAAGCCGGAAACCACATCCTAAACAGAGAACAAGGGATGAGTCTCTTCACTTGTTCAATAGACGTGGGTGGAGCGTTAACCGGGCGATAGATTAGTCTATCTACTCCAATTGAAAACAAAAAAAAAAAAAGGAAAAAGAGCGAAAAGATTGGAAAAGGGAAAGCCGGAAACCACATCCCAAACAGACGTGGGCGGAAACTGCAAAGAGCTTCCAGCCGAACCGAAAGCAGGACCGAAAAAGAGAGATGAAACGGGAACCCCTTCCTAAACAATAAACAAGGCGATCACCTTCTACTCCTGTCCAGAAGAAGTGGGTGGAGTGCGAGACCGGGCAATAGTAGGTACTAGTTACTCCAATTGAAAAAAAAACATGCGTTTACATAAGAATCAAAAACAATTTATGAAATCTAGCAAGGAACTTAGGTTAGTAACAAAAATAAATAGATAAAATAAGAGGCAAAAAAAAAGTTAAAATTAAATAAAGTGAACTAAAATCAGATAAATCAACAGGAAAAATACAACCACGCAAGAACTAACTTACCAGTTGCAGAGAAACCGACTTGAAAAAGTTAGGAAAATTTCGTAAATTATCCTGGAATTTTTTTTTTTTTTTAGATAGCTGCCGGCAAAGTAAATTTCAACAGGGAGGAGAGAGAGGGTCAGTGAAGTCATAGAGAGGGTGAAATACCTCGAAACATGTCCAGTCGACAGGTTGACGGACCAGAAAGAAAGGGGGGAGAAAAAATGGACGAAGTTCAAAGACTAACGACTCAAAGTTCTTTTATAGGAAGGTATCTCTAATAACAAATAGAACAGACCGTATATACCGAAACAAACCGTAAGAATCAAAAACAATTTACGAAATCTAGCAAGGAACTTAGGTTAGTAACAAAAATAGATATAAAAACCTCTAAGCATAATAGTATATATACTATACATATTTTTCTTTAAATATGTATCTATGTGTATATATATATATATATATGTATATATATACACATGCACACATATATACATACATACACCACACATGCAAACACATATATTAACATATACACGTATATATATATATATATGTATATACAAACACACCTACATACATACATGTATATACACATAAACACGTGGACATTCACACATTCATATGCACATATACATACAATTTTACAATCTAAAAAATTATAAAAAAACAATACAATAATATAACCATAAATATAATAATTATAAAAATAAAAAATAAAAAAACATAAAAAAATATTTCGTAGTAAAATGTTTCCAGCGGTACATTCAAGAGTTTTCTCCAAAATAAACACCTATTAAGTTAAATTAATGTAAATTAATTTAATTTACACTAATTTAAATCACAATCTAAATTTAGCTAGATTATTTTATATATTTATTTTTATGCCTGCATTTACATATTAATTCATTATGTTGATTAAGTAGTTCATTTGGATTATTATATTTGATAATATTCAATTTCTCCTCCAGGCATAAATTACATCTATCTCTGAATTTGTTGGGAATGTTAGCGCATTTTATAATCCTCCATTTGACCAGTGGGGTAAATCTTCCGTCATTAATATCCCAGTATTGTTTAGACATGGCAGTTTGATTTTACAAGTAGGCGTTGGAAAACTATTGTTTGTGGTTGTAAAGTCTCTGTTTCCAACTACCTGCAGATATCCCTATATAAACTTTTTTCTGCTAGGGTGCTCCACTGGAACAATAGTGGCTTCATAAACAGCTTTTTCCGAATTACACTTGCTATCAACGGAACAATTCGTTTTATTGGTTCAATTGCAGTAAGGTTTATATTACAAACGTTTGTTATAGAAGTCTCTGAGTAATTTTATATTATGAGAATTAATTATGTTTTGCATATTATTGGTAGTTAAATAAGTAATTTTACTAGTTTTTCTGTTGAATAATTTACTTAAGGGGTGGTGTTGGTGAAAGTGTTTGCTAACTAAATTCAAAAGGTATTTACCTATGTTTATATTGAACAACATAAAGGCGGATTGAGAATACAACTTAAAGGAGAGTTGAACCAGATTATTTTTCTTTTTCTAACTTTGCTTTTGTTTCCATTTCTAGATTTGTCTTTCGGGATTTCTTCATATACTATTTCATCTTTAAAATTACTCTTCTTCGTGCCTTCATATTATAATGTTGTATTCTCATCGAATATTTCCTGATTAGATGATAATTTATTAAATCTAATTTTGTCTATTTTAGGTTTTGTTTTATGATAGGTTTAGGATGATTATAATTAACATTAATATTGATTTAGATGTGGATGACTAATATATATATATATATATATATATATATATATATATTAGTCATCCATATACAAGCCATTTTGTGTGTGGGGTGTATATATATATATATATATATATATATATATATATATATGTGTGTGTGTGTGCGTGTAAGAGAGGGAATATGTGTGTGCGTGTAAGAGAGGGAATATAACTTTATGCTAAAAATTGTAAATACGTGCCGTAGGAAACTGTAACTAAATACTGATGATATCTTTTTTTATATTGCATATTAGAATAACTATGGATATATACAGGGTACGATGAGTAAATTTTCGCATTTTATATTTTTCAATTAGTGCACGCGCGTTCTTTGTTTTTGATGTATTCGACTGCACAATATAATGGACACCCACTGTATGAAAAAGAACACCATGACACAATTACCTTCACCAGAAATTTGGAAACAGCAAGCTCTACTGCTTGGCATTGAAACTTTAATATGAAAATTTCAGAGGACGCATGTAGACCTCTAGTAGGATTCGAACACGCGTTCACTACAATAAATAGTGATTAGATTTGACCACACTGTCTCGTAGCACCGCTAAATAAAAGCTCGAATAGTGCTTTTAAACACACACATCTCCCGTTTTCGAATTATTTGATACCATAGATCTATATATATGATACCTGTTATTATATATATATCGCTCATTCAGTAATGAATTAGAGCACTATAGCTGTTGGCATATGATACATCATGCGGTAAATGTCTGCCTACTTTTACCGAGCGCCCATAGCTCAGAAGTAGAATCGCCGACTGACGCCAATTCGGTTGGGTTTCAATTCTGGATAAAAAGCAATCGGATGTCTAACCGTACTGATGAGCAAGATTTCTTGAGTATTCAGGAAGGTAGAGGTGAATAAATATATTTAAATATGAGTATCCGTATGAGTATCCGTTGCACTTAAATAAAAAAAAACATATGTCAGTGTTAATGTACTGCCTCAGCATTTTCTTTTTCGTTTAGCTTTTTAAGGACACATAAAGACCAGTTTGAAAGCATAACAAGCAAAATAAAACAACCAGATAGCGAGAAACAGACAGGTTCTTAGGGAGAAAAGGAAACTTAATAGTCATATTTTCATATCTCAAAGAAAATGTTAATTAGAAAAAATGTCCCCAATATATTTTCTAGTATGTTTTGTGCTTCAAAAAAGTTTTGTAGTTTACCAATTTAGAATTTAGTTTCCGGGTCCTCATAAAGTATACTCATCCTTTTGCACTCCCAGAAGTGCTTTATCTTGTATCTCAGTGATGTTATCGCTTTGCTTGGGCTGAATAGATTAATTATATATATGCACTAAACACACACACACAAATATATATATATATATATATATATATATATATATATATATATATATTTTGAAAAATTTATTACGATCACTCCGGTGATTATAATAAATATTTCGATCCAAAATTGCTAGCACCTGAATTAATTCTCAAAATACGATGGCCGAAAAGTTTTAAACATGGCAGTAAAGATGACGACAATAGTCCTAACAATGTAAATGGTGTAAATACTACTTCATCTCAGAAGTATATATATATATATATATATATATATATTGAAACTCCTGCATTCGCTTTTGCGTATTCTTTGCCACCTTTCTTTTTAACCGTGTTACTATTTGATGTTTCTTCCCGCCACCATAATTCACAAAATATTCTGGCAATTTTATAAAGAACAGTTTTCGTTTTTTTTGTTTTTTTTTCATTTAACAGATGTGATATTTTCATCAGTTCAGAATGTTTCTTATTTGGATTTGACGCAAAGATTCCTGGAGTTTCTCTTCTTCTTTGACAAACGATGTCTGCTGGTGCTATCCCCTGTCACCTCAGACATTTTTCTCCCCCAAATTTGTTTTTTTCTACCCTAATTGTACGTATCAGTGGGACAGGAGAAATAAATAAGCAAATAATGTAACCTGATATAACACAGCTGAAGCACTTTTGTCTAAATAGAAGACATTCTTTCACACAATTCCCGTAAAAAAGTATTGCTGCAGACCAAAAATCCGGTCTTGAAGAAATTATTCAAATATATTTTCAAAATCTGAGAAATTCGTATTTATGATTATAAGAAAATAAAAATAATGAATGAGGAATAAAAAGATAAAATCATTAAACAATCAATGAATTCGAACAAAGTTATTCTGCAAAAATTGTCTCTGGTTATGAAGATAAATTATATTAGGCAAGAAAATCTCTCATTGGAAGATTGGGAGTTTGATAAGCGTGGAACCACCTCTTAATTGCTGTTGTTCGACGTTGTCCCAAAACAAAAACAAAATATTATGAAAGTATAAAAATAAATATTCATAGTAAAATGAGCAAGAATAAGTTTTGTAGCAAAGTCTGCATCAATGCATTTTGTAGGAAAATCGCCAACGATATATATATATATATATATATATTATCTGTAGTTGAAGACATCTAGTTGCATTTAAAATATTTTGGTATTATATAGCTATAAAACTTGAAATAGGGGTTGATATGTCGCTAAACAAAATACACCAAACAATGACCATGAAAGAACGGTTTCATGCCTGTAATTCATATAATATCTTACAAATTCTTAAATTTAAATCTAAATCTGAACTTATTTATAAATGGAAATTTGTTTGTTTGTGTGTGTGTGTGTGTGTGTGTGTGTGTGTGTGTGTGTGTGTTACTCTGAAAAGGCTGAACCGATTCTCTTTAAAATTTACACAGTTGTACTATAAGGATCTGCGAGTGTTCTTAGCTACTGTAGGTTTTGTGTCGAGGTACCCCTGATAAATATCGAAAATAGATAATCGAAAAAACTCGGTTATAGAAGGAGTGGTCCGATTTTAATCAAATTTGATACAATTATAGACAAAGACATGAGAAACGATATTCAGAAGTTTCAAGTTTGCAGTTCTTACAAGAGTGCAGAAAATCGATAATATATATATATATATATAAAAGGCAAGATGTTTGTGTGTGTGTCTGTTTATCTGCCTGTATGTCTGCATTTTTCTCGGCCCTTTTATTTTAGTTTTTGTTTCGGGTTTGGCTGTAAATAAGTATAATTGTAGTTCTTAGTCTCAGCCATGATACCATTTACTCAGAGGACTTATTTAGCTTTCAAAATTCAATTTACGACGAATAAATCTTACTTGATATCGATACCAGGAAATCAAAATTTGACTTACATCCATTCATTTTTCTTTCAGTCTACGGTTTCGCTTTAACTGGAAACAAGTATTGCTTTTTAGTCTTTCGTGCCAAAGTCCAAAGTGTGTGCTCCAGTACTATGGATAAGTTTTAAAGGTTTCATTACACCCGTACAACGCCGGGCTATACTGCTAGGTAGACTATATTTAAAAATATAACTTCAACAAAACTACAGCATAAATCACCCATATAATCGCCTCTAGTAATTCTGTCCACAAAAACATGTTAATGCAAAAGAAGCTGAGTATCATCTACCATATACTCATTTGTGAAAGCAAAATAACGTATATCTAATTTTTACTATTTCAAATCTAAGAAAATTAAATGACCGATAAGGCGTTGATATGTCGTGAAACATAAACGACATTTTGCAAAAATAAAAACAATGCTTAACAACCACCCAGACAACGGACGGTAGAAACTTTTAAAGAATGTCGTGAGAAAAAGCGAGTAGAATGGACTAAACGCCAAATGAGAGATGACATAAAGGATGGTTATTAGAAAAAGAATGAGTCCAAAATGTAAATTGGAAATACCAAAATCAGACAAGTACAAATATGTAAAAATCTGGCAAGTTTTTTAACAGAGAACAGAAAGTGCGACACTGAAATCCGAAGACGCATTGGTGTAGTCAACGATGTATTCCAAAAGCTAAGCAATGTATTAAGAAACAAAAAAAACTTGTTAGAAACCAAACCTGCTGAACTTTTACGTGATATGAATCCTTCAATATGACAGTGAATGCTGGGCAATCTTCTCAAAGATGAAAGAAAGACTTAAAGCAGCAGAAATATGGTCCTACAGAAGGATGCTGAGGATAATACAGACAGAACATGTGAGCAAGACGATGTTTTATAGAAAATGGAAATAAAATGAAACTTATACTTAACATCAGAAAGAGAAAGCTGACATTTCTGGGCACATTATGAGGAAGGAGGACTTGGAGAATCTAATACTCACAGGATAGTTTGAGGGACAGTGGAAAATAAAACATAACCTACTTAGTGAGCTTTAGTAAATGGATGGCAGAACAAAGTTTAGAAGAGATAACAAAAAGACATTTATTAAGAGTTACAGGAAACAGGAAATAGTGGAAAGTCGTGATCGCTTACGCCCAGAGGAGACACGAAAAATGAAAAAGAACTTTATTCTAGTCAAGAATAAATACTGTATAGGAGTGGTGATAATATTCTTTATAGCTCTCTATATAAAACTGTCTAGTTTAACATATTCCAAATCGGTTCATAGTGACTTTTAACATCAGTATCAACGACTGATATAATGTGATTTTGGTACATCGATTTTACGAATTTAAGGTCTCATCATTTTAATGTTGTAAATATGTAGCCATAAGTTCAATGCTAAGAGTTTTATTCTATCGCGTTTCCCGCTTGTGGACTTCTTTTCCGGCTTCTTGCTTTCCGGTGAACACTGTGCTTAAAATTTTTAAATGTAACATCAATGGTCATCTTTTGTCCTCTTGAATCCTCTTCTTTTATTCTCCTCTGTCAAAGATAAACGATTTCAGCTCTAAATGAAGATTTGCACCTGACTCCTATTTTAGTCATTTAACACCTATAATGGGTATGCAACAAATGCAAGGAATTCAACTGAAATTCGAAATCAGAGAGCCGAGTTCGAATTCCACTAAAATTTGTTGCATTCACGTGCAAGCAAATATCCTTGTTTGTAAAAGGTATAAATCCGTCGCTTCCCCCAGCCACGGGTTAAATAACAGAATAGATTTGGTTCTATAGCCTTGGTTGGTGACCAGTTTACGTAAAAAGTAATGTAAGCCTACTCTAGAAAAAATCTTCTGTTCAGTCAGTCATGCATTGAAAGAGACGGAGGTCGACAAAGCGTGTATCACGTATGGCACTTAACTGACTGATTGAAGATTTAGGCAAGTATAATGCTACCTTGAACAAATTTTAATCTTCTCATTTATTTGTAAATTTCCGTCTGAATGTTAGGATTAGAAATTATCATTAAGTATATAATTTACATTCGGTATATTTTCTCTGACTTTGATGTTATCACAACGTTTCGATCGTTTTGCTGCTCAGTCTTCATCAGGTGTATATCAACCCGGGAAACCTACAGTGAATTTTGAAATTAACCCTTTATTTCATCCACGGGGACAAATTGTTCACGTTTTACAATCTAAGAATTCAGATATCTCGTCTAGTTTTAGTATTGCTCAGGTATTGTAGGCCGGGGTAGAAAAATCAGTTAAAATGCTAACATATTAATGAAACAACACTTAATCCACTTTTGGCGTAGTGGATTAGATTTACTTCAAAATATTTCTACATTCATCTTCTTCTTGTTCATCTTTGTGTGCCGTGTACTTTCAGAACATAGGCGATCATAGACCTCCACTTTCACCTATCACTTGTTGCTGTTAAGAATGTTTCTTTTGGTATCTCTCCCAATTGGCAGAACCGATTTCGAATTCCAGTTGAATTCGTTCCATTCACATACGCGCAAATACCTTTAAGGAAGGTATTAATCTGTCTCGTACCTAAAGCTATGGCTCAAATAACAGGAACCAGTCCACCGCAGAAAGTAATGGCTACTTACTGCGGGAAAATCTCCTGCCCAGTCAATCATGTATCTTTCGAGACATTATCGCCCAAGCGTGTATCACGCATAGCACTTAATTGTCTGTTTCAGAACTCTGCTCCACCATCCACTTGCGTAAACCTGTCAAGTATATCTCCCCTTGCTTTCTCCGTCAATGCTTCCCTCTATTCGTCCCGTGGTATTAAATTCTCCAAGCCGTCCTTCCAAGCCCACCTTCTAAGCCCTCCTTCATTATGTGTCCCAGAAACTTCAGTTGTTTCTTCTTGGTGTTAAGTATAAGTTTCCTTTTTGTTTACATCCTCACGAAAATCTTGCTATATCAATTTTCTTTTCTTACGTTTTTTGATAATTCCAAGAAAGCAAAAAACATTTAGAAATATAGAAAAATATTATAAAAATATATCAAGCAAATATCTAGGAAAACTTTCCTCTTGATTGTGGAGAAATGATTAGATTATTATTATTATTATTATGATTATGATCATTGATATTTTATTTACTTTGCTTTCTGTTGTATATTCAATTTATTCCAGATCCCTACCAGTGACCGAAGTTCAAAAATGGTATCATGACATTTTTCAATGAGCATGTTTTAAAAATACGAAGGAACAAAAAAAAAAAAAATAGAATAGCACATATTTTTTATAGATTGAGCCCTTCGCATTTTTTTCTTCTTTTAGACTTGGGCTACCAATGATCTCTTCAGGCCAACTCAACTGTAAAATAGTGAGATCTCGTTGCCAGTCTAGTCAATCAGCCATACATAGTACACGCTTGGGTGATCATGTCACGAAAGAGACATGACTGAGCAGAAGCTTGTCCCCCAGTAGGTCGCCTTTTTTTTCTGTGGTAGACATGCTAGCCAAGGCTATAAAACCCAATCTGCCCTGTTATTTAACCCATAACTGGAGAAAAGAGACGGGTTAATCCCTTTCTCAAAGGTATTTGCGCATAAGTGAATGAAAGGAATTCAACTGGAATTTGAACACGGCAACCCGATTTCTCGTTCCGAGCCGATATCCACTGCACCACAACGTACATCTAATCTAGTACTGCGCTCAAATTAAAATTCTAGGTGCCATACGAAAGAGCATTTCTAAACAGTTGCCATTAAAGTATTCAGAGAGAAGTTACTGACAATTAACTTTATGGCAGTGGGCAAGTCACTGAAAGCCGAGACGCAAGATTAGATCAATAATATTGCTGATTCTTCTTTGAATTTCTTCAATGATCTCTAATTATCAGGCAACCCCAGTTTTTTTGTTTTTTTTAAAGAAATGACGTATTTCATACTATTTTTTCTATTTTTTTTTTTTTTTTTTTTTTTTTAATCATTTCACCCCGAGCAAGGCAGAAACGCCACTGATGTGCAGGGGGTTACATAAGTGTAGAAAGATTAATTAGAAAAGAGTGAGGAGTACAAGCTAGTTAGAAAGGAACAATAGAAAACTGAGAAAGCAGGTGCAATGACAGGTACATGGGCGGAGAGAAAGGGAAGCTTATACAGGGGAGGGGAGAGAGAGCTAGAGGCCAGTGGTTAGTAGGTGAGTATTAACTTTGCTTTTAAATTTCTGGAGGTCGTAGCCGTCAGGAAAGCAAGAATACGGGAGTGAGTTCCACAGGCGGGAAGTGCGAGAGAGGAAGCTGCAGGAGTAGAATTGTCGTCTGCGTTTGGCTAACCTGACTGTGAATGGGTGGGACCCAGTTGCCAGTCTGGTTGAACGGGTAAACACCTGTTGAGGAGGCATCAGTGACTTAAGCTCATCCGAGCAGAAGCCATGAAAGTATTTATAGAAGAGACAGAGGGAGGCCACATTTCGACGATGGGAAAGTGGCTGCAGACGAGTCGCCAGATCAGTACCTATCACATTACAGACTCTCCTTTGGAGCTTGTCAAGAACACTGAGGAGAACGGCAGGGGCACCTGACCATAAATGGCAGCAGTACTCCATGCACGGACGGATGGTTGACTTGTATATATGCAGGATGGATTCAGGTGGAAAAAACATCCTGGATCGACATAGTGACCCAATCTTCTTAGCAGTAGATTTTGCTATGGATTCAATATAGTGCTTCCATTTGAGGTCTGAGGACAGGGTAAGTCCGAGGAGGCGTAGTGTATTACTCTCCGGGAGAATCATCTGGTCCATGCTTATGGGAGGCAGAAGAGGTTGCCTGTAATGGTTGACAGACAACAGCTTGGTCTTAGAGGAATTAAAGTTGACAAGCCACTTCTTGCCCCAGTTCACCACAGAGTGTAGATCCCGCTCAAGGTCAGCAGCGAGATTATGTCTGTCCGCCACGACAGGTTTCTTACTGGAGCGGGAGTATATTGTAGTGTCATCTGCGTAGATGCCTACTTGGGACCTGATCTCATCTGGGAGGTCGTTGATGAAAATAAGGAAGAGCGTTGGGCCCAGGATAGAGCCTTGTGGGACACCAGCATTCGTGCTGTAGGACGAAGAGGCACGCCCATTCAGAACGACCTTCATTTTGCGGTTATTTAAGAAAGATTGGATTAGGTCAAGCAGGCGACCGGTAATACCATAACCGCGTAGTTTGCATAGGAGGCCAGGGTGCCAAACCCTGTCGAAAGCCTTGGAGATATCCAGAGCAACCGCGCGAGCCTCGTCAGACTCATCAAGGGCCTGTAGCATGTACTCCGTTACAGTAGTTAGCAGGTCGGCTGTGGACCTGTCAAATCGGAATCCATATTGCCTGTCGGAGAACAGCTTGTGGGCGGTGAGATGATGAACTATTTCAGCATTTATTATAGCCTCGAACACTTTCCCGAATATTGGTAGGAGACTGATAGGGCGATAGTTGGATGGGTCCGAGGGTTCACCACAATTCTTAAAGACAGGAACGACTGAGGAGAATTTCCAGCATGCAGGAAAGCAGGAAGCAGAAAGGCAGTAGTTAAACAGTTTAGAGAGGACAGGGGAAAGTTCAGGGGCACACCTCTTAAGGACTATCACCGGGATTCCATCGTCTCCACACGCCTTATGGGGGTCGAGTTTTGAAATTACTCTGGATACTATTGTCGGGGTAATATACACGTCATGCAGTTTGGCCTCAGTTCTAATAGGGAAGTCGGGTGGGTGCACTCCGGACGAGTCGAGTGTGGAGTTGGATGAGAATCTGCGGGCAAAGCACTCAGCTTTCTCAGCAGATGACGTGAGAACGTCAAATCCATGGATTAAAGGAGGTATTGAGGATTTCCTATTGTTGAGCACTCGTTTACAAATCCTCCAATAGTCCTTGGAGCCGAACTTGCGGTCAGCTATGTGCTGTCGCATTCTCTCCGCAAACAACTGTTTGGCGTCATTTAGAGTTCTCTTGCACTCACTGCGAGCGGATGTGAACAGGCGCCTATTGTGATCAGTTGGCTGTCTCTGGAATAGATGGAAGTAATGGTTCCTGTGGGCAATGGCGGCTGAGCAGGCTGGAGAGAACCACGGAGGGGAATGAGGTTTTAAGCAATACTTCCTGGTGGGTATGAAGGCATCAATGCCAGCTTTCACCCATGACGAGACCTCAGAGGCACAGTCATCAACTGATAGGTCAAACACTTTTCCCCAAGGGACGTCGCAGAGGAAATCGCGAAAGGCTTCCCAGTCAGCTTTTTGGTAGAGGTAGGAGGTTCTATGAGTAGGGGGATCCTGGGGGGAGTGAGATTGGAAAGAAATACTGAGGGAGACTACAGCGTGGTCGGAGTTGCCGAGAGGGCAAAGCTGCGAGACTTGACAGGCGTCGGGCGCAGAGGTGAAACATATATCTAGCAGTGAGGAATGACCCGAGGGTGTGCTTGGGAAGCGAGTGGGGAAGTCCACCACTTGCGTAAGGGATTGGGAAATAGCAAAGTTCATGGCGTGAGTGCCCGCCGAATCAGTAACAGCGTTTTCAAGCCACTCAGAGTGATGGGCATTGAGGTCTCCAAATACAAATATGTGGGCAAATGGGTGATAGGTAATAGCCTTATCTATGTCGTCGGCAATGCTATCTAGTAGGGAGCAGTCAGGAGAGGAGGGAGAACGGTAAAGGAAGAATAGGTAGCTAACCGAACTGAGGAGAGACAAGCGGAGACATATGTATTGGTGGTCAGTAGATTCGAGTGAAGTCACCCTAGTTATGGGGAGGTGTTCGCTGACATAAACACCCAGCCCATGCATGTGGACAGTAGAATCCTTCCTTAAAAGGGGAAGATAACCAGGGATGAAGAGGTCAGAGGAGGGAATAGTTGAGTTGAGGTTAGTTTCGCAGAGCGCGAGGATGTCAGGGGACTTTTCATGCAGGAACGCTTCTACACTAGCAAAGTTAGTACGAATGCCTCGGATATTAGTGAAGGAGAGGTTAATGGGCTTAGGTGGTTTGGATTTAGCTGGTTTAGGGTCATTTCTGTTTTGTCTTGTCATGTTTTTGGTTTATAGAAAGGGACCTAGGGTAGAGGATACAGGCGGTCATTACCCACGATCTGAGCTGGGAGGGGGACTGGCTAGGGCTGCAACAAGGTGTGGCCTCGGGGTTGCCCACCGAAAGCGCTTGCAGGGACACCTATCCATGCGCGACATGGCACTACAAGAACCCCGATATTATACAACTGTTGATCAGAGCAGCCGCTCTTGACGCTACGCAAGAGTTAGGGCTCCTAACTACCAGTCGGAAGCAGCAACCAGGAAACTGCCAACCCGGTACCCTCACAGTGATGAGCCATTGCCACCAACCGGCCAGATCGCAGGAAACTCACGGAAGCACCAGTACCAAGGTCTGAAGAGAGAGAAGTGAAAACCGGAAACCACATCCTAAACAGGAAACAAGGAACGAGCCTCTACTCCAGTTCAATAGACGTGGGAGGAGTATAGACCGGGCGATAGTGTGACCTATCTACTCCTATTAAAAAAAAAAAAAAAAAAAAAAAAAAAAAAAAAAAATCGAACACGAACAATCCTTTGAAAAAAAAAAAAAAAACACAAACTTACAAAAGTGGAGTTTAACTAAGTTTTAACTTAGTTAAAGTCCAAATGAACTCCAAAAAAGGGGGGGGAGAACAAAAACATAGATATATATAAAAACAAAAAAAAAAAAAAAAAACAAACGGAAAATACCTCACAGTTTAACACAGGAAATTTGAATTAAGATTCATTCTTCAATTCTTGCTTTTCCCAAATATCAAAGCGAGTCGGCCTGCTAGGTAAATTCCCATTCAAAGAACAACACGTGGCATGGAGCTGTAATGGCTGCTGATAACTTGGCCAAAGTAGCTTCGCATAACAGAATAAATATAAATTTCAAACTTTTTTTTTTCCTCCTAAATGAAGCATGAACTCCAAAAAGGGGGGGGGGGAGAACAAAAACATAGATATATATAAAAACAAAAAAAAAAAAAAAAAAACAAACGGAAAATACCTCACAGTTTAACACAGGAAATTTGAATTAAGATTCATTCTTCAATTCTTGCTTTTCCCAAATATCAAAGCGAGTCGGCCTGCTAGGTAAATTCCCATTCAAAGAACAACACGTGGCATGGAGCTGTAATGGCTGCTGATAACTTGGCCAAAGTAGCTTCGCATAACAGAATAAATATAAATTTCAAACTTTTTTTTTTCCTCCTAAATGAAGCATGAACTCCAAAAAGGGGGGGGAGAACAAAAACATAGATATATATAAAAACAAAAAAAAAAAAAAAAAAACAAACGGAAAATACCTCACAGTTTAACACAGGAAATTTGAATTAAGATTCATTCTTCAATTCTTGCTTTTCCCAAATATCAAAGCGAGTCGGCCTGCTAGGTAAATTCCCATTCAAAGAACAACACGTGGCATGGAGCTGTAATGGCTGCTGATAACTTGGCCAAAGTAGCTTCGCATAACAGAATAAATATAAATTTCAAACTTTTTTTTTTCCTCCTAAATGAAGCATGAACTCCAAAAAGGGGGGGAGAACAAAAACATAGATATATATAAAAACAAAAAAAAAAAAAAACAAACGGAAAATACCTCACAGTTTAACACAGGAAATTTGAATTAAGATTCATTCTTCAATTCTTGCTTTTCCCAAATATCAAAGCGAGTCGGCCTGCTAGGTAAATTCCCATTCAAAGAACATTTTATTGCCAAGTGGATAATTCTAAATGAAAATAAAATTGTTCTTTTTTAAATCTGCACAATAATATGTGCATCAAATGAACTGTTTTGGTGTCCAGATTTTGTGACCTCTTCCACATGCTAGTCTCTTCTTATTGGCTGGCCGAAGTAAAGGCTTCCTGGCTGCCTTGTAAAATTTTGCAAAATAATAATAACAAAAGAACAGTTCTATTTTTTTGTAGGGCCATCATTAGCATTATCCTGGTTATGGAGACATGAAGATTCCTACTTGCGTAGAAGTTTTTTCTTTTGGTAAATATTTTGACCTCAGGTATGTGTCTTGCTGAAGATCAGGCTTCTTGTGTATCCTTTCGAATAGCCATACTGGACATTTTGTTTCAGTTTTTAATTCTCATATTATTCCCACGACTGACGCATGGATTCAAGAGTCCACCCAAAATTTCCCGCATGTTGGGTTTCCAAAGCCTGTAGGGGATCGCTCGCGATCACATAATACAGTAGCGATACACTCCTCTTCACGATTAACACTTTGAGTAACGGGTTCTTGTTCGGAGTTTTTCTTCTCCTAAATGGGTTACCACGCGACAGCAGACAGAAACGTGACTGAAAATCAAAGAGAAAACGTTGGTTAAAAATTTGGAAAAAATTGTTTCGCTAAACGAAATAAAACATCAGTACACTACAGTCTTATGTTAAGAGAGAGAGAGAGAGAGAGAGAGAGAGAGGGAGAGAGAGAGAGAGAAATATGCAGATGGTATTTTTTCTTTCCTTTTCTAATCTCTAATTTTCTTTTTTTTACTCTTGATCAGATGAGCTGTTAAGTAAAAGCAAAATTTTTCTTGCTACCATCCCTAATCTTTGTAACGAAAATAATTTTTAAAATGAAATAATTAATTCGTTTAAGTTTATCACTGCTGTGAAATTTAAAAATAATAATTTGTTCGGCCAACTGTATATTTATTTATTTTTTCATTAAAATCGTCAAAAATTGTATTATATAAAAGCGTAGACTTTCTAAGAAAGTATATCATAGAAATATTATCGTATTGTTTTTTCTTGTCGTATTGTTTTATTTTGTAAAATATTGTAGTTTAAAGAAAAATCTTTCAAAATATCGACAACTAAGGAATATATGAATAAGAAAACTAGTTGATTAATCTATCAGGATCGTTTAGAAGAAAAACAGATTAATTAAATAATAATACCATGAACAATAATTCATGTTCACGTTAAAGTAGTAAAAATAATAAAATTTCATATTGCAAAAAAAAAAAAATAAATAAAAATGTTACTTTTTTAAGAGCTTTGGAAAACGCATCATTCTCGTTGTAATCGCAACCGCGTCTCTTTCTTCTTCTTCTTCTTCTTCCTCTTCTTCTTCCTCTTCTTCCTCTTCCTCTTCTTCTTCTTCTTCCTCTTCTTCTTCTTCTTCTTCTTCCTCTTCCTCTTCTTCTTCTTCTTCCTCTTCTTCTTCTTCTTCTTCCTCTTCTTCTTCTTCTTCCTCTTCTTCTTCTTCTTCTTCTTCTTATTATTATTATTACATTCGATTTCCGGTTGTTCTCATTTCTTTCCGGGTTCCAACCGGAGACCAAACATGAGAAATGGCATCTGGGCCCTTTTAAATTACCAGTTTGGTTACAAAAAAAAAAAAACTATCATAACACACTTTTTGCATATATAATGTGTGAGCTATACTTGTGAGTAATCTTTTTTATTTGGTCAGGGCTTGAACTAGCAGGGTCAGAACCATTTTTAAACAAACCGAGGGATTCAACGACAACTGAAATTACTGTTCTCATGTGCCACATTTCTTAGATTTCCAATTGTTGTTGTTAATAATATTAGTAAGGCTCTATAATTTATATCTAGTAAGTTTATAGGGTAAACAGTTTTGTAATTATTACAAAAACTGCTTTCTTTAAAAACTAATTAAGAATTACAAATTTCGAGAAAGAATTACGCCGGTCATCAAATTTTTTATGAAATACAATCATTTATATATATATATATATATATTCCATTTGATCGACATTATCTCAAACAAACAGTAAAGCCACTAAGTCACAAGGGGTTACTGGATATGGAAAAATTAGAAATCAGACATTACTAAGGCACGATAAAAATATATAGTAGCGAGAAGGACAAAAAATGGCGATTGAATTTTTGTACATCAACGTTGACTGGAATGCATGTATACAAAACGGTGTTCCACATGGGAGAACTACGAAAAAAGAAACTGTTAGTATAGAATTTACGGTTGCATCTAGCCAACACGATTGTAAATTGTGAAACCTAGACACTAGTCTACGGAGTAGAAGCCATGAAAGTATTTATAGAACAGAGAACGGGGGGCCACATATCGTCGTTGGGAAATGGCTGTAATCGAGCTGCCAAGTAAGTACCTATGACATTACTGATTCTCCTTTGGAGCCTGTCGAGAACACTGAGGTGGACGGCAGGGGCGCCTTACCATATATGGCAGCTGTACTCCATGCACGGACGAATGGTTGATTTGTATATATGCAGGATGGATTTAGGGGGAAAAACATCCTGGCCCGACACAGTGACCCAAACTTCTTAGCAGTGCATTTAGCTTTGGACTCCATGTAGTGGTTTCATTTGATATCAGAAGAGAAGGTAAGGCCGAGGAGCCGCAGTGTATTGCTCTCAGGGAGGCAGGGAAGGTTGCCTGTGATGATTAACAGACAACAGCTTGGTCTTAGACGCATTGAAATTGACAAGCCACTTCTTGCCCCAATTCACCACAGAGTGTAGATCCCGTTCAAGGTCAGCAGCGAGATTATGTTTGTCCGCCACGACGGGTTTTTACTGATGCGGGAGTAAATTGTGGTGTCATCTGCGTAGATGCCTACTTGGCACTTGATATCATCTGGGAGGTCGTTGATGAAAATAAGGAAGAGCGTCGAGCCCAGGATAGAGCCCTGTGGGACACCAGCATTTGTGCTGTAGGATGAAGCGGCATGCACATTCAAAACGACCTTCATTTTGCGGTTATTTAAAAAAGATCATGCATAATATCGTAACCCCTAGACTGCATAGAAGGCCAGAATGCCAAACCCTGTCAAAAGCCTTGGAGATGTCCATGGCAACAGCACGAGCCTCGCCTGACTCATCAAGGATCTGGAGCATGTACTCCGTAACGGTTGTTAGCATGTTGGTTTTAGGCAATACTTCCTGGTAGGTATGAAAGCATCAATGCCAGCTTTCACCCAAGACGAAACCTCAGAAGGCACAGTCATCAACTGGGAGATCGAACACTTTTCCCCAGGGGACGTCGCAGAGGAAATCGCGAAAGGCGTCCCAGTCAGCTTTTTGGTAGCAGTAGGAGGACCTATAAGTAGGAGGCTCCTGGGGGGCAGTGAGAGTGGAAAGAAATATTGAGAGAGACAACAGCATGATCGGAGTTACCAAGAGGGCAAAGCTGCGAGACTTGTCAGGTGCAGCGGTAAAACATATCTAGTAGCGAGGAGTGTCCAGAGGAAGTGCTTGGAAAGCGAGTGGGGAAGTCCACCACTTGCGTAAGGGATTGGGAAATAGCGAAGTTCATGGCGTGGATGCCCGCTGGATCAGTAATAGTCTTTAAGCCACTCAGAGTGATGGGCGTTAAGATCTCCGAATACAAATATGTGAGAGAATGGCTGGTAGGAAATAGCCTTATCTATGTTGTCAGCAATGATATTTAGAAGGGAGCAGTCAGGAGAGGAGGGAGAACAGTAAAGGAAGCATAGGTAACTAACCGAACTGAGGAGAGAGAGACGGAGACATACATATTGGTGTTCAGTAGATTCGAGTGAGGTCACCCTAGCTATGGGGAGGTGTTCACTAACGTAGACCCCTAGTCCATGCATGTGGACAGTGGAATCCTTCCTTAAGAGGGGGAAATAACCAGGGACGGAGAGGTCAGAGGAGGGAATAGTTGAGTTGAGGTTAGTCTCACAGAGCTCTAGGATGTCTGGGGACTTTTCGTGGAGGAAAGCTTCTACGCTAGGAAAATTAGTACGAATGCCCCGGGTATTAGAAAAAGAAAAGTTAAGGGATTTTGGTGGTTTGATTTTGGCTAGTTTAGGATATTTTCTGATTTTTTCTTTGTCATGAGGTGTTTTGTTGATAGGGAGGGACCTGGAGTAGAGGGTGCAGGCGGTCATTATCCACGTATTGTGTTGGGAGGGAAACTGGTTCAGGCTGCGGCAAGGTGTGGCCTCTGGGTTGCCCACTGAAAGCGCTTGCAGGGACAGCTATCTATGCGCGATATTATGCAACTGTTTATCAGAGCAGCCGCTCTTGGCGCTACGCAAGAGTGAGGGCTTCTAACTACCAGTCGGAAGCAGCATCCAGGAAACTGCCAACCCGGTACCCTCACACTGATGAGACGTTGCCACCAATCAGATACATCGCAGGAAAATCACGGAAGCACCAATACTAAGGTCTGAAGATGGAAAAGAGAAAGCCGGAAACCACGCCCTAAACAGGGAACAAGAGGTAAGTCTCTACTCCTGTTCAGTAGACGTCGGTGGAGTGTGAACCGGGCGATAGTTTGGTCTATCTACTCCAGTTTAAAAAAAAGTTAAGGGTGGTGAGTTAACTAAGTTTTAACTTAGTTAAAGTCCACTCACAGAAATTTTTGAAAAAAAAAGGAAAAAAAAAAGACAAAAACTAACACATATTTAAAATTAAGCAAAAATAAATAAATAAATGCAAGAACATGGCTTACTAGTAGTAAATTTCAAATTAATCTTTCCAAAAACGCCAGTTGATAGAACAAGGTTATTTTATCTTATTGGCCTTATGTATGGTAGGGTAGAAGTTCAAATAGCCGGAATGGCTTTGTAAAAAGAGAGAGAAAAAAAAGACAGTAATAAGGAATTAAGCAAGGGAACTTAGAAGTCCACTCAGAATTTTTTTTAAAAAAAAGAAAAAAAATATTTAAAATTAAGCAAAAATAAAGAAATTAATGCAAAAACATGGATTACTAATAGTAAATTTCAAATGAAATATATATATATATATATATATATATATATATATATATATGACAAGAACCAACAGTTTTACAGTAGTTCTGTTATTGATCATTATTTCTTTACGAGAAACAGGAAATAAAATCAACTGTGAAAGTTACAACGCATTTCTTACATCATTCAATTATAATACGCGAAAGATTATTTTTAAGTACGAACGGATTTTATGAAAATAGAAGCAAACATAATGTTTGTAATCAATTTAATTTGACGTTGCCTAAAAGAACATTGGCTGCTTAATCACACACACAAACACACACAATATATATATATATATATATAATGTATTTGAACATTATTTTGTATTGTTACTCATATTTGAGTAGATATTCTTTTTTTAATTAAGTAGTATATTTTTATATTTATTTCTACCAGCCTGATTAATTATGATAAATATTGTTATAAAGGTCACAGGTTAAAATCCGAACGACACTCATTTTCGTAACAAAATTATTCGTAATCAGGCCGGTAGATATAAATATATAGTTTTTCACTCTAAACAGAATATCTCCTCAAATACGAGTAACGATTCAAAATAATGTTCAAACAAATAAAATATAGTGTCAAGTCACAGGAACTAACCAATGTCTATATCCACTGTGTCATGTGTTCTTAATGACAAGAACAACTGAAATTTTGGAATTTATAAACCTAATGTGCAGTCTCTCTTTTTTTATTTACTGGTGTTCATATTGCAAATTTTGATGTTAATGGTTTTCTCTAGTTGTTGTAGGTTAATGGTTTTCTCTAGTATTTATATATATAAATTATGTTGAAACTTACTGTTTAGTTTTGATACTTTAAGCATAAATGATGGTCCTTGTTTCCAATCTTTAAGGGCTTGAGCAAGTAAATGGCGGCGTGGGGTTTAGGTTATATATCAAGAGGAAAGATGTTGTGAGCGACAAACGATAGGGGCAAGTGGGTGTCCATGATATCCTAAGTCCCTAAGAGACACGGCGCATGAAGAAAAATTGTCTGCCTAATAGAAATGGTAAGAATGCCAAAATATTTGTCATTAATTGACGAGACAGTAGGTGCTACTGTCACTTGGAATACATAAAAACACTTCCTCAAAAACTCTTGTTCAGGCAAATAGTCTTCTTAAATATACTAGCTGTTATATATCTTTCTAGTATCGATGCAGGTTTCCTTTCTTACATTTTCTTTAGGCTTAGTCAACCTTTTAGTTTTGTGGTTATTTTATTTTCAAATTGGGTGCTATTCATTTTACGTATTGGTGTTGTTAGGAGACTCCAAATGATATAGTATCTATTTGGTAAGTGTCTTGTTTTGTGATTCTGTGGGGTCAGATCTGATTAAGTGCAGTTATCCATGAGAAACACAGGATTCATTCAACTGAAGCAATTTTTGAGAAGACAGTTGAATAGATTGTTTTGACATTTCTGAATTATTTCTAGGCCATGCATACAAGTTTAGATATGATGAGGCTAAATTAAGGTCATGAGTTAAGTTATTAGGCTAATATTTTGGTTATGTAGAAACTTGCCGTATTCAGCAAAACTACTCATAGCATCGTGTTCAATTTTCGTTATCACTGATAATAAATTTGTTATAACTGATACGAATTATTTGAAATGCTTAATATTTGTTGATTCCACATCATGATTTTTTTAATGGATTCAGGTTAACTACTTCATTTTAAACCCAGATCAAGGTTTCTGTTGTGAAATTCTTATTCTAAGTTGATTTTTCTGCAATACTATTGTTGATTGATGATATGTATCATTGAAGTTAAAGTAACACAACTGAATGTTTGATTTGCAAAGGTTTATCAGCATTTCGCATGTTATTTAAAGCCAGAAAATACTTTTCGAATTATTTTTCGAGATAATAATTATTTTTACTGATTCATGTTCTACTAATTAACACATAGCTGGTGCATCCCGACGTGATGTAATGGCTAGCAAGCTTGTGTCGTTAGAACCTACTATAAGTGAGTTTGATCCTCACTGGGTACCCGTAACGTTAGGTCTTGTGCCACATCTAAGCAGTGCTTAGAAAATTAGCTAATTAATACATAGTTGGATGGGGGTCAGGTGAGATGAAGTGCATTCATACGTTTCCCAAATTTATTTGCGCGTAAATCAGAATAATGCATTCGACCGGAATTGGAACTCGGCTCTTCGATTTCCAATTTCGTGTCTTTATTCATGACACAACCAGCACCGTACATTCAATTTTACTGTAATAAGTATAATCAATCGATTCCCTGTGTAGGTATAGACCAGGTTGGATGTTGGCTAACTTCGTTGTTCAAACGAGAAGCGGTGTTTCCAAGTAATATGGCTGTAATTCAAAAATTGACAGAAATATGTTATAAAATTTACAACTTACTACTAATAAAGGTCTTTCTAAAAATTTAATGTCAGATCATTTAAAAAATTCGAATTACACTGACCCTTTCCATTGTTCACTTGAAGAAAACTCGTTTAAAAACGCCTGTAAAAGTGTGACGAAATCCGTGTGCCAGACCTTGATTCTAATGATTCCCTAAATACATTAAAGCTTTTAAAGCACAATTTATATCATAGTATGAATTTACTTGCAGGCGAGAATCACCTGCCTCATATCGAAGCAGTCTTTCTGTATTCGATTGCATTCCTTGGAAACATTCTTTATTAGCTGGAATAAACTCTGAAAGTTCTGGTGGCGTCCCAATCCAGACAGTTAATCTTCATGATCTGGCCTTTTTCGTTAGCAATGGAAGGCGAATTTGTTATTGCAGGTCACACACTGGTTTGCTAATCTTTTCGGTATCAAAACCGATTAGACGCTCGCAGATATTTTAATTATACAACATCTGTGCAGCAGAAAGAAAAAAACATTAAATGTCATTTAAATAGAGAAACAAAAATTAAAATAATATTTAGTGCATTGAAAATAAGGTTATGAAGTTTGCTTTTTGTTTGATTCAGTTGATGATATGAATGTCTGTATGAATGTTACCTTAAAAAATTAATAAAAAAAATAATAGGCATTTAATATGGTGATTTTCAGAAAAATACCGATGATGAATTTCATAAAAAACAGTAATGAAGTTTCTGCTTGCTTGATGGTGTTCGTTACCTCGTAATCGCCTCTGTAGATTACGATCGAGTTTTCAAGATATTATAGTAGGCTCTTTCCACTTGAAAGGTGGCAAGACAATCTATTTACATTTATTTTCATTTCATTTTACTTCCCTCTTATGAATATAAACTGATGATTATATCAAATACGACAGAAAATTATGTACGTTGGAGTAATTAAGTAATCAGCGAGCCGATTTCGAATTCCAGTGTCAAGTTTATTTCATTCACTTAGGTGCTAGTAACTTTGGAAAAGGTATGATTCCATATCTTCCCTCAAGCTATGGGCAAATAGTAGGGTAGACTGGGCACTAGATCCTTGGTTGGTAACCCGTTTAGAAGAATGAAAACTCTCAATTCAAAGCTCCTTGTAGGTCTTGATTCTTTAACTACGAAGAAAAGCATAAAGGCTAAACTTGACATCCCCGGTGCAAAAAAAGATCCGTCGAAACATTGCACTATTCAGTCTTGGATGTCACCATGAACAACAACTGTGAGATGGAGAAGTGTGGTGCAAAGTGCGGTAACTGAATAAATAATGATGAAAGAAAGAAGACAATAATAATAATAATAATAATAATAATAATAATAATAATAATAATAAGCATTAGAGATATACAAATAATTGCTTTGTTAAGTACAGCCCACACACTAACAAGAACTTTGTCTATGTAACGCTAGGGATGTTAGGGAGATATAAAAGAAATTAAATAGAGCGATAACAACACACCACGATCTGCCTTAGGTCTTCCTGCAGACGTGGTAAGTAGTGCGACCTTAGTAAAAATTAATTTATAACGAAAAATGACACAATAATAATAATAATAATAGTCTAAGGCAATAAGCACGATATAGTAGTGGATTGTAGCTCGGATTAAAATATCAGAAAGCCGAGTTTAAATTCCAGTCTTGTTCATTACATTCACTTAGATTTGTATACACTTAGGAAAGATATGAATCTAACAGTTCTCCCTTCCGCAGTGTGTAAACAGCATGAAAGATTATGTTCTATAGCCATGGATGTTGACTGGTTTTTGAGAGAGAAAATTCTCAAAGTAACTTAAAACTGTATGTTACCCTGGCAAAGCACATAATATGCAGCCAAATAAAGGATCATTAGCATTGACTCGATGTTCCCAACGACGGTTGACTCCTTGTAAAAAATAATGTTTTTAATGATTAAAAAATTATTTCTGTTTGAATCTATAAAATTTAAGCAAAGTAAAAACTGTTCAATAACCATGATGAACGTATAGTAATACTAAATTCCTTAAGCTTGAATGTGCGAGTTGTTTAATGCACAATGGTACGAAACAGTTAATCAGAGAGCCGAGTTCCGAACTCCTTTGGATTCTTCATATTCATTTACACAGAAATACATTTCAAACGGTATGAACAAACCCTTTCTCCCCTTGCTATAAGCTAATTAGTAGGACTTACCCTACCGGCCATAATTATTAAGCCCCCACAGTGTTTAAAATAATGATGTATTTCATGATATTTTTAAGTATTTATTGCCAAGTAAATACATGTAATTGAAAATAGAATGGTTCTTTTGTTAATACACCACAATAAAACGTGCATTAAATTTATAAATATTTAATAATTACCTATATTGCAGTTTCATCAATGAAAGAATAGAAAATTTAGGGTGATTCGGACGAGTTCATCCTTGCTTCCCTGGCTTGTAATATTTTGCAAAGTAACAAAAACAAAAGAACCATTCTATTTTTATTTAGAATAATCCATTTGGCAATAAATACTAAATATAGTATGAAATACATAATTTCTTGTAAAAAACTGGGGTGGCCTAATAACTATGGCTGCTAAACTGTTATTATCTCAAAGGATTCTTACAATCAAAAAATATTATCTGCCTTTAAAGAACCAACAAAGCCTTGATAAACTCTACAAAAAAAAACATCATTCATTTCAGCCGCTGTATGTCGATCCGAGTAAACGAATTTTAAGTAGAACTTTTTATTCAATCTACCATAGTACATTGTTCTTGTTTCACTGTCTATTTATAAGGATATAGAAGATAACTATTAGAAGAGAACTTACGCATAAATCTAAAATATTCAACAGTATAATGATGAACCCTAGTTGCCAATCTAGTCAGTCAGTTAAGTACTATACAGGATACCTGCTTGGGCGATATGTCTGACTAGGTTGCTGTAGGTTGCCACTTTTTGCTTAACAGACTGGTTGCCAGCCAAATGCTATAGTATCCAATTTGTCCTGTTATTCAACCTATTGCTAGAGGAAGAAGAGATGGATTAATACGTTTCCCAAAGTTGTTTGCATTTAAGTGAATGCAACTGGAATTTGAACTCGGCTCTCTGATTTCACATTCCAAGCCGATAACCATCGCACCACAAAGCACGTTCTAGTACAAGCCAATCTAGTATAACGCAGAAATTAATGAGGTCGATGAACTGTGAAAAAAGCTCATTAGAAACAATTGTAATTAAAAGTTTTATATAAAAGAAGCCAAGTTACAGCGGTAGGGAGCGGCGGAAACCGAGATGCAATATCAAGATGGATAGCATTACAAACCCTTGAATGGATTTTATCAAAAGTCTTAGGATATATAAACCGACGAGTAATATTCAAGGCACATACAACTCGTAGATACAGTTTTGCTTCTCTGAGATTGATTACCAACCATGGCTAAAGAGCCAAGTTGGTATTATTAACCCATAGATTGGGTCAGAATAAATGAAATTCCAAGAGTATCTGTACGAAAACAATAATCTCTAAAGGAACTTGAAATTTCAAAACCACTTTGCATGTCGATATTCGCTGCGCTACACAAAATATCCAATGTAGATAGCCATATAAAATATTTTCGATTTTAAATTCGACTCATATGATTATGAACTATGCCATGGTGAAAAAATAATTATAGCAAAAACTATGATGATATAAATGACAATGATATCAATGATTATATAAATGAGATTAACAATGAAAGAGCAAATAAGATTTAAAGTTGCTTCTTGATACATAGACCAAATTCAACTGCAAATTGATGAGACATACCTGTCAAACAAGTAATGCAAATAAATTTGTAAAATTGAGGTACAAATTATGCTTAATTTATTTCATCCTTATAATGCTAATAAATAAAAAACAGGCAAGATTTGAAAATTTAAAAAGGAAAAGAATACTGAAAGAAAGAGTCGTTTTTTTATTACACCGTTTAAATAAGCAACAATTTTTATACAAAATTTTAACTGCGACTTTTTAAAAAACCCTTTTATCCCAAGCAAAGCAGTTTTACTGCTGCTGATGAAGAGTGGGGATACATAGAAGGAAAGTGATGAGAAAGAGGCACAGGTTATAGGGGGTGTCAGAAAGATGGAAAGAGAAGGATGAAAATCCGGGTGTGATGGGGCGGAGTGGATGGAGAAAAGAGAAAGGATGCGAGTTAGTTGGATAGGAGATGGATATTGACCCTCCATTTAAATTCTTTGAGATTGTAGCTGTCATGGAAGCAAGTAAACGAAAGAGAATTCCATAGGCAGGAAGTGCGAGAAAAGAAGCTGGGGAGTAGAAATTGCAGTTACATTTTATTGGTTTCAATGTAAAAGGATGGGATCTAGTTGCTAGTCTAGTCGCTCGAAGAAATTTATGCAGAGAGGCCACCAGTGAGCTAAGTTTATTGGAGCAGAAGCCGTGAAAGTATTTGAAGAAAAGACATAAGAAAGCCACATTACGCCGGTGAGAAAGTGACTGTAACTGAGATGGCAAGTCAGGATCGATCACATTACAGATTCTCTGTTGGATTTTGTCAAGAACCCCGAAGTGAAGCCACAAAATTGTTGATTGTGAAGACGGCCTTTGAATAATCGAACGTGTCAAAAGGGGGATTGGTAATTTTCTCGATACTCAGCAGTCTGGTAGAGTTTAATAGCGATTATCTGAACAACACTTTTCAGAACAATGGACGTTATATGACACAAGAGTTATCGAAAATGTACCAAAATAGAACTTGAAAAATTATTTATATTTCATTGATCATGTTAGCTGTTTTGATGTATACATACCAGGTATATCAAGCAAGAATACCGAGCTTTATTAAAACTCTTTTCTGTTTAAAAGAAATTTTTGGTAGAGACGTAAAATCGATTAATTTCGGTTAAAGTGGTAAGTAAGGCAATCCAAAAATAATCACACTCACATATATGGTAACAATATGCATGAAAAAATATATAAAGGTTAAACTTTACACGTCAATGGATAGCCATATTTGGATAGGGGGTGACGTTTATTTTAAACAGTATATTTATTCCGTCTACTGGCCTGAAGAAGAGCTAAATATATGTAGCAAATTTAGGGAGGCCGGACTATACTCTTATATATATATATATATATATATATATATATATAGAGAGAGAGAGAGAGAGAAGTGTTGGAGTATCAAAACAATTCAAATCTCTATATAATATCTATTTGCTGAATTTTAATTTTTAACAGTACCGCTCTGAACTTTTGATAGACGATGTTAAAATGAATACTAAAATACTTTTTGTTTTAAACAATATTTTGAGAGATCAAGGAAATTAAATTTTCAACATATTCTTTCTCTCCAATACTAATGGGAAGACTTTAATCCACATTGGTTGAGGCTAATCACCGATAGCTTTATACCATATTAAATTAAGGTTATTAAATAATATCAGTAATAGGATTAATACAATGTGAAGTAAGAAAATTTCGGAAATTTCGTAGAATTCTTTGTAGAATTCCTTTGAGCCCTACGCGGAAACAGATAGATAGTCATTCACATTTTATTATAAAAAGATTTCTGTTAAGTAAAAAACGTCTAGTATCAAGCATCAGTGGAATTTCATGACTATTATTTCGCTTTTAATATTCATATATCAATATAATGCCATTCATTTTGAGGTGCTCGGCAAAAGCTAATGGAGGATCTGCAAATGATACTGACTTGGCAGCCCGCCTTCTGTCATTTTCTCAACGGCGTGATGTAGATTCACTCTGATTTTTCCAAAAGTATTTTTATGGCAACTGCACTGACGATATTTTTTCCTGGTTCTCCGACCACGTGTATTTATGCGTACAACTAGATTCGATATGCATTGTGTCCCAATGGATATCGGCTCGAAATGGAAATCGACAGATCCGAGTTCAAATTCCAGTTGAATTCGGTACATTCACATACGCTCAAATACCATTAGGAAAGGTATTAATCCACTTCTTCTCTCTCCAGCTATGGTTTAAATAACGGAACAGATTGGGTTCTTTAGCCTAGGTTAGCAATCAGTTTACCGAAGAAAGAAATGGCAATCTCGTGCGATAAAATAAATGATAGATCGAAAGAGACATATTCTTCCAAGCCTGTTTCACAGTAGTCACTTAACTAACTGTATAAATTAGCATCAAGGTCCCACCATTTGCCGTCGAAATAGTTGAGTGTAAACGTCTCTTTGGAACTCCCTTCCGTGTGCGTGCTTTCCAAAAGTTTAAATGCATCGTCAATTGCCATCTTTTATATACTTGATTCCCATCCATTTCTTATCCTTTCTTCGACATCCCCTGTACCTTGTCTTTTCTCTTACTGTAAACCACTGCACTCCAGTGGCGGTCCTGTCTTGCTTAGGGTGAAATGATTAAAAAATAAATAATAATTAGGTTACTTAAAACTCATTTTTTATTCTTTCTATTTTGAATGAAAATATCGTTCCTTCAACTCTAACCCTAAATGCATGATAAAGTCACAATTTCACACACACAGACACACACACATACACGGATGCACACGCACACACCACATACACATACACACACATATATATTATTTTTCATTTTAATCAAATTTTCTTTTCAGCCCATTTGTTTATGAATGTTGAAATACGCTCTTTAAAACCACTACTAAACACCGTATTAAATGCTCTGATGTAAATATGAGTCGACAAGCCAGCCTCGTCGTCGCTTTTTACTTTTGGCTTCACCCTCGTTCCTAATTGCACGTATGTTCCCTGACAAGCATTTTCCATTATGGTCCTGTCATTCGAATCTGTTCTGGCAATGTTGCTACGCGCCTTTTCCCGCCTTTCGCCCAACATTGCCTGATAATCTATATATTGTGTCGCACATCGTGGACTACCATTTTATATTGTTCCTCTGAACAAAGCGTAATTTGAAAGTCAATATTCTTGGAGATTGGGTCTCGGGTTTTACTAGTCTAAAAATGTACGGGATAAAATGAACATACTGTGTTGATCAAAACAACCCTTCAGTTTTTAATAGCTAAAGATTTTTTTCTTTAGGTGACGTGTTCTTTCAGAACGTAGTCTAAGCTGGACAACTACTTACTCCTGTCCCTTATCGCTTTTAACACTTTTCTACTTGCTATGTTTCCCAAAACCGCTTCCCCCACCAATTGCCTAAGCCCATCAAGTATGTCTTGCCTTGATTTCCCTTGCTTCTTCTCCTCTTTTTATTCTCCCCCCGATTATTAGATTCTACAATCTTTCCTTCCTCATCATTTGTCCAAGGAACCTCCGCTATCTCTTCTTGATGTTAAGTATAATTTTGCTTTTTGGTTGCATCCTCTCGAAAACCTTGTCTTTGTTCAAATATTCGGACCATGGTATCCTAGGCATTATTCTGTAGAATTTTTTGTTGCTTTGAGCCTCTATTTCATCTTTGAGTATATTGTCCAGCATTCGCTGACATATAGGAGGACAGATATAGCGTAACAGTCTAGTATTCGTTTCTTTGTTACTAACGAAATCTTCCTGTCTTTCAATACTATGCTTATCTTTTGAAATTCGTCTTTTGCTATAACAATGTGTTTTCAGATCTTAGTGTCATATTTTTCAAGGAATGTTTAAATTTAACCAGCTGTTTGTCAGAGAAGAGTCTGTGGGCTGTGAGATGCTGAACTACCTCGGCATTAATGATGGCTTCGAACACTTTGCCAAAGATCAGTAGGAGGCTGATAGGGCGATAATTAGCGGGGTCAGAATGTTTACCGGTATTTTTATATATAGGAACCGTAGAAGATGATTTCCAGCAGGTAGGAAAGCAAGAAGCAGAGGGCAGTACTTATAGAGTTTAGAGAGAACAAAGGAGAGTTCAAGAGCGCATTTCTTTAGGACAATGATGGGTATTCTGTCACCACCGCTCGCTTTATGAGGGTCAAGTTTTGAAATAATTTTTGGAGATCACCGAGGGAGCTATGTGTATGTCAGTCAATTGGGCCTCAGTTCTGGGTGGTAAGTCGGTACAGATACTCCAGACTAGTCTAGTGTCGATTTGGTAGAGACTCTACGGGCGAAGCACTCAACCTTGTCTGTTGAAGAGGTGAGGACCTCAAATTCGTTGATTAGAGGTGGGATTGAGGGCTTGCTGTTGTTCAGCACACTTTTACAGAGCCTCCAGTAGTCTTTGGAGCCAAACTTACTGAATGCTGCTTCATTCTGGCTGCAAACTTTAGCTTAGCTCTTGTAAGTATCTTCTTGCACTCATGGTTTGTTTCCGTTCAACTTGTTTACTATAAACACAAAGATTTGACTGTATACAGGTCATATTTGGTTCGTTTCTGTTTTAATATTTAATGGTATTGATATAATTTTAACATTAATACTTTATTCAATACACAGGGTTAAAATGATTTGGCTATATTTCTTATCTTTACTTAGTAAACGACTTCATTCACTCCTTTCATCATGCTTTTTCCTTTTAAATTTTCAAAATTTGCGTTTTTTTTCTTTTTTATTACCAAAGATTAAATAAAATAGGCAACGTTTTGGTTACGAATTTCTAAATATGACCTAAACACAAAATTGTTGATTGTGAAGAAAGTCTTTGAATGATCGAACGTGTTAAACAAAAGTAGATTGGTAATTTTCTCAATATTCAGCAGTCAGGTATAGTTTAATAGGGATTATCCTAACAGAAGCCTTCAGAAGAATGATCGCTATGTGACACAAGAGTTAGCCAAGCTGCACAAAATTAGAATTTGAAAATTATGTCTATATCTCATTGATTATGTTAGTCGCTTTTGTGCATACCTAACACTTATATTAAGCAAAAAATTCCAAGCTATATTGAAAATTCACATTTTTTTTATAATCGTGTCGCAACTGTTAAGCAGGGGGGTTACATAGGAGGTAAGTTATGAGAAAGAGTGACAGGTTATAGGGGGTGTCAGGAAGAGGGTAAGAGAAGAATGAGAATACTGATGAGAGTGGAGTGGACGAAGAAAGAAACATGAGAGAGAGAGAGAGAGAGAGAAAGAGAGAGAGAGGGGAAGCAAGTTAATGAGATAGTAAATGACTATTGAATTTACATTTGAATTCTTGAAGATTGTAGCAGTCAGGAAAGCAAGTAAACGGGAGGGAATTCCGCAGGCGGGAAGTGCGAGAGAAGAAGCTGATAGAGTAGAATTTCGTTTAGATTTTATTGGTTTCATAGTAAAAGGGTGTGACCTCGTCGCTAATCTTGTGACTCGAGCAAATTCATGTATGGGGGTACCAGTTTGCTAAGTTCAAAAGCCTTGAAAGTATTTGTAGAAGAGACAAAGGGAAGCCACGTTTCACCGGTGAGAATGTGACTGTATCCGAGCTGCCAAGTCGGGATCGATCACATTACAGATTCTCCGTTGGATTTTGTCAAGAACCCCTAGGGCAAAAGCAAGGGCACCCAACTAGAAATGCCAGCAGTACAATACTCGGGTGGATGGTAGATTTGTATATGTGCAGGATTGTTTCAGACGGGAAAAACTTCCTGGCCTTGCAAAGAACACCGACCTTCTTAGCAGTGGATTTAGCTAGGGACTCTATATCGTCATTCCACTTGAGGTCTGTTGTGAGAGTTAACCCGAGAAGGCGCAGTGTTTTACTTTCAGGTAGACTAGACTGATCTATGCTAATGGGTGGTAGGAGCGATTGTCTATGTTTATTAATAGATAACAGACTCGTTTAAGAAGCATTAAAATTTACAAGCCATTTCCTACCCCAGTCCACCACGGATTGGAGGTCATTTTCGAGCTCGGCAGCGAGGTTTGCTTTGTCGGCCTCTGTAGACTTTTGATCAAGGCGAGAATAAAGCGTGGTGTCGTCTGCGTATTTGTCTACTTGGGCTCTTACTTCATCGAGGAGATCGTTAATGTAGATAAGGAAAAGTGTTGAACTTAGAATAGAGCCTTGAGGTACACCTGCGTTTGTTTGACAGTGTTGGGAGGCATGTCCGTTCAATACTACCTTCAGTGTGCGATCTGATAGGAGCGACTAGATTAGATCAAACAATTGTCCACTTATACTGTAGCCCACTAGCTTGCATAGAAGGCAAGCGTGCCAGACCCTGTCAAACGCTTTGGAGATGTCTAGAGCAACAGTTCGGGCTTCGCCGTTCTTGTCGAGAGCCTGGTGAATATACTCAGTGAAACCATACTGTTTGTCAGAGAAGAGTCTGTGGGCTGTGAGATGCTGAACTACCTCGGCATTAATGATGGCTTCGAACACTTTGCCAAAGATCAGTAGGAGGCTGATAGGGCGATAATTAGCGGGGTCAGAATGTTTACCGGTATTTTTATATATAGGAACCGTAGGAAAGCAAGAAGCAGAGGGCAGTACTTATAGAGTTTAGAGAGAACAAAGGAGAGTTCAAGAGCGCATTTCTTTAGGACAATGATGGATATTCTGTCACCACCGCTCGCTTTATGAGGGTCAAGTTTTGAAATAATTTTTGGAGATCACCGAGGGAGCTATGTGGATGTCAGTCAATTGGGCCTCAGTTCTGGGTGGTAAGTCGGTACAGATACTCCAGACTAGTCTAGTGTCGATTTGGTAGAGACTCTACGGGCGAAGCACTCAACCTTGTCTGTTGAAGAGGTGAGGACCTCAAATTCGTTGATTAGAGGTGGGATTGAGGGCTTGCTGTTGTTCAGCACACTTTTACAGAGCCTCCAGTAGTCTTTGGAGCCAAACTTACTGAATGCTGCTTCATTCTGGCTGCAAAGTTTAGCTTAGCTCTTGTAAGTATCTTCTTGCACTCATGGCGAGCCGATATAAAAAGGCGCCTGTTATGGTTCGACCCGCAACTCCGAAAGAAGTGATTTCGTTGGGCAATGGCGGCCGAGCAGGCAGGGAAGAACCAAGTGGGTAAGTGGGATTAAATTTTAACTTCCTGGCAGGGATAAAAGCATCGATACTAGCCTTAACACAAGAAGATACCTCAGCCGCACAGTCTTCGACGGGAAGGCTAAATATTTTATTCCAAGGGACGTTACACAGGAACTCGAGGTACGAGTCCCAACCAGCTGTTTCGTAGCCATAAGATATTCTGCTGGTCAGAGGTTCTTGAGTGGAGTGGGATTGGAAGAAGATGCTAACGGAAACATGGTCAGAGTTTCCGAGAGGGAAGAGATGTTTGACATTGCAAGAGTCAGGGGTGGAGGTAAAACAGAGATCTAGCAGTGAGTCGTGTCCATTGGAGTTGTCAGAGAAACGCGTAGGGAACTCCACTACCTGCGTAAGAGACTGAATGATTGGAAAAAATTAATGGTATGGACACCAGCAAGAACTGTGACGGAGTTCTCCAGCCACTTACTATGGTGGGCGTTAGAGTCGTCAAACACAAATATATGGGCAAACGGGTGGAAGGAAATGGCTTTGTCAATATTTTTAGAGATGCTGTCAAAAACGGAACAGCCGGGAGATGAGGAGGAGTGGTAGAGAAAGAAGAGATAGTTATCAGCGCTTACAAGGGAGTGACGGAAACATATATAAAAGTCATGAATCGATTTAAGAGAGATCACTCTCGCTGGAGGAAGGCGTTCGCTGACGTAAACACCAAGCCAATGCATGTGGACATCGGAGACCTTTCTGAAGAGGGGAAGGTAGACAAGGACGTAGAATTCAGAAGAGAGGATGGAAGGATCAAAGTTTCACTGAGGGCTAGGATTTCAGGTGAGTTTAATTAGAGGAAGGATTCAACTCTGTAAAATTTGGAACGATAGCTACGAATGTTAGTGAAGGAGATGTTGATGGGTTTGGGTGTTTATTGATTAGCTGGTTTAGTTTTGCTATTATGGTACTGTGAATTCATGTTTTGCTTTGTTAGTGAGTTTGTTTTTGTTTTTGTTTTTTTAGGAGAGGTCCAGAGTAGAATCAATCGCTTGCTATATGCAACAGATGTAGGAGATTAGCTGGAGCTGACTACAGCAAAATGTGGCCTCAAAGTTGCCCACCTGTGGTTCATCCAGAGACACCCATCCATGTGCGACATGGCACTACATAAGACCACGATATTATTCAACTGTTGATCAGAGCCACCTCTCTTGATGCTACGCAAGTGTTCGGGAAACTGCCAACACGGTACACTCAGAATGAAGAGACGTTGCCACCCTCCCAAACTACTACAAACAGCTTGCAATAGTTCTATCACTGGGATCTGATGAGTGGAAAGAACCGGGAGACGCCTTCCTAAACAAGAAACAAAGCACGCACCTCTACTCCTGTCTAAAAGAAGAGGGAGGCGTGTGAAGCAGGCGATAGAAGGGTCTATCTACTCCAATTAAAAAAATGACTAAGTTTTAACTTAGTAAACGTCCGTAAAAAGCTTCCAAACCAATAGAAAAGCAGTAACTACCAAATGTCATTTGAAGAAATGACAAGAAAAGTGCCGACTTATTTTTTTTCGTTTTTTTCCAAATATTAAATGTGCTAAAAATATTTTCAAAACTGAACAAAAGTAAATTAACTGATTTCCCAGATTTCTATTTAACTACCTTCAAACGAATATCCGCTAATTAAATGAATTACCAAGGTTAATTGATATACAAATTAACAACAAATGAGTTACCAAACTTAAAATTAATATACAGAAAAATTCAGTTTCCAAAATTAAAATGCAAAAAGAATTCAGTTACCAAAATTAAAATTAAAATACAGAAAAAATTCAATCAGTAAGCAAAGTTCAAGCCGGCCACAAAAGAAAAATAAAAGAATAATCACAGAACAAATGTGAGCAAAATTTCGAATCAAACATTGTCGCTAAATTTACGTTTTAATTAAATTTCGGTAGAGAAGTAAAATGGATTAATGTGTGTTAAAGTGGTAAACAAGAGATCATAGGGCAATCAAAATATACACTCACACACATATATATGTAATGTAAAAATATACAAGAACAAAATATATATATATAGACCTAAAACTTTAAACGTTTTTTTAGTGGACAGCCATATTTGAATAGAAGTGGCGTTTATTTTAAACAGTATATTGATTTCGTCTACCGGCCTGAATCTTCGAAACATATTAAACAAGATATCATAAGGCAGTCAAAAATAAATGCTCACACACATATATATGTCTGATAACAATATAGAGAAGTAAAAGATATATATATATATATATATATATATATATATATATATATATATATATCTTAGAAGCAGTACAAACTAATGGGTTTGCAGTCAACTCTTTGAAGTTATTCATTTTATTAACAGTGCTCGATGCTTAGTTGTGATTTATATATGGTTATATGTTTTATTATAAGTTTATAATAAATATATTATTTACTGCAACACAAGAGCAGAAAAATTATTTCACTGGCTGACGTAGTAAGATAGTGCCGAAACACAACGGCTTTTGTATTGCGGTAAAATCTGTTTTTATTAAAACCTAATAAAAAAATTATTACGATAAATATGTGTGTGTTAAAATGTAAACGTTATTTTTAGTAGATGACGATATTTGAATAGAAGCGACATTTATTTAAACATTTTATTTATATTTATCTAACGGCCTAAATATTTGAAAAGTCCCATTAAATATATACAATCTTCTCATATTTTTAAAAATAATATTTACTTTATTTAAATATAATTTAAATAATATTTACTTTATTTAAATATATGGAACTTCTATTTAAGCGTCCGGTATCCACTAACATAACGTTTATGTGATAGAAATCTGTCGGATTAACAAATAAATGAAAAATCCATTACTTCTTTAAAAATTGCCTTATTTACGTTTGGGTACGAACCTGAGTAGATGTGAACTTTGAGAATCTGAGACGAGACGCAGTTTTGTACTTTCGGGTTTGCTTAGTCGTTGACGCCATTTGAGATAAATTCGTTTGAAAGACATTAGAAAGGGAGATAATTGTTCGAATCCTCCCGCAGAGCACATACTTTTCGTGAATAATAATTGTGTTATGGTGCTTACCCTTGCAAAGTTTTCAGTTTTTCGTAGTGGATTGCTTTTTTTTATTATTATTATTATTTCATTTTTCATCATATTTCGATTTCTGCTTTGGTTTCACAACCAACCAAGTCTGCGGCAGGTCGTGGCGTGTTGTTATGGCTCCATTTCATGTTGTTCTATCTTCCCTATCATCCCTTGCATTACATAGATAAAGTTTTCCTTAGTGTGTGGGCTGTACTTTATAAGACAATTTTTTGTATATCTCTTAAGCTGGGGTTTGCAGGGATTCTTTTAATGTGTTGTTTTGTTCCATTTTTTATCATTCCAAGTGCACCTACTATCACTGGCACAACTCTTGTTTTCAATTTCCACATTTTTTCTATTTCAATTTCCAGGTCTTTATATTTTGACAGTTTTTCAAATTCCTTGATTGCTATGTTACAATCCGCTGGACAAGCCATATCAATTAACAGACAAGTTTTCTCCTTCTGGTTTTTAACAATAATGTCTGGCCTGTTTGCTTCAATTTTTCTGTCTGTGTAGATGGTGTAATCCCATAGAATGGTTACATCTTCTATTTCTGTAACTGGTGCTGGGTGATGTTCATACCAGTGTTTGTTTACAGATTTTCCATAATGTTTGCACATTGTCCAATGTAAATATTGCCCAACTCTATCGTGGCGATTTTTACATTCATTTGGAGCAAGTACAGAACAGCCTGAGATTAGGTGGTCTATTGTTTCTTGGTGTTTATCACAAAACCTGCATTTTGGATCCATATTATTATTATGCATAATATTTGCCTGAAAGTTTCTAGTTAAAAGACTTTGGTCTTGTGCTGCAAGAATAAAGCCTTCAGTTTCAGACTTTAATCCAGATATTATTATTATTATTATTATTCTGGGATCTCTGTTATGCTTATTTACGATTACAATTAACAACGCAGCGTCTCTTTCACTGAAAAAAAGTATAACATTGTACCAGTCAACTACGAGCTAATAAGGTTTCAGTTTCTCTTTCAAGTATCCATTGCAAAACAAGTTATTATAATTTTGTACTTACTTCATTTACTTGCCACACGAACTCTTCAGGTATTCTTTGCCTTCGAATATTTTCTTCTGTTTTACTGGTTCCACATTTTCTCGTTTTTACCTGTTCTAGTTCTTCATTTATCCTCATTATGTTGACATCGTATTTTTTATAGACGAGTCAATACAATCCTCACTGTTTATTACGTCTCATTTTGTCTCTTCTTTTTGCTTTAAAACAACCAACATTTCCTGGATGTAAACCTTTCAAAGATTTGCCAAGTACTTCCCTTTATTTAAAATAAATCATTCAGTCTTTTTTTTATCCTACTTTGCTTCGGCAAACTATCTTAGAAGATTGATAATACCCATGTCAGTCTTCGGACATCTGAAGTAAAATGTTCATAGCTGTACATATATATACATACATATATAAATATATATAAATATATATATTTTTATTCAGATACTTTAATCCCAGCGGAAAAAGCAGGAAGGTAAATTACAAAAACCCGATCCTAATTAATATTAAAAAAATTATTTTAATATTAAAAAATGATACAAGAAGAGAGGTCCATGTAATAAAATATTACAGAGCAAATATAAATTAAAATAGGATTAATTCAATGATGTTGGATGATCATTTCGATATGAAAATCCCCACGGGTGATAACACATCACCTCAGCAACAGCCAGTTTCTGAAAGGATTTTTCTGTTGCTGAGGTGATGTGTTATCCCCCGTGGGGATTTTCATTTCGAAATGATCATCCAACATCATCGAATTAATCCTATTTTAATTTATATATATATATATATATATATATATATATATATATATATATATATATTCGTGAAGAAATAACTCAATATCATCAACTCAAAAAAGCCGGATTAACACCACTGATTAATTCAATAAAACACACTAGTTTTTAATCATTTTAAAATAAATTAAAACAAAAAATGCAAAACAAAATAAAGCAGTTTGGGGAGTTTTATTTATAATTACATATAATACATATATTTAATCTTTATAATTAAATATAATTATATATATATATATATATATATATTAAATATATATCTGTGTGTGCGTGTGTTTGTATTTCTCACTTATTACGCTCATGAATTTTTGATTTTTATGTCTTATTGATGCACAATAGTAGGTGCATCAATATATATGTTGCTGTCATTTTTAACGGCCCAGGCCTACTCGTATTTTACACAATACCACCTCAAATGCCTTATTTGAGTGAAAATATTCACTAATTAAGATTTTAATCCTTAATGAATTACTTTTAATCTGTTAAAAAAAGTTATATTTTTATAACGCTGAGTTCTATTAGTCTTGAATTGTCAGTCGACGGTGTTGAGATGTCTTGCACCCATATTTATTCACAACATAATGAATAAACTACGAGTGATTGAAATTTCAAACTGAACCCTTTAATTTGTCAACCAGGGTAGATTGTTCTAGACCGGATATCTCAGTATTAGTTATCTCCCTTTAATTCAACTTTTTATGTTTTTTGGTTCAACTGACAAATCTTTGTCATGTCAGTGGTTTCTAATGAAAGCTTTTATCCACTACATTATATGTAATTGACCATATCAATATATACATTTTTGGAAATTATATATATCTCAGAGACCATTTTTACCAGAGCTCATTTTACTATTTTATTATTATCGTTGTGACTTTTTCTCTGGCACTCCGTATTACTTGCACCCATATTGTCTTCATGTTTATGCCTCGCCCTCTTAGAAGATCTTTGTGGCCTACCTGAGCATAACAGTCCGAACAAATAAAATAGTGTAAATAACTAATCTCAGAAATATGGACAACCCCTCATTATCAACGTACTTATTTTAATAGAAAGGTTTTAAACTGTAAAACCTCCTAACTTTGGAACAGACTGCTGCTTTGAAGATTTCATGAAAAGTATAATTTTCAACTTTTCGTGTATAAAGTCAATCGGTAGCTATTCTTCAAATCATCCCAATCATCGCCGACAATGCATTCCTTTTAAGTTTATATCACATTCTATATTCAGTGGCTCTTGGGCCTTGTATTAGTTTACCTTCAGTAAAATATGAAAGAGACTTAATAAAGCTTTAAGTGTGGGACAGCTAATGATGACTGAACTCCTATCAGTAGCTTGATAGACAAGCTTGTTGTTGTGAACTAAATAACACAATTAGTCATCTTCTTGTATGCGCCTTTTCATTTCAGAACGTATTCTATCTTGTCTTCCACATCTTCCTATCCTTCGGGGCTCTTAGCATGCATTCTATTTTTACACCATGCAAATCCCGTTCTGCTATACACCTGCTCAGTCCAGTCAAGTACTTTACTCGCTGTTTTCTCCTGTCTCTCTTTCCTTCTATCTGGCCTGTTAATATCAAGTTCTCCAAGCCTTCCTTCCTCATTGTATGTCCCAGGAACTTCAGTTGTCTCTTCCTGATGCTCAGTATTAATTTCCTTTTTGTTTCCATTCTTTCCAAAACCTGTATATTGCTCGCATGCTCGATCCATTATATCCGCAGCATCCTTCTGTAGAACCACATTTCAGTTGCTTCAAGTTTTTTCTTTATCTTCGATGATATTGTCAAGCATTCACTGCCATATGAAAGAACTGACATCACATCGCAATCCAGGACTCTCTTCTTTCTTTCTAGCAAAATTTTCCTGTCTCTTAATACTTGTCAATTCGCCTTCGGATCTCTGTGTCGCACTTTCCGTCTTCTGTTAGAACCCTTTCCAGATATTTAAATTGTTGCACCTGCTTGATTTTAGTATCCCCCACCTATATTTGGCATTTTGGGAGTTTTTTTTTTCTTTTTGCTGATGACCATGCATTCGGTTTTCTTGCAGTTTATTTGTAGTCCTTTTTTGTCACTCTCTTCAGCTACCTTCTGTAGGGGGTAATGTAGTTCAATTCCCCTGTCTGCTATCGGCACTGTATCATCTGCATACCTTATGTTGTTCAAATTGTGGCCTCCGATGACAGATTGTTGCATAACATCTAGGTTCCACAGAATAGTCTCGCTGTACAAGTTGAATAGATCCAGTGAAAAGATAATTGAGGTAAAGTTTCATTGGATAAGGATTTATTGCATAACGCCCCCTTTGTATCTTTGTATCTATTCTGAATTTTTTACTTGTCTGTATGCAGACGGTTTGCTAGACGCTTAAATATTAAAAAAAAACTCAAATTAAACTGAAAATTCTCATTGGGTTCAGTCTAATGTATTTCTTAGAGACATCACGCCGTTTAGCTTAAGCAAGAGTTAATACTAAAACTAATACAAAACGCGTTACAACACGATTTAACACATGATAATTCGTTTATTAATTAGAATATTTACATATACATAATTAAGCTTTTATAGTTAATCATCGACGTTTTCTCGTTGAATTTAAATTGCTACTTGCATTCATTTCTAGAAATGAGGAATATTGGTGACTACACCTTCAGTTATCCGAAATCAACGAAACTTTAATCAACGACACTCCTGATGTCAAACATCTGGTCAATTTGACAAGAGCAAATTCAAAGCTTATTTCATAAATGAACTGCAACCGGTTGTTAAATGGAGAAATCATGGCTTGTTAATTTTAACGTCTTCAAAACGAAACTTCTCTCTTCTAGTCAGCAGCGAAAGAATTACCTTCTGTCATGATGGCTGGTACTAAATTGTTGGAGTGACACTTTGCTCCTTTTCAAACTAACATTTTTCGCTGACATGACCGTCGAGCATTATATTTAATCTGTCGCAAGGTCACCTGCTGCGAAAGTTTGTTCACAGTGTCTTGCAAAGCAATTTTTCTCGCCAGAACATATTTTACATATTTAGAAGTTTGCCATTCGTCCAAGCATTTCATATTGATGTTACAACAGATCCAGTGTATATGCTATCTATTTAGATAATTTTGTTATAATTCAAAAAAGAATCTACAATTTTATCTGTCCTAACCCGATAACTTGGCTTCACTTTCTTTCAGACCGTAACGTAGTTTTTCTGTGCCTTAACGAATGTTCTTTCGTCTTAGGTACCTCGACTGTACTAACTTCGTTGTTACAGTTAATTCTTTTACAAGTAAAATCTCTGGATGTAATTGTAAGTTCTTTGCTAACAGTTTCTTCTTTCCACTTCTCGCTTGTCGAGTTCTTTTGCAGACTCTTGTTTTGCTGTCATTCTTGATATTCAAAAAATAAAATGCTACGTCAATCGTTATCTTATGTCTTTTTTAAATCTTGTTCTTTAGTATTATCTCTCTTTAATAATATTTTCTTTATTCACGATCTTTTAGAATCAGTAATACGTTGAGTTTTAGTGGCTATATTGCCTTTCTTGGAGGTAACATACTTAAAATGTAAACGCTTTCGGACCTTCATTTCAAAATGTGAACATTGTAGACTTATTTATTTCTTAGTATATTTTTTCTTTTTGATATTCCAATTTGATCTTTGGTAAATTCTGCCAAATATAGTTGTCGGCATATAAGTGTTGGGACTATTACAGGCTCTCGTCCAAAATGTGATAATCTCATTAGGTACATCTCGCGCGATTCCACGTGATTTCGTCCTAGCCGTAGCACGAATGCAGGTCACTCCGCCAATATATTGCTGTAGGGTGATAATTTGAACCGGACGACTGCAAGATAAGGCTGTGGTAGTCGAATGGTCGGGGAAAGAAGGATGTGTCACTATCCTGTCATTGTTGGTTTGACCTTTTGCTTACCGCTCACGCGCTTGTCCGACCCAATAGGTACAGAGGCGAAGACAGCAATAAATGACTGTGGCTTTTGAGGCGAGACTGGTGCCAAAACCTGAGTGCGAATGCGCTGTCCAACACTGCAACTACCCCACCACCGACCAGGCTTTAGAATTCTTCAAATTGTACTTATGTCTGTATCTACATTTAAATCCGAAAATTTTCGGTGAACGTACATTTTTACATATCTATCTATCTAACTATCTATCTATCTATCTATCTATCTATCTATCTCAAATCACTTTAGTCATCAGATGTATTAATCAGTTCCAACATGTTTAATTTTTAAGTACTGGATTGTACGGAAATATGGCGATTTTAAAATGAAATTAAATAAAAAATTATGTCATGATATATTATACTAAAAATATGAACCATTTTCTTGCACAACATTTTCCATGTCTTCTTCGACTTAAAATCCCTATTAGTAAGAGTATCAGCAGTAGGAGTAGAAGTATTAGTAGTAGTAGTAGTAGAAATAATAACTGTAGAATTAATAGGTGTAACAACAAATATCAGTTTATCTCAGGATAGACAAATAAAAACTAATACAGAAAAACCTGGTAACTGTATAATGTTCAAAGAATTAATAATAATAATAATAATAATAATAATAATAATAATAATACCGCTACTACTAATATTAATAATGATAGTAGGCGCGCTTCGATTGATAAAAAAGAAACACAACAACAAATTGAAAAAAATCCCTAGTAATCTCAGTTTAAGAGAAATACAAAAAATGTCTTGATAAGTACAGCTTGTGAACTAAAAAGAACTTTGTTCATGCAACGCTAATGATATTAGAAGCTAGAAAAATAAATAATGGAATGTAGGAGGACAGATATCTACCTGTCTTAGGTTTTTGACAGATTCATTTTAACAAGATTCTTCAGAGATTTAAAGACAAAAGATTTAAAAATCCAAGAGACAGTATATTGAATAGAGGTATAGTTTCATTGGTCAGATACGTGTCACGTGTGATAAAGCAATGGATGAATATTAAATGTAGAAGAAAATAACTTGGGTCGGTTTAAGCGTGTGTGCCAACGCGTAAAAAAACATTAAATGTTTGTTATGAATGTAAGTATATGTAAGCAAAAATAATGTGTGTTAAGCGCATCCAAACCATAGATGAATTGTGTGTATATGTTGATAACATTAGTGTGTGTAAATGACAGTGACGAAATACATTTCCGCTCAAAATACGTAACAAGTATTGTACACACGTCTCAAATGAAGGAACAATTTTGAAAAAAAATAAAATGAGAGAATCAGTTATGAATGTATGTTTGAAAGAAATCATGTGTGACTGTGTGCATTTATGAGTCAGTAAAGTTAAGCAATACACCTCACTGTGATGAGATTCAATTCCTCATCTCTCTGTCAAGAGAAAAACTCTTAAGATCTCTACATCGTTGTTAAAGATGCCGTTAATTTTGGAGATTCTCTGATCAGTGATTTTTCTACTTTTGTTATTTCCAGCATGACATATCCTTGTATTTCAACTCGAAAATATTTGGTTGAGTACAACAATAAAATCAACAAATTTGTCATTACCACCACCACCACCACCACCACCACCATCATCATCATCATTATCAGCGTCATCATCAGTAATAATTAAAACATTAACAGCAATAGCAATAATAGGGTGGGACTGTATTGTCTGATTATTTTTTTTTTTCCTCTGTTCACAAATGGCTGCATGGAGAATATTAGTGCGCTAATCCGGTCATATTTGGTTGAATGAACATTTCTGTGTGAGGTTTTTAGTTTTAGGGAATTGTATTATGAGGAGGGTGAGAAATGACCCCAGATGTGACATTTATTTTTCTTTTTGTATTTGTTTTCTTTGTTTTTTATTGGCATTTTTCATTTTGTTTAATGAATTTCTTTGTGACACTTTTGCTAACCTGTTTTTGTTAACAGAGGGTGGGAAGGATGTACCCTATAATGTTTGATTATTATCACTCTTCTTGGCGTCATCACGTTGTATATTTTAACCTTTGGACAATGTTACTATGTTACATACTCCTTCTCATGGCATATGACGCTTCGACGAAAATAATACAGCAACCCATCCAATGAGAATACGCTGAAACCGAATATTGGTTATCTTCTCTGTAAGAAATGATCAAAATTCTTCTCAAATAAAAAGACAAAGCATCAACAGGACCCAAAATTTTCACTGTTATAAAATCAACGATCATTTTCACTGTTAAAATGAAAGACAGCAACACTTTTTTCTTTGTTTTAATCATTCCACCCCAAGCAAGGCAGCCTGCCCGTCACTGGTACGCATGGGGTTATACAGGATGAAAGTGATGAGAAAGAGGGACAGGTTATAGTGGGTGTCAGGAAGTGCGTAAGAGAAGGATGAGAATTCTGATGTGATGAGAGTGGAGTGCATGAAGAAAAGAGCATGGGAGAAAGGATGCGAGTCAGTGAGATAGGAGATGACTATTGACCTTGAATTTAAATTGTAGCTGTCGGGGAAGCAAGTATACGGAAGGGAATTCCACAAGCAGGGAGTGCGAGAAAAGAAGCTGTAGGAGTAGAAGTTGCGGTTACATTTTATTGGTTTCACTGTAAAAGGGTGGGACTGAGTTCGTATATAAATACAAATATTCAATATTTTTATTCGTAATTCTCCTCGGTGACTCGTCTGCTGATGTGTGTTGCGGTGCAGTGGATATCGACTCGGAACGACAAATCGGAGAGCCAGGTTCGAATTCCTTTTGAATTCGTTGCATTCACTTATGCACAAATACCCTTAGGAAAGGTATTAATCCGTTTCTTCCATCCAGTTATGGGCTAAATAACAGGACAGATTGTGTTCTATAGCCTTGACTGGCAACCAGTCTACCGGAGAAAGCAATGGTAACCTAGTGCGGGATCATCTTCTACACAGTCAGTTATGTCTCTTTTGAGACATGATCGCCCAAGCCTGTATCACGTATGGCACGCAACTGATCGACTGACTCGGTTGTATTGTGGATGGGGTGGTTAGGTTGGGCTGGTAGGATTGGGCACAAGCACATGCCAGGGTTGCGAGCACTACGGATGGCCTCTGTGTTCTCAACTCGGCAGCCGTCAACAAACTGCTCAATGCAAATCTTTCTGTGACAGCTGACATCACTTAAATAGTTGTCCCTGACACGTCGCAGTTCCGGTATATTCTTTTCAATCTCGGGTCCTGACCTTTTTGACCCCTTTAGTCAAAACAATATTCACTTTTGTTAACTGTATTTAGCACCAAGTGACAACTTCCTGCATCACCCAACGGACCCAACGAATATACAACTCTGGATTCGCTTGTCATTTAATAAGTTATTTGAAATTTTACATAATTAATTTGAAATTACTTTTGGCTTTTCTTTTTTTAATTGTATTTTGTTTAAGTCTCTTTGACTTTATTTTAATTTAATTATTAAAAGGTTTTTTTCGTAATAAAGCCCACGGTAGACCCACCTCTGTCCATTTATCTGGTAATGGCCATTGCGAAATATACCCTCAAATGGAACCACTATATTGAATCCATAGCAAAATCTACTGCTAAGAAGATTGGGTCACTATGTCGATCCAGGATGTTTTTTCCACCTGAATCCATCCTGCATATATACAAGTCAACCATCCGTCCGTGCATGGAGTACTGCTGCCATTTATGGTCAGGTGCCCCTGCCGTTCTCCTCAGTGTTCTTGACAAGCTCCAAAGGAGAGTCTGTAATGTGATAGGTACTGATCTGCCGACTCGACTGCAGCCACTTTCCCATCGTCGAAATGTGGCCTCCCTCTGTCTCTTCTATAAATACTTTCATGGCTTCTGCTCGGATGAGCTTAAGTCACTGATGCCTCCTCAACAGGTGTTTACCCATGCAACAAGACTGGCAACTGGGTCCCACCCATTCACAGTCAGGATAGCCAAATGCAGACGACAATTCTACTCCTGCAGCTTCCTCTCTCGCACTTCCCGCCTGTGGAACTCGCTCCCGTATTCTTGCTTTCCTGACGGCTACAACCTCCAGAAATTTAAATGCAAAGTCAATACTCATCTACTAACCACTGGCCTCTAGCTCTCTCCCCTCCCCTGTATAACCTTCACTTTCTCTCCACCTATGTATCTGTCATTGCACCTTCTTTCTCAGCTTTCTATTGTTCGTTTCTAACTAGTTCGTACTCCTCACTCTTTTCTAATTAATCTTTTTACATTTATGTAACCCCTTGCACATCAGTGGCGTTTCCGCCTTGCTCGGGGTGAAATGATTAAAAAAAATACAATTTAGATATTATATTATTCATTACCATTTGCATATCGCTTTGTTTTCTGAATGCGGATAATACATGAAGATATCTCGTACCTTGGAGATTTGAATTTCTACTCATCCTCCGTGACATCATGACACGAAATGTAAAATCTATTTACGTTTTTGTTTAATGAATACCTTAGTGACCCTTCCGCTAACATTTAGTTCGTCGGGTGGGTAATCTGCCCTATAATGTTTGATTAGTATCATTTTTATTGGCGTCATCACGTTAAAGTTTATAATTTGCCGATGCCACTCTGGATTCGCCTGTCTTTTAGGATGTAATCTATGAGAACTTTTATACAATTAATTTGAATTATATTTTAAGCTTATTTTATTTAAGTCGTCTTGATTTTTAGAAGATTTTTTGTGATAACCCCTAATGTATATTCACCTTACATTCCATCTGGTAATGGCTATAGCGAATTAAAGAATTGTTGTGGTACAGTGGATATCGGCTCGGAACGAGAAACCGGGGAGCCGAGTTTGAATTCCAGTTGAATCCATTGTATTCACTTACGCGCAAATACCCTTGTGAAAGGTATTAATCAGTCTCTTCCTTCCAGTTATGGGTTAAATAGCAGGACAGATTGGGTTCTATAGCCTTGGTCGGCAACCAGTCTACAGCAGAAAGCAATGGCAACCTACTGTGGGATAATCTTGTGCCCAGTCAGTCATGTCTCTTTCGAGACATGATCGTTCAAGCGTGTATCAAGTATGGCACTTAACTGACTGACTATGTTAAAACTTATTATAGTCAATACCTTTTTCATATCAATATGGCACCTCCCTGAATGCAGGTACTACAGGAAGAACTTTCTAATCCTGAATATCTGAATATAACTGCCATATTTCTTGGGTAGGGTCGTTTAGTCTAGGTCGACAATCATCTTAGAGATGGTATCTTAAACAAAATTACCACTTCGCGGTCAAAGATAAAACGCAAGAAATTAAAACAATCAACGATCTCAATGCTTACAGACAAATAACCATATTGGAACGGCCGTCAGCCGGATCAACAAGGGCCGTGTCCCTCAGAGAAAAAACAGTCTGGGGTTGAAAAATCTGTCACTGGAACAAACTCTTTCAAGAACGATGAGACATTTGGTCACCAAACCTGGGTTATTCCCAACCTTGGATCAAGTGGTTCAATACCAAATCATTTAATTAAATGAAAGCGAACGAAATCGACACGCAAAAATTATCAACAAGTCATGAAATGATTTTTCGTGACTCGAAAATCTACAAAAGAACGTCATGTATCAGATATACCAAATATTTGGAACTATGGTAGAAACTGGAATAAGACGCTATCTCAACCCAGACATGCATGTCAATAGCTGCAGTGACATGTGGCGAAATAAAAGTATTGTGGATCGCGGGAATGGGGTCCGCACAAATAAATGAACAACGGTCAGAAATTGAGAGAGAAAATAAGTGTATTAACATAAGGATACAGACTTGAATGAAGATTAGTAGTCTAGGAATACAGGTTAGTAAATGTATATGTATAAGTCTCTGGAGGTAAAACCGTAGTATATTGAGCATATCCGAGTCGGAAGTTGACGGATACGGCGTAATAATCTCTGGATGAGTGGAGCACAGTGCTACTATGAGCTACTGTGTACTGACTGCTAATCTCTCTCTGGATTTTCGTATTTTCCGGTTAACTCTCTGTGACAACGCGGTATTTAGTATTTATTTACCACCCACTAGTGCAAAATGTGGCACAAGGCCTTTTTAACTTGGGTTCTGCGGGCCATATATCCCAGCTAAAAATATCTAATTTTGCCCAGTCGTGACTCTAACCCTCGGCGGAGATACGACTGGGTTAATGCTCCCCGCCTGGAGGCAGAGAGATTGACAGTGTGAAAGGAATTACCGTGAGAAAACGCGGAATTCTCTCGTCTCGCTTCTCTAGCAGTAGTATAAGTATACTCTGGACGAGTCCATCTTTATGAAAAGGGGAAACTCCACAACAAAAAGACTCTCAAATGAGGAAATAGATAAGATAAATCCAAAGATAAGACAGAATACAATAATCGATCATTCAAAAAATAAAGAGATGAGAGTGGAAATAAATAATCTTCCGGGAAATGAAATTAAATTATCTCCCTACGATAAACTGCAGTTACTCAAATTATGTCAATGAAGATGTATTAAACGACGTGAGAACAGAATTCTTTAAAAACAACAGAAGTGAAGTCTTCTTTTTCTCTGTGCCTTTTCCCTTCAGGACGTAGGCGATCATAGCCTTCCACGTTTCCCTATCTCTGTTACACCAGGCAGTCCTCGTTCCTTCATCCACCTGATTAGGTCCTTCAAATATGTTATCCGTTCATTTCCCCTGTCGCTTTTTCCCTCTATCTGGTCTGTTAGTATCAGATTCTCCAAGCCTTTCTTCCTCGTTGCGTGTCTCAGGAACTTCAACTGTCTCTTCCTGATGCTCAGTATTAATTTCCTTTTTGTTTCCATCATTTCCAAAACCTCATCATTGCTCACATGCTCGATCCATGATATTCGCATCATCCTTCTGTAGAACCACATTTCAGTTGCTTCAATTTTTTCCTTCATCTTTGATGGCATTGTCCAGCATTCACTGCCATATTGAAGGACGGTCAGCCCGTAGCAATCCGGTACTCTCTTCTAAGTTTCTAGCGAAATTTTCCTGTTTCTTAATACTTTACTCAACTTCTGAAATTCTTCCTTCGCCGTGCCAATTCGCCTTCGCATCTCTGTGTCGCACGTTCCATCTTCTGTTATAACGCTTCCCAGGTATTTAAATTTTTGTACCTGATTGATTCTGGTATCCCCGACCTATATTTGGCATACTGGGCTGCCCTTTTTACTGATGAGCATGCATTCGGTTTTCGGAAGTGAAGTCACCGAAGTAAAAAAAAACAGCATCATTCAAGTACGCCGATGAGTCACTCGCACACAAATGTCAGACTGAGATCGGCTGCTAAAAATTCATGATAATGTCCAAATATATAACGCTACATTGCAAATACTGTTAACAACCAAAACATTGGGAAACTTTACAGAAATAAATAATGTCATATACACAAATACTTTAGCAGCTACTGGGAAGCTTAGTGTCAAAACAATGAAAAGATCAATGAAAAGATCATACAAAGTCAAAACGATCCAGCTTGGATAGGAAAATTAAAACGAGAAATAAGGGAAATCAGTTGTGAGTTATCAATACTAGATGAGATCTCAAGAAAGCCAAATATCTCAGCACGCAAACGCAGGAAGATAAAACGGAAATATAAAATTAAATTACTAAATTTAATTCCACCAATCAAGGAAATACTGAAACAAAAACTGCAATTGAAGACAAACAGAACAAGACAATACGAAAAACGTTGTATGTTCTATCGTGTAAATAAAATATTCCAAACCGACTTTAAGAAATATTACAGGGAAATTTGAAAGGCAGTTCTAGATGTTTAAATGTCACAATCTATTGAAAAAGTGAAAGAACTTGGCGAAAATATTTGGAGCAACCCTAAATAAATAAAATCTAAATGCAGAAGTGACCAAATGAAAATAATAATGCTGGATAAACCATTATAAGAATGACAAAATATAACCAAGATTAATGTTAGGAAAGCTCTCACAAAGTCCCCAAAAAATAAATCCCAAGGATATGACAAGGTACCTAAGTTTGGGCTCTATTATCTGCCATCAATTCATAAAACACTTGCACAAACTTTATCAACGCTTATTAATAATATCAATGAAGTCCCAGAATGGATCACTGAAGATATTACACATCTGTCAAAAATGGTGGCAATGGAAGAACTGAAAAACTATAGATCCATAGCATGTCTTTATACCATGTATAAATGGATCATATCTCTTCTGACGAACATTGCTTACTATGTTCACGAAGAAAACAATGTCGAGAGGTTCATATGGTTTTCATTATCAACAATTGATAAATAAAATGATCCTGGAAAATTACCGGAAAAGAGGCAGAAATCTCAGCATAGCATATCAAAGTAATTGATAGAGTAATTAAGGCTTCGTTAGGGCGTCGAAAGTGTACACAGCATGGGAATGTGGAAAAATAACATTGTATGAAAATCACAACAGATGCACTGCCACATAGGTTCAGATGGTTGTAAAAACCAAATATTCATGAAAATATTTCAGGAAGAATAGTATAAATCTTAACACAACTTGGATTGATTACTGTAAAGCTTATTATAGTGAGCCACACTCTTGGATATCTTAAGGCTTTGGAAGTGTACAAAGTCTTGGTGATAATAATTTTTCTTAAACTCATCATCGGAATGTGGACAACCTCATTAAATCACAGCAAATGCAATTCCACTTCCAACGGCTTGAATATCCGACTAGGAATCTTTCAAGGAGAGTCCTGTCATCCCTTCTGTTTTGTCTGTCATTAATCCCACTTACCCATGAATTAAACAATAATAGCTATGGATACAAAGTAAACAATAAAATATTTGATCACCTACTCTACATGGATGATATCAAAATATTTACCAAAGACGACAGTGAGTTGATTGGTCTAGTCAATATTGTACATTTTTCAATGACGGCATAGATATGGATTTTAGATAACATAAATGTATGTGCAAAACAACATTCAAGAAAGGGAGAATTACAGATAAAAATATCATTTTTCTACGTAAGGATGGTGAGGATATCATGGACCAATCATATGAGTAACAACGAAGATTTAGAAAAAACGGACACAAAAACAAAGCTTAAGAAATGTTAGTGTAGTTAGAACGTTCGCTTTCTGCGGTAGACCGGTTGCCAGCCAAGGCTATAAACCCAATCTGTCCTGTTATTTAACCCATAACTGGAGGGAAGGGAGGAATTAATTCCTTTCTCAAGGGTATTTGCGTGTAAGTGAAAGCAAGGAATTAAACTTGAATCCGAACTCGGAACCCCGATTCTTCGGTGCGAGCACTGCACCACAAAATTGGATACTGGGCTGAATTTCACAAAACAGAAGATCAGCCATAAGCACATTGGCTGTCTTCATGTTGCAATATTGTTTCAATATATTTAACTGAACTATAGCTGATATTAGGCGAATGGATGCCAAAGTGAGAGAGTTTCTCACTTGTCTTTGAAAGGCTGATGTTGATGGTGCTCATGTGCCCTGATCAAAAGGAGTCAACTACAACAATATTAATAAGGTACAACACTAGGCCTTCAAACATACCAGAACAGTCCAGAAATACACTGATGAAGACCTCTGCATATGATCATGAAAGAAGTAAAAAGCTTTATCTAAACTTATTGATAAATGGAACTTTGTGTGTGTGACTGTGTGTGTATGTCCGTTACCTATAGACTCCGAAACAGCTGAACCGATTTTCTGGAAAATTTACACAGTTGTACTATAAGCGTCTGCGAGTGTTCTTTGCTAGGTATTCTGTCGAGGTACCCCCGATAAATATCGAAAATCGAAAAAATCGGGTTATAGTAGGAGTGGTCCGATTTTAATCAAATTTGATACACTCATAGACAAAGACATAAGAAACGATATTCGGAAGTTTCAAGGTTGCAGTTCTTACAATAGTGCAGAAAATCGATAATATATATATATATATATAAAAGGCAAGATGTTTGTGTGTCTGTTTATCTGCCAGTATGTCTGCATTTTTTCAGCCCTTTTATTTTAGTTCTTGCTTCGGGTTTGGCTCTACATAGGTATAATTGTAGTTCTTAGTTTCAACCATGATACCATTTATTCAGAGGGCGTATTTAGCCTTCAAAATTCAGATTACGCCGAAAAAACTTATTTGATATCGATACCAGGAAATCAAAATTTGACTTACATCCATTCATTTTTCTTTCCGTCTACAGTTTCGCTTTAACTGGAAACAACTATTGCTTTTAGTCTTTCGTGCCAATGTCCAAAGCGTCTGAGCTCCAGGACCATGGATTAGTTTTAAAGCTTTCAGTACACCCGAGCAACGCCGGGCTATACTGCTAGTTTAGTATTAAAGGAAGCTAACAAGTTCAAAACAAAGCTTGAAGTGGGTGAAGAAATATAAGTAAAACCTAATACACTTACTGCAGCGGCAAAAACCTTAAAAAAGAGAGAAAAGTAACCGGTTACAGAAACGATGACAAGATAAAGTTTTTCAATATTCTGCCTGTACCAAACAATCTGATGTAGATAAATGACGTAAACATCATGTGCAGGATTAAAAGCTGAATCCAAGATTTTATTTTTCTTGCAATGGACCAATGTTTGATAACTCGAAATTATGAAGCAGACATACTGAAAAATGATTTCAGTAGTAAATTCAAATTCTGTAATAAATATTCATAAACAATTAACTATCTTGTGTCAGGTTGCACGGTATTAGCACTCACTGTATATAAAACCTAGCATGACGGACTGGGCCAATATCTGCATTTGGAAAATTTCCAGCGTTTACATAAAGGAAACTGCAAGAAATTGTTATGAGCACCTCCTCAAACACTGTTACCAAGATGTGACCTGTAACACTTGATTGGAGCTTTAAATTTTGCATAGACAGAACAATCAAACTAATCGCTGAGACATCGTGATCAGAGACCGATAACAAAATGTGTCTTCTTTTTGACGTAGCAGTCCCTGAAGACTGTAGTATATCTTTGAATATCTAAAAAAAACAAACAAAAAAACACGCTATTGAAATACAAGAACCTTAATATCGAAATCTCAAAAATGTGCCACATGAGTACATCAAAAACATCAGATTGTAGTTGGAGCCCTCGGATTGATTAAATAAAAAATTCAATAGATACATGGAAATGATTTCTGGTAGCACAGGCCTTAAAGAAATACAAAACACGTATTAACAAGTACAGGCCACACCTTACGAAAGGTTTTATCTGTGTAAAATATAAGTGATTTTAGGTTACTTGGCCCCGAAAATACCCAGCTGAAAACGCAGTGATGCCATTCTGACCTTAGATGTCTGGTTGAGACAGAAAGAAATGAGTGTACTCTCATATGCAAAGAAAGTAATAATAATAATAATAATAATAATAATAATAATAAAACTTAGCAAGGAAGTACATTGGATTACGCAAGAGACAGAACGAATGAAAAATAAACCCGAACAGACATGGTCTGGAATTAGAGAAGATGATGTTAAATATGAACTAAAAAAAACACACAATTGGAAATTCCCAGGCATAGATAAAATTCCTAACTTTTGGCTATATTATTTAAGCGCATCACATAAAAAACTAGCCAAAGAACTTCAAGAAATGGTTGACGACCCCACTAAAATTCCTGCATGGTTGACAAAAGGAATTACATTTCTTCTACCCAAGAATGGTGACACAAAAAATCCGAAAAACTACAGACCAATTACATGTCTTCCGACAACATATAAACTATTAACATCTATTTTAACAAAGCAGACATATTTATTCTTAGAAAGAAATGACATGTTACCGCTTGAACAAAAAGGGTGCAAACGTGGCTGTTATGGTTGTAAAGTCCAATTGCTGATTAACAAAATGATCCTGGAAAACTGCTACAGTACAAAGAAAAATCTTAGTACAGCCTGGATAGACTATCGAAAGGCATTCGATAGTGTGCCACATGACTGGATTTTAAAGTCTTTAAATATATACAAGATATCGCCCGTCATCATCAATTTCATCAAACAGTGCATGTCTATATGGAAAACAACCCTTTACCTCAATCATATAAATGGAACCTATAAGTCTGATGAAATAAACATCAAAAGAGGTATATTTCAAGGTGATTCTTTATCTCCCTTATTATTCTGCATATCATTAATAGCACTAACCAGTCAACTTAACAAGACAGAATGTGGTTATAAAATAGGACAAAAGAAAATAAGCCATCTATGTTACATGGATGACTTGAAGTTATATGCTAAGAATGATAATGAACTGGAAGGTCTTTTGCAAACTGTAAAATGCTTCAGCGAAGACATTGGAATGAAATTTAATTTGAATAAATGTGCTAAAGCTACAGTTTTACGTGGATCAATACAAGAAACATCCTCAATTAGCCTAGACCCTGCTGTAACAATAAAAGAATTGAAACCAGAAGAAGCTTATAAATACCTAGGTGTAAATGAGAGCGAAAACATTCACCATAAAAAATGAAAGAAATAGTGCGTAAAGAGTACTATAGAAGGCTACGAATGATATTAAAAACTGAATTAAATTCACAGAACAGAGTTATGGCCATTAATAGCCTTGCAATCCCAGTTGTCCAATATAGCTTTAACATCTTAAACTGGTCTCTAAACGACATCAGGCGAATGGATGCTAAAACAAGAAAGCTTCTTTCTAAGCATAAGATGCATCATCCAAAGGCTGATGTAGATCGTCTATACATACCCCGTAAAGAAGGTGGAAGAGGTCTTATTCAGCTGGAATTGTCATACAAGACAACAACTATTGGCTTACTAACATACATAGAAACAACAAAGGATTGGATGTTACAATTAGTAAGGCAACATGAAGAAAGAAAGAAAAAATATTCAATAATAAAAGAAAGCAGTAAATTCAAACAAGATTTACAGTTAGTAGATTCTGTAGAAAAGCAAAACAGTAGCCAAGAACCAACTAATGCGGCAAAAAATATGAAAATGAAAGCCAAAGATAAAGCTCTTGAAAAGATAAAACAGCGCTGGCAAGACAAACCTCTGCATGGCCAATATCCAGTACGTGCCAATAAATCCAATGTTGACAAAGTTAATACTCATCGATGGTTACGTGCATCTGGATTAAAGTCTGAAACTGAAGGATTTATACTTGCAGCACAAGACCAAAGTCTTTTCACGAGAAACTTTCAGGCAAATATTATGCATAATAATATGGATCCAAAATGCAGGTTTTGTGATAAACACCAAGAAACAATAGACCACCTAATCTCAGGCTGTTCTGTGCTTGCCCCAAACGAATATAAAAATCGCCACGATAGAGTTGCGCAATATTTACATTGGGCAATGTGCAAACATTATGGAAAAGCTGTAAACAAACACTGGTATGAACATCATCCAGCACCGGTTACAGAAATAGAAGATGTAACCATTCTATGGGATTACACCATCTACACAGACAGAAAAATTGAAGCAAACAGGCCAGACATTATTGTTAAAAACCAGAAGGAGAAAACTTGTCTATTAATTGATATGGCTTGTCCAGCGGATTGTAACATAGCAATCAAGGAATTTGAAAAACTGTCAAAATATAAAAACCTGGAATTTGAAATAGAAAAAATGTGGAAATTGAAAACAAGAGTTGTGCCAGTGATAGTAGGTGTACTTGGAATGATAAAAAATGGAACAAAACAACACATTGAAAGAATCCCTGGAAACCCCAGCTTAAGAGACATACAAAAAATTGTCTTATTAAGTACAGCCCACACACTAAGGAAAACTTTATCTATGTAATGCTGGGGATGATAGGGAAAATAGAAAAACATGAAATGAAGCCATAACAACACGCCACTACCTGCCTTAGGTCTCCCCGCAGACTTGGTTGGTAGTGAGACCAAAGCAGAAATCGAAATATGATGAAAAATGACATAATAATAAAAACAACTACTAGTTTTAATACGTGAAATTTTGAATTTTTCAATTTAAATTTCTTCAATAAGTTTAATTCTTCATTTAATGATCGAAGAAACTCATGGTAAGTTTTGCGACAATAAAATGTCCGTGGAAATTTTTTCATCATATCGTTATATATTTGAGGTTAACTACTTTAAGAAAACATTGTAATACCAATCACAAATATGAAAGTCGATCGTTATTTTAAGCAGTGGGTACAAATGTAAAGAATTAAAATGAAAAGTTTTTTTCCGCGATCAAAATGAAATGCTTCACTATTTATGAGGTACTGACAGGATATAGCGGCCCTGAAAACTAACGAATTGGGATACAAACAAAATTAAAATAGGTCAATAAAAATAACAGCAAGTGTTACTTTTAGAAATTCTAGAGAATTACGTCTTAATTTTACTATTATACTTCGAAATGTCCCCAGGAGAAATATTGTCTTTTAAAAATAATTTTAGCTTCGTTGTTTACATATTTCATATATCATGGTGGCTCATGAGTGACGAAAAAAATACCAATGTTTAAAATTGCCTGAAACGTTTATTTATATATGTAAATGATTTCATCTTTTAATTGTGATGAGCTTTAAGCCATTATCTTTCAAATAAAACCGAAATTAAACTTCAAAGAAGGCATTTGAATTATTTAAAATGCGTTTGGCTTTTTTAGAATGTCCCTGATGGCACATGTTTATATGATGTACTGTGTTTCAGTATATTTTTAGCGCAAACTTTAAATTTGATTCTTCTTAAGGGTTTCTTCATATAAGTTCATGTTATGCATAATACATACAACCATCAATAATGAAATATATCGATTACGTAGGCATAACAGCTTCATCCCAGGGGAACGATTTACTATGAATTTCTAATACAAACAGAACGGACCCCATAGACTACTTAAGGTCTTCTTTTTTACGTGCTTTCAGGACGTAGGCGGTCATGGACCTTAACTTGCCCTTGTTCCTTGTCACTCTTAACATTTTTCCTCTTTGTATCTCTACCGAACCCTGTTCCACTACCACTTGCTCAAACCCATCAAATATCTCTTGCGCTGTTTTCCGCTATCTTTCTTTCCCTCTATCCGTCCTGTGAGTATTAAATACTCCAAACACTCCTTCCTCATGTGTCCCAGAAACATCAGGTGTCTTTTCCTGATATCGAGTATATGTTTCATTTTCGTTTGCATCCCCTCCAAAACCTTTTTATTGCTCACGTTTTCGGTTCATGGTATGCTCAGCATCCTTCTGTAGAACCCTGAAATTGACTAAACTATTGTAATGAAAATTATTTTCTATGTACCTACTTCTTCATGACTAATTAAACTCTTACTAACAATTCCCTTAGATTTTCTTAGAATCTTTACTTGAATTGTATAAAATGAATGTATATTCATTAGAAACATATCAAACATGGATATATAAAGGTGAACGCTGTCATCGTAAATATTTTTAGATAAATAAATCTATCGTTCATACACCTCTTCTCATTCACCTGGTGCTTAAGTATTTTCATATAAGCTATTAAATTTGCAAAGATCCATGCAAAAGGCATTTATTTCTGCTGTTAATCTTGGCGGTGAGTAAAAAGCGCTTACATTCATAATTAAACCAAAAACTCAATGTTATAGAAACTCAATAAATTTTCCACTAGTACAGCTTATATCAAAATATTACTATTTCCGTTAAAAATAAAATCCGTTAATTCTTTGTAGATTCGGAAAAAAATCGTTATTTCTACTTGAAAATATATTTTATATATATACTAGCAGTTTATCCCGGTTTCACTCGGGTAGTTTAAGGAATAATATGAATAAAAACATATGGCGAATTTACATAGCAAATACTTACACAACATCCATCCTGGCCACTCTTATAGATATAGATAACAATGTAGAATGTCTCTATTGGATTAGGGTGGGAGAGAGAGCGGCAGCATATATAGATATAGATAATATAAAGTGGGGTGATCGATTCTATATTATAATCAATAAATAAACTGATTCCTGACTTATTTTTCTATCCCTAATTTTGGCTTTCTGAAAATTTTCAAGGTGTCGTTAGCGTTCTAAAATTCTGATCTACATCTGAGCGCAACTCCTGTCGAATCTATCAAACAAACACATACTTACACAACTTCACTTTCATAGATACAGATAATATTTTGGAAAATCCCGAAGATTAAAGAAATGGTTTTAACAACCGAAACGTTTCATTTATTTGTTAGAACATTATTTCTAATCACTACTCGTATTTGAGTAGATATTCTGTTTTTAATCAAATCATATATCTATTTAATAATCAGACCGGCAGAAATAAATATATTCATATAGTTTGATTAAAAACAGAAATCTACTCAAATACGAGTATCGAATAAAAATAATGTTCAAACAAATAAATTGAATATATATATATATATATATATATATATATTAAGATGTATAAATTGTCGTCTAAATTATGAAAACATGAAAATAACACTGATATCTAATTTAAACAGATATATTTACCAAATTAAACATAAATATTTTGAAATGCTAAAGAGTAAATTTATTCTATAAAATCGCTGTTGGCTTCAAGACTGCCTCCAGATGACTTAGAAATCTCCTGTATATCTTCTGGATGGTGTCCTTGTTTAAATTTGCGAACGCTGCCATAATCCCTGCTTCCTCATCTTTGGTGTTACAAGAAGTTTTGCTGGTCCTTCGCTCGACTGCGCTCCACACAATGATTAAGGAAATTTCTATCTGGAGAATTAGGTGGCGCGATATAATCAATTATTTTCTCGTAGAAATTGCGTGACAAGCCATGACTGGGAACTTCTGCTTTTGTAGCATTGTGCAGAATCCTGTTGAAAGAAAAAAATGTAACAATAAGGGATACATTCACAGAAATAGGTTCTAGACGGGTTTTAAAAATTAAGTTGACATTTTGGACAATAAGAATGAAAACAATCATGTATTCCCCCAAAAATAATATTTTTTTCAAATTTAAAGTGAACCTCTATTTTGATTATTTAAATTGAACAAATTCATACATTGTTATTTCTTCCCAGACCTATAAATAACAAACATATTATTTCTTATATTTAAATGAAAATCATCTCCACAACTATGATCTAATATTGTCTGATGACGAGGAATAAAATCTCGAAATATAGAAATTTCCGTGTCGCAATGTATTTTTTATTTAAAAACAAATTTAATTATATGATCATATTGTTCTCTACAATAATTATATAATTATTGTATTGAGCACTTTTATAAAAATAAAATGCCGGATAACTGTAATTGTAAAACTTTTGGTTCCGTTTACCGGGAGATATATATATATATATATATATATATATATATATATATATATATATATATATATATATGCGTGTGTGTGTGTGGATAACGAATATATTAGGCTCTCATTACGATTGAGCTTTCTCGAGAAAAAATTCACTTCTGCGATATATGCGCGACTCTTCAGAAATTAATTGAGTTCTTTCGGTGACTGGTGTGTGTATACACCGCTTCTATACAACACATTAAAAATTCTCTTCTCTGATTCTACTGCTTAGAAGTAGCGACTCCGACTGACACCAAATCGGTCGAGTTTCAATCCTGGCCAGAAGCAAGTAGATGCGTCTAGCCACACTGATGAGCTGTGATACAGCAAAACAGGCTTGTATGTGGATGACTAATATATATATATATATATACATATATATATATATATATATATATATATATGAATAAAAAGCTACAATAGCAAAACTGTACTTAGTCTTAGCCGACACATATCATCATCTGACGGACCTTATCAAGCTAACTGAAATTATATTATTTTGCACAATGTATTTAAATGGTGAATGGGATGGGAAATCTTTCTCATGGTATCTTATCATACTTATAGCTCTATTTTTTTATTTAAAATTTTTTGAGAATGCTGAGTGAAGTAAATTAATATAATATTTCGGTTAACCTGGCGAATATTTATGAGCGTCTTGGAATTAAAAAAGCATTCGAGTAACTAACAACATTTTGCCATTTGTTTATAGATACATTGTGCAAAATAAAGTTGACTTGAACAGCTCGTTAAACGAAGACGTACAGGTTTACTCTTGTCACTTTTTACTAATATATATATATATATATATATATATATATATATATATATATATATATAATCTCACATTGATTGCTGGTGTTAATAAAATAGTACTCGATGTAAAGTTATTATTTATTTATAAACATTGTATTCCTTAACGATAGAACGAATCAGAATGTCATGAAACGCGTGCTACCGTGTAACTCTAAAGGAATTAAATGCATATTAATTAATATATATATATGTGTGTGTGTGTGTGTGTGTGTGTGTGTGTGTGTAGAGTATGTATATCTGTGTGTGCGTGAGGAGACTGCACCCGTATTGTAGTGGGCTTATATTTTGATCATATGAACCTTGCTAACGAAGTTGTTCTCGATTGAATACCATTCGAATATAGTGCCTCCCTCTTCAATATTAATGGATAAATAGCGAGCTTGCATTTACACACAAACATGGACGAGAGGCCCAATGAAAGATTATAACCCACCCATTTTCAATACTCACTTCTTATTTTCAACCCTTTTTACTATATTTCTTACTCTGTCTATTTATGCAGAATTTGCACATAACACCGCTCTCTACACCGACTCTAACCTGAGCACGAGTATCTGACCTCCGCTTGAGAAATAGCACCTCTTTCTCACACAGACGCAATCTCGGGAAGCGCATTTATTAAATCGTTCTTGGATGCAACTTGAAATAACTTACGATGAAATTACCGAGATTTCTACCAATAAGTGCAGTCAGTGCAAATCCACTAATGGAAAACCGGTGCTAGCTCTCAAAATAAAAGCCCCCGAATCCAATCTGGTCTCTGCCCTGGCCGAAGGAAAAGGTGCTCGCTTCTTGTGGATTGGCATTAAACGTGAGACTTGAGCGGGTTAATTATTTCGGATGAACTTTAAAAGCTTCCTTATTTAAACTGCATATAATTGAAACTCTTTGTTTCAATTGATTGCGATTAATATCTGGTCAAGTAAAAATGCGTTTAAGGTATTTGTCCCTTTGTGGTGAATGTATTATAGATTCATAGTGTATAAACAATCATTTCTAATGTGGAAATTGAATGCTATATACTATCTACTGTAAACATCTATTTTTCTGGAATAGTGACGAATACAACTACACAGAATACAAATTTTGAAAATTTATTTTTTAATACTTAATAGCTCTGTTATATTACATTGCAAACTATTTTGTTAGCACCAGTAATTAATGTGCGTTATCGTCATACTCGAAAATCAAATAGTTTAATTTAATTCAGAATATTAAAAAATAGAGGTTATCTCAGAAGAAATATGAAGGTTAGGTGAAGGGTAGAGAGGTGTACAGCTTAATCTTAAATGTGGTGATCGTACTAGAAATGTCGCAAAGTTAAAAATAAATATACGGCAACCCACACATATACAAAAATAAATTATAAAAGAAAATCTCATAGACAAAAGGAACACAAGTAAATAGATATTACCACACACAAACGAATGCAGAAAAGTAAACTTAACACATAAGTAAAGCGACTATAAATCCTGATTTATTTCAACAAACCTAAGACTCATATAATTTATTTTAATTCTATAATGAATTAATAATAATAATAATAATAATAATAATAATAATAATAATAATAATAATAAATATTATACATAATAATGTGTATCCAACATGCAGGTTCTGTGATAAATACCAAGTAACAATAGACCACCTAATCTCAGGATGTTCTGTACTTGCCCCAAATGAATATAAAATCGTCACCACAGAGTGGAGCAATATTTACATTGAACAATGTAAAACACTATTGAAAATATGTAAACAAACACTGTCACCCTGCACCGGTTACAGAAATAGAAGATGTCACCGTTCTATGGGATCACACCATCTACACAGACAGAGAAACTGAAACAAATAGGCCGGACATTATTGTTAAAAGCAAGAAAGAAAAACTTGCCTATTGGTTGATATGGCTTGTCCAGCGGATTGAAACATACCAACCAAGGGATTCGAAAAACTGTCAAAATATAAAGACCTGGAAATTGAAATAGAAAAAATGTGGAAATTGAAAACAAGAATCGTGCCAGTGATAGTAGGTGCACTTGGAATGATAAAAAAATGGAACAAAACAACATATTAAAACAATCCCTGGAAACCCCAGCTTAAGAGATAAACAAAAATTGTTTTGTTCAGTACAGCCGACACACTAAGAAGAAGTTTGTCTATGTAACGCTAGGGATGATAGGGAGATATAAAAAACATAAAATGGAGCCATAACAACACACCATGACCTACCTTTGGTCTTCCCGCAGACTTGGTTGGTAGTGCGACTATAGCAGAAATGGAAATATGAGAGAAAAATGACAAAATAATAATGATAATTCTTTCAGAAACTTCTATAGCAAAATCAGAAGGAATTTATTAATAATATAACTAGTCTATCATTAAAACTTCGTTCAATTTCTTCTTCATTTTTAATGCATTAAGACAGTATAATTAAATTATTAAGTTAATCGCAGTACTTTATTATTAACGCTTTCCTTATGTTCGTATCTTGCAAAATACTTCCACTTATTTTTTCAATGTAATGCCGTATTTGAATCATAGGTAATATTTGTATTAAGCATGTCTGCAATATTCAACCCAGTCACGTGTAAAAATTACCCTTCAAATAGCAACTTCTATCAACCTCTAGCGTTAACTAAATAGCTAAATATATAAAAGACATTCTTTCGTCTCATAGACTATAATCACACAGGCATCTATGCCCTAGTTTTTTCAAAACCAAGGAAGCTAACAGAAGTAAATCATAGCACGTCACAAGTGGGATAAAAAAAACATGACACAAAAGGGCAGAATAATATCGCCATCAAACTGTGAGTAGGCCTACCCGCTTCATATGGTTCCAAAAGAAGACGGTAGTTAGCGATGTTGCAGAGATTCAGTCATTAAAAATGATGAAGATATTGAACGAAGTTTTAGTGATAGACTAGTTATATTATTAATAAATTACTTCAGATAGACGTTTAGGCGATCATGTTTCAAAGGAGACATTACTGAGTGGGTAGAGGATTTTCTCGCAGTAGGTTGCCATTATTTTCTGTGGTAGACTGGTTGCCAACCAAAGCTTTAGAACATAATTTGTTCTGTTATTTAATCTATAGCTTGTGGGAAGTAACGAATTAATACTTTTTGGGGGTAAGTGAATGCAACGAATATCTAATGCAATTCGAACTCGGCTCTCCGATTTCTCGTTAATATCCTCTACACCACAGGCAGTGCTCAGAGGCCTTAAATAGCATTATCACGCTTGTTTATTATCCTTTTCTAAGTATGTAAGCAATCTCTACCAAGCTAGCAAATACTATTGTTTTTTTCTATTTGACGCTTATCATCAAGTTAAGACGCACCTAGACGACATAATACAGACTGCTATAACCTACACATTACAACTCTCTGAATAAAAATAAATTCCGTTTGTTTAAAAAAAAAAAAATTAGCATCGACTTTTCTCTGATTCCTGGACAAATGTTCTTCTACATAGATGACAGACTAATCTTTTGTGAAAATGGACAGTCGCTCATGCACGTTATAGATTGTTTTCAACATTTTAAGTGAAAATAAAATTAGTGTCTATTTTTATATGGGAATTTAATGTTGATTCCCTAGATTATCTAGGCAATAATATATAAGTGTAGATGTGGTTAAACCAACGACACCAAAAATATCTGTAATCTGCCTTCTTTTCACCACCAAGTGATGTTAAAACCTTACGTAGATTTTTAGGAATGAAAATGCCAATTACCGGTTCGGGATACTAAAGTCAAGAAGATAAAGACATTTAAATACCTGGGATGTCTTCTAATAGCGAACAGAAAGTGTGACACAGGGCCAGGAAGGTGTATTGGCATGGCCAAAATGGATTCCAGAAGCAGAGTAGAGTATTAGGAGACAGGAAAATTGCGTTGAAAACAAGAAAAGCGTACAGAAGTGTCACATGATATCTATCCTCCTATATGACAGCGAAGTTTAAGTAATCGCCTCAAAAATGAAAGAAAGACTCAAAACAACGGAAATGTGATTCAAATGCTGAGGATACCATGGACCATGTGAACAAAGACGAGGTTTTGGAGAAGATGGAAACGAAAGGGAAACTTATACATAGCACCAGGCAGAGACAGCGGAAGTTTCTGGGATACGCAATGAGGAAGAGGGGCTAGGAGATTCTCATACTCACAGGTCCGATACAGGGAAAGAAAGGTTAGGGAAAACAGCACGTGACATACGTGATGCTCAGAGCAGGATTTGAGATATATATACTAAGGGATACAATGAACAAGAAGACTTGGAGGGACATGATCACATACATCTATATAAAAAGACGATTTATAGATTTCGATCTAAAAAATTGGCAAGTTAGTGTCGCAATTAACGGGAAAATGAGGAATTATTACAAGGTTTAATTGAACTAAATAAATATATATTTAGAAACATTTAACAGTGATATCAAAACCCCCTTTTTTTTTGTTTGCCTAACACTATCCCCTATTATTTGGTGACTGATAGGAATAAATATGCAATGGATGCGGCACTACGGCAATTAATAAACGGTACGTTTTATCGATTATGCAAAGGCGCTACAAAGAATTGATGGAGATGCTCAGCAGTCTCCACATATTTGGGAAATACATAAGAATAATGAAGAATCTCTACTGGCAGCAAACTGTCTGCATACAGACAGGTAACAAATTTAGCAGATATACAAAGATAGAAAGGGGCGTAAGACAAGCATTTGTTCTTCAACTGGATGTATTCAACTTGTGCAGCGGGACTATTCTAAGGACCCTAGATATTATGTCAAGATTTGTCATCGGAGGCCATAATTTGAACAACATAAGGTACGCTGCTGATACAGTGCTGATAGCAGATACAGAAAGGAAACTACAAGACCTGCCACAGAAGGTGGCTGAATAGAGTGAAAAGAAAGGACTACAAATAAACAGCAAGAAAACGAATGCATGGTCATCAGCAAAAATAACAGCCCAAAATGCCAAATACAGTTGGGGGATACTAAAATCAAGCCGGTATAAAAATTTAAGTCCCTGGGATGTGTCGAAACAGAAGACGGAAAGTGCGACACAGATCCGAAGGCGAATTGCCATGGCGAAGGAAGCGTTCCAGAAGCTGAGTAGAGTATTAAGATACAGAAAAACTTCACTATGTGATGTCAGTTCTTCAACATGGTAGAGTTTGCTTGAAAATATCATCGAAGATGAAGGAAAAACTTGAAGCACGTCACAAGTAAAATAAAAAAACAAAAAACAAAATATACGGTGGATGCGGAACTACAGCAATTAAGAAACGGTAAACAGAAATGTGATTCTACAGAAAGTTGCTCAGGAAACCATGGAGTGAACAAACGAGCAAAGACAAGGTTTTGGATAGGATGTAAAAGAAAAGGAAACTTATTCTTAACATCAGGAAGAGACAGCTGAAGTTTCCTAGAACACGGAATGAGAAAAGCGGTCTTCGTAATACTCACTGGACAAAGGAAGAAAAAGAAAAACAGGGAAAAGGAAATAGAGACATACTTGATGAGCCTGAGCAAATGAATAGCACAGCAGTGTTGATGGCAGAGCAATGTGCTAAGAGCGACAAGGGATAGGGGCAAGTGAAGGTCCATAATCACAAACGTTCTGAAAGAACACGGCACATAAATAAGGATAACCTTATATCCATCAGATTTCTTTTCGAAAAGACTTTCAAAACACGGATAAAATTTTTAACTATTTCATCGAGAATAGATTGATACATATTTTCAATCTTGCGTTTGCGCCACTTTAACGAAGGAAAATGCACTGTGCTGTTATAGATAGCGGCACTGAATGAGAAATCGGAGAGCCGAGTTTGAATCCCAGTGGAATTCATTATTTCCACGTGCAGGCAAATACCCTTGGTAAAAGTAGAAATCGATTTCACCTTCCAGCTATGGGTTGAATAGCAGGACACATTAGTTTATCTATCTATCTATCTATCTATCTATCTATCTATCTATATTTGTGTATTTAGGCAGCAAATTTACCTTTACACATGTCAGATGAAATAAATTGCTAGATGAATAAATTGAAAGATGTCAGAAATGAGCAGTAACATTGATTATCATTAATTTTTCAGTGTACTCAAGTACTGAAGATAATTTTCGAAGGAGATTGAAAGTACTTGGGTACATTGAGAAATGAATGATAATAACATCTGTCAACATTAGAGCTCATATCTGACATCTTCCAATTATAATACGCTAAAAGTTATCCGTGAGTATGAACGGATATTTTAAAAAATAGGGAGACACAATATTTGCAGTGTACTTAATCTGATACATACACACACACACACACACACACACACACACACACACACACACACACACACACACACACACACATATACACCCACACACATATATATATATAGCCTTGGTTGTTAATCAAACTACCGCAGAAAAAAACAAACATTTACTCTAGTCAACTTATGGATGGAAACTGACATGATTGCCCAAGCACATGGCACTTAATAGACTGAATAGATTGACAACCTGAACTCATCAAGACAAGTCGAATAAACTGCAACACTAAGCCCTACTGACTGAATATATCTCCAGCGTTGAACAAATAAAAAAGCGAATTGTTACGGCTTAAGTTCGCAGTCAACCTCTTATACTTCATAGCACTAGAAGAAGCCCAACTCGATTTAAACAATACACGTAATTATCATTATAACAATGATAAAAAGTATATCCTAGACTAATGAGTCGGTCAGTCAGTTACGTGCCATACGTGATACACGCTTTGGATGATCATGTCTTCAAAGAGACATGACTTACTAGACAGAATATTATCCCGTAGTAGGTTGCGATTGAATTTTGTAGTAGACTGGTTTCCAGCCAAGGCTGTAGAAACCAATCTGTCCTATTATTTAACACATAACTGAAGGGAAGAGACGATTTAATACCTTTCCCAACGGTATTTGGGCGTAAGTGAATGAAACTGGAATTCGAACTCGGCTCCCAGTCGATATCCACTGCACCACAACGAACATCCTCAGACTAATTAAGAATGTGTAAAAAAAATGTATGGATAAGAATAGATAGCATGCGCAAGCCCCTTGAAGTGCACAATACATATTCTTTTAAAGTGGTTAAGAAAACTCCTGAATAATTTCTCATAAAAATAAATGATGTACATATATGAAATGAATTGTTTGAATATTATTTTTTATCGATACTCGTATTTAAGTAGATATTGTGTTTTTAATGAAACAGTATTATATATTTATTTCTATCGGCCTGATTATTTACGATGAATTTTTATTACGATCATGTGTACCATTCGGCAGGATTCGAACTTGCGACCCCTATCTATATAGGGGAAGCTACCATTTGATCTGGTAACGTCTTAGGCCTCTCGACCACGAATAGCCTCCAGTTTAAACGATGTTTTTATCAAGCCTATATAACACAATTTGCGATAAGTTACAGCTTTTTATTGAAAGACGTAAACAAATTAAACAAAGAAATAATATCAGATAGTTATAAATTGGAGAAAACAAATGCGTACCAGTATAGATGTCGTGGAGAAAAATGACACCTCTTCTCTAAAGACAACCTTGTCTCGTAGAACCGTTTCATGAAATAAGCATAATTAATATATTTACTACTTAATAACCCTGCCTTCTAAGGCGGGGATTCTGCAGTGATTGCAGCAAATAAATTATTAAATAACCTTCAACCCTTATTCAGTCTTAAAGGCTTCTCTTAATTACTGCGCATTTCAAATATTTTCTTTAATTACAATGCTTTTATGCAGGATTAGTAAAGCCATATTTATATTATATATACATCATAGCATTATTCTGTCATTAATGTTGCTCCTAATTTCTCTCTATTGAAAATTACTTTGTTTTTTATTTACAATGCTTTTATATAGTAACAATAATAAATATTCATGTTAATATCACATAGCATTTTTCTGTCATTAACGCCCCTCTAAATTTCGTTTATTTTTTAACGTTTAATTATTATGTACCTTACTCAATAATTGAAAACATATATTCACAATTCTGTCACCCGTTCCATGTTGATACACTAAGATCAAGATTTATATGAATATTGACTATGCTGCTATGAATCATAGTCAATGAATAGTAATGAATAAAATATAGTAATGAATAAAATACTTAATCCTAATACATTTTTTCTATGACAGCTTTTCTGATGTTTCTACAGATGGAGTCATATTTATTGATGATTGTTTATGAATAACCCACATTGAGTGACCCATCAATGTTTCTTTCTACCAAAATTAAGTGACTTAAAATAGATCGCATCGTTAAATTCTCTTAATTATATAGCCATAATATCAAAAGATTTGAAGGGTAAGCTGTGATTGTTTAATCGTATCACCCTAAGCAAGGCGGTACCGCCACTGATGCGCAGGGGGCTACATAAATGGAAAAGTTTAGACAAGAGGAGAGTGAAGAGAAAGACGAACCAGTTACAGTAAGTGTCAGAGAAAGGGCAAGAGAAAGATGGGAACACAGGGTTGAAGACTGTTCAGAAAGTAGTGAGAAAGGAAAAGAACAAGATATACAGGGTGATGTAGCAAAAAACTGAAGTCACTTGGATAATGGATGGGTATTGACATTGTATTTAAATTCCTGGAGGTTGTGGTGTTCAGGAAAGCAAGTATATGGAAGGGAGTTCCACAAGCGGGCATTGCAAGAAAAGAAGCTGTTAGAGTATAATTGTCGGCTGCATTTGGTTGATCTAACTGTAAATGGGTGAGACCTTGTTGCCAGTCTGGTTGCACGAGTAAAATCTTGCGGCGGGTGTACCAGTGACTTAAGTTTGTCGGAGCAGTAGCCATGAAAATATTTGTAGAATAGACAGAGGGAAGCCACATCCCGCCGATGAGAAAGTGGCTGGAGTCGAGCTGCCAAGTCGGGACCTATCACATTACAGATTCTCCTTTTGAGCCTGTCGAAGACATTGAGATGAACAGCAGGGGTCTTGACCATGTATAACAGTAGTATTTTATGTACGGACGGATGGTCGATTTAAGTCCATGGAATTTCATAACATGAAAATAATTACCTTTAATACCTTCAGATACATCGGTTTATCAATCCTGAGAAAATATAATTAAAGATAAGAAACTTATAGATAGCAGTAGTTTTGTAGAACATTTTGCATTGCTCCAATACTAAAACATTGCCATATGCACCCGAGTCATATTGATGCATAACGAGAATTACGTATGGTTGTCATGAATTAGACAACACATTTCTAAGCTTCCATCTGTATAAAACCTATTTCTCAAATCTTCTTCTTCTGCTTTGTGTCTTGTCTTTTCAGGGCGTAGGCGATCATGGCCTTCCACATCTCCTTATACCTGGTGGCTCTTAGCACGCTTTCTCCTGTAATACCACGCAACCCCCGTTCTGTCAATCACCTGTTCAGGCCCTTCAAATATGTCATCCGTTGCTTTCCTCTGTCACTTTTTACCCTCTATCTGGCCTAATAGTATCAGGTTCTCCAAACCCTCTTTCCTCTTTACATGGCCCACGGACGTTAGTTGTCTCTTCCTGATGCTCAATATTAATTTCCTTTTCATTTCCATCCTTTCCAAAATATCATCATTGCTCACGTGTTCGGTCCATGATATCCGGAGCATTCTTCTATAGAACCACATTACAAGTGTTTCAAGTTTTTCCTTCATCTTTGATGATATTGTGCAGCATTCACTACCATATTGAAGCAGTTATTTGAAATGGCTAAAAAGAATAAAGTACGTAGTCAATCCTTTTTAGAATTTCGAGGGCCGGTGCTACGATCGAACATACCAAATAAACGAAACGACATAATTTGAGTACTACCAAGAACAGCAAAAACTACAAAGGATAGCATATATAATTCGAAGAGAAAATAATGACAGATGTTGCTTTACTACTCTACTTCTAAGAAAGGTTCGGGAAGGAAAACCCAACAAAACTAAAAATAACATTTAACTCCTTTAGTAGTCAATAATTTCCCATCTTCTTTATCGACATAACCTTCGCTTCTACTAAGACATCTTCCGTTTATATCACGCACTTCGTTCCTCATAATCTAAATTCCTGATTTTTTTTTAATAGAAAGGTTTTATAAATTTTATTCGGCAAGTGGATGTTCCATCAGTGAATGCCGATTCTTTCGTTCGAGGCATATGTAAATTCCCTTAGGGGAATCCTTTGCAATGATAACGACCAAATATACGTAGAAGGGGAGATTAAATGCCTATTTATACGCCCATTAGTTGATATGTTTCCATAAACTTTATTCGAAAATAACAACAGGCTCATCAAAAGATATAAACGCTGTTCTTTTCCTTTACAACGCAAGGTATCATATAATAAGTATAATTCAGGAAATAATTTTGGAAATCAGTTAATCTATAATAACGCACTCTACAAATATTTTCACGGCTTCTGCACCAATGAACTTAGTTTTCTGGTGCCCTTACTTATGAATTTACTCGAGCCACAAGATTAGCAACTAGGACCCACCCTTTTACTGCGAAACCAATAAAATGTAAACGCAAATTCTAACTCCTCAGCTTCTTTTCTCACACTTCCCGCTTGTAGAATTCTCTTCCGTTTACTTGCTTTCTTGACAGCTACAATCTACAAGAATTTAAATGTAAAGTCAATAGCCATCTCCTATCTCACTAATTTGCATCCTCTCTCTCATGCTCCTTTCTCTATCCACTCCACTCTCATTAGTATTCTCATCCTTCTTTTACCCACTTCTTGACACCCCCTATAACCTGTCACACTTTCTCATAACTTTCCTCCTATGTAACCACCCCCACCAACCAGTGGCAGTAAACTGCCTTGCTTGGGGCGATATGACTATAAAAAAATTCTCAATGTTTCCCTGAGATTGCACTGAGTATTGGCTTTAACAATTACTACGAAACTCTTTAATGGAGAAAGTTTTTCTCTAATGTAAACTAGATTCAAGGATACGTCGACATTTTTCCGCATCAAAACCTGCGGAATTTTACTCAAAAGCTATTGAAGTGTAACATATTTAATAAGTGACAGTAAGTCATTTGCAAATAATGGTTGATATAACGAATGTAAATTTATTTTATTTTTTTAAGAATAAAGATGATAAAGGAAAATCGGAAATTATTTATGACTGAAAGTAATATTTTTATTTCGGTAGCTGTTCACTTGGCAATAAATACTAAAATATAGTATGAAATACATCATTTTTTTTAAAAACATCTGTCATCGCACTTGCTTTCTCAGCGTTCTATTGTTCCTTTCTAACTATTGTACTCCTCACTCTTTTCTAATTAATCTTTTTACATTTATGTAACCCCCTGCACATCAGTGGCGTTTCCGCCTTGCTCGGGGTGAAATGATTAAAAAAAACAAAAAAAAACTGAATACATGTTTGGTAGCAAAAGGGACAGCCCAACTAGAGAATTACAAATTAGAGACAGCTAAAAAACAACACGCAGAACAAGTTAAATATCTTGTCAGTCTTTTAACAGAGGACAGAATGTGTGATAATGAAATCCGAAGGTGTATTTGGATAGGGAAATATGTCTTTCCAAGACTATGCAAATTATCAGTAAACAGAAAAATATCGTTAGAAACAATGAAAAGAGAACTGAACTGTTATATGATATCGGTCACACTATATGGCACTGAATGATGGACAATCTTCGTATAAATAAAGAAGAAACTTGAAGCAAGTAAAATATAGTTATGCAGAAGGATGCTGAGAATACCATGCAACGAAGATATAAGTAACGACAAAGGTTTAGAGAAAATAATAATAAAAAGGATACTTATGTGTAACAATGGAAAGAGAGTTGAAATTTCTGGGTCGCAAAATAAGGAAAGAGGGTATGGGAATTTTGTTACTTACAGAACAGATTGAAAGCAAGAGGCGAATAGGAAAACAATTCATAACCGTTATAGAAATCTTGAATAAATCGATGGCGAAACAATGTTTAGCTATTTTAACCATTCATCTTTACATTAATATCTCGAAAATAAATTTATTTTTTTTCCGCATATTTACTTCAACCATTTACACATTATCATCACTGGACATTCATTTATTTGTGGACGACCTTATTCTAGAAAGTTTTCCTCTTCTCCTGTGCAACGAAAAACATCTTGCATTCCAATAACGAAGCAAACAGAGATTAGGACACAGGCCGGGACCTGAACAACCTTGGCTGGGTCAGCCTGGGGAGAAGATATGATGTTTGTAAAGGACCGAAACCGTCAATGAACCAGGGTAACATCAGTGATGATGTCTCCTAAACACATCTAAATGATGTATTTTTCAAATTTAGGATAGATAACAAAACGACAACATTCATTAAGAACTACAAAGAACAGGATATTATAGAGAGCCATTATCGCAAACGCCCTGCAGTTACACGTTACATAGAAAGAGAATTTAATGTAATCTACAATGTTTCCATCCAAACTGTGGCCCCACTTACAAGGCAACTCCTTCTTTCGAGAGAATAACTCAAAAGAAACATGACTGACTGTGCGGAAGATTATTCCTCGGTAGGCTGGCATTATTGTCTACGGTAGACTGGTTGCCAGCCAATATTATAGAACCCAATCAGTACTGTTATTTAACCCATAACTCGAGGGAAGAAACGGATTAAAACCTTTCCCATGGGTATTTGTGCTTAAGTGAATGCAAAGAATTCAACTGGAATTCGAACTCGGATCTTCGATGTTTCATTTCGGTCTGATATCCACTGCACATCTGCGCCACAACGCACATAAAGGTGATTGCTAAGCTTAAAACAACATAAAAAATAATTTCGTTATATCTTGCGCCATACTTCCTTGTCCGAGTTCAGGCAAAAGCCATAATGATTTTCTAGTCGTGCAAGCCGTCTACACTTGAACGGTGAAAGTTACACGACCAACTACCTACTCTACTCCAACATTGAACAGTAATTCTTTAAAAAAAATTGAAGAGAATAAACAGAAATACATTTCGAAAAGAAGTGACAAGACGTCAGGTGTGTGTGACACCTGAGGAAGCAGAAACAATGCCAAACAGAATGAGAGCGTATGAGAGAATCAATAATTAACGCTACGAGTAATTGTCTAAAAAGTAATAATGACGCACAAAATACATTAAATGCAATTGTTTTCTTTTCGGGTCAGGATATTGTGATGCTGAAACTAAATCATCATATCCGTATTCATTTTGTGCCAAATTGATTTTACAAATTATATTTTTCGTCGACTAATATTTAATGTAGTCTGGAAGTAATGATATATTTGTTCACAAGACAACCACCAATATCGAAGTGACTTTTTTTCGACGAATAATCATAATGTGTAGCAACACAGTTGTAGCAATATTTTAAGCTTTTAACTCAACGCCAAACGTATATCAATGTAGGTCAATAGATCCGTGTCAACTTAATTGAAATTTCATCTGAAACTTTCATGGTATAACGTTCATATAGATGAAAAATTACGTGGAAACATAAATATTTCAGGTCGAACAAAAAAAAATCAGTTATGGACGCTAAATAAATGATAAAACAATTCTTGATAATTCGTTACTTTACATTTCATCCACACTAATATTTCATCAGTTTGTTTTTACCGAATGTGCGTTTGCAAATGTTGTATATGTAATACATATAAATACGAAAAACTACGAAAAAATTGTAAGTTAAAAATGTTTTTTTACAGTATTTAGTTATTTTTATTATTATATATATATATATTTTATATTTCAGACCGGCCTCGGCCTTTCATCAGAAACAAATGATTTTAAAATTTAAACTAGAAGCGTCCGTCGCCAGCAGCGTCCGTCACGTGATGTAGAAAGCAATAGAGTTTGAATATTTTTAAACGTGAACCTAACTGTAATAATACTTTTAAATGTTGTTTTAAAGAAAAAAATTTAAGTGTAACTAAAAAATGTTTAACTATTAAAATATTTATAAAGATTCAAAATACCTAAATCCCTATTTAACCCTAGCCTATATGTAGTTAATTTTAAAATCTAGTATTTTTCTTTTTTTCTGCGTGAGTATGTGGAACTAAAATCGGAATCTATCAGTAAACATTTGCAGTTTTCTAATGTGTGTCCTGGTTGATTGAAGTGTTCAGCTATGGGGGAATGAGAGTTGTTTTGGGGTATGCTTAGTTTATGATTATTAAAACGGAAACTAAAACTGTTTCCAGATTCACCAATATATCCATTATTTGGACATATTGAGCAGAAGAGAAAATATATTATATTTTGGCTGTCACAGGTGAGGCTTGGTGGGTGTAATTTGATGTTGGTGTTGGGTATATATATATATATATATATATATATATATATATAATGTATGTAGGCTGGATTTGGGTTCTGATAACCCGTAGTGGTTGGTATACCATAAAATTTAAACAGTCAAATTAAATATATAAATTTTTATAAAATATTTTATTGATTTAAAACGTGTTATATATATGAATTTGTTAAGTGTATGAATTTCTCTAAATATATATGTATGTTATATACATTAATTTGTTAAATATACAAACTTCTTTTAATTGCTGTTAACTGTTTGTTCGATTTTTAATAATTCGACTCGGCGTTAAATGACCCAAGATAGGTTGATACGCCGTAAAATAAAGCAAAAAAAAACATTTCGTCAGTTAATCTAGGTGTGAAATTGCCTCATAACTTCATCCGAAACGTCGTCCTTACTTTCTACAAGTAAGACGCGTGAGAGATTGCCGGAGGATTTCTTCAGGTTTGTGACCAGCACTTTTGTATTAGTTGACTAAGACAGAAAGCAGATTAACCCTCTGGTAAACTCAGCTTTCTTGAAAACTGATACAAATTCGAGGTCTCATGTACTACTGCAAAATAACCCCAAAGTATTGTTTATCATGATCAGGCTACAAAGCTTCTGTTGCAGTTTTTTCACAGTAACATTTATCCAGAGACATACGAGAGGGGGGTTACGGAGCAAGTGTACACTTTCTACAGATATGCAGGGAGGATAACAGTTAACCCTAGACATTAAAAGATCCGAAAAAAATTCTATTGGCAGTCGATTTCATATAGCAGAAGTTCATGAGTAGCTGCTGTTTGAGTGGAAATTATATCTCACAAGGCGAACGAGAGTGATTCACAATGTACGTGGCACAGCGAGTCTTAGCCCTAAATGTTGGCATTGGTGGAAGTAAAGAATGTTAGTCAGTCTGTCAAGTGCCATACATGAAAAACGCTTTGGGCGATCATGTCTCGAAAGAGACCTGACTGACTGTGCAGATGATTATCCTCCAGTAGGTTGCCATTACATTCTGCGGTAGAGTGGTTGCCAACCAAGGTTATAGAACCTAATCTTTTTTATTATTTAACCAATAACTGGAGGGAAGAGCCAGATTAATACCTTTTCCAAGGGTTATGTGTTTTGCTGAATCACAACTAATCATCCGATTGCTTCTAGCAATGACTGAAACCCGACTGAATTTATATCAGTCGGCGAATGTACCTCTGAGCTATAGTTCCTCTGAAAACATTTTATGGAAACCCAGCTTTCTTAATAACGGATAAAAAAGAGCAGCAAGAGACTTACAACTTTTCATCTGTGAAAAAGGTGTACAGGGGCCGGACACAATAATGGAAACACTTTGAAATTTCAAGCAAATTTATTTCAATATGGGGTAGACTTTCGGCGGTAATTACAGCTTGTATTCTGCGTTGGATCGACTCATACAAAATTTAAATTGCTTCAGAGAGAATTTTATCCATCTCTCATCTAAATCAATCTCCAGTTCATTCAATGATGATGGTAGAGGATATCGACTCCTCTGTTACTTTTCTAAAACCAACCATATATTTTTAGATCATGTTGAGATCTGGGGACAGTGGTAACCAGATAAGATGTTCTACTTCACTAAAATGTTCTTCATGCCATTCAGCTTCAACTTTAGTTGTATGAATACGTGTCTTATTTCTCTGAAAACAGTTTCTGAAACAGAGATTGAAGTTGATCCATTAAAATTTTTTAATTAGTTTAGGCTGTTGATTTTAATAAACTTATTTAATAAATATATGCGAAAACATTTAACAAAAAATGATGTACTACTAATATTAAATCAACAAACATGAAAATAGACAAACATTTGACAGTTTAATAAAATTTTACAACTATTTCAACGATACGGTATTTATATTATTCGGACTATTTTCCGCATCTTTGTTGTCATTTGTACGGCGTTTCGTCCGTTGTTCGCTCCGGCCTTCAGGGGCTAGGAATTTCTAACCAAATCCGTTATTACAATCACTGGGGTATATGAACTCCATTCCAGCCTCATCTGGTAGTCAGTGATTGTAATAAATGGTTCCGCTCGAAAAAGGCCGGAGCTTTCAACGGCCAAAACGTCGTACAAATGACAACAAAGATGAGGAAAATAGTCCGGATAATGTAAGTACTGTAAATACTATCTCATCTCAGAAATGTTGACAAATACTTGATTTCAACGATTTAAGCGACAATTTGTATCATTTAATTACAGTCGATTTTTATTCCACCTTTTCACAAACTCATTATAAAGGGTTTCATGGGTAAATTGTCGTCATTTTAATTTTTTATTTCACACATCCGCCTTGTTATTTCTTTTTCTTTTGATAACTGCACTATATCATAGGAAAGGTTGATTACCGTCTGTGAGAAAAAGAGCACAATGACGCAGTTCACTCCACCAGAAACTTGGAAATGGCATGCTTTACTGCTTTGAATCCGCGCTTAAAGCTTCAGTACGAACATTTCAGTGTTTTGGGGTTTTAAAATTAGATTCGAAATCTAATGAGATATTGCCTCACAGGTTCGAACCCTGTTCACAGCGCCATATAAAATCTTGTGTATCCAGTACTCAACTGGAATAGAAGTTGGGTTTGACTGTTTATTTATTGTAACAAAATTACAATTGTGGCACACGGCCAAAAAGGGAGGGGGAAACAAAACAGAGGATGGTCTTCAGTAATCTATCTTATACCTAGCTAATCTCTTTCGCAACCCAGACACACGCTACAATTTTTCTCAATCACCAAAAGAAACACTCTTACTGCCGTGCACCAAAATACCACAAAGCATTCCGGGGTCCTAAAAATTTCCCACAATGTACATAAAAATTTGACAATGTACAATATTTACAATAAATTGCAAAAATATATCAAAATTTTCTACATGAAATGACAAAGGGGGAGGGGCATGACACAAATCCCCAAATAAAATTTCAAACAAAAATAACAACATAAACTTTGTGTTAGCTGGACCCAACCTACCCTCAAAACAAAGAGGTCGCTGTATTCCGCCCAGAGGACGAAATCAAGAAACTCTCTTTCTACAGGGAGTGGAGAGGCAAAAAAGAAATTGGACTGGGGAAAATATAATACGGGCTCAGACGAGATGAAACGGGACAAAAAAAAAAATTAACGGAAGCTGGGAATCTCGAACTGGACCATAAACAAAGACGAAAGCCGGGGAACAGGCCAGGAATCACACTCACTCACATTAACTAGGTACACAAAAAGGGACTTACCTTAACCAAAGGGGAGAGTTCCAGAGGAATCCAACCCGATGTGACTACCAGATCTAAAAGAGAAAATCAAGGCTAGCCCAGTCACGCGAACCAGGCTCGCCACATTTACCCACCTTTTGCTGAACTCTGTCGGTGGCAACCGTTTCCGATCAGTTCTAATCTTTATTTTGAGTTGGTACTCAAAATATCGGATTAGATCCTGATGCGAAAGACGGCCACCCCGCAAGACTTCCTCCATACGCGTCGTCCATATCACCATTCGAGCCTTGGCCAGAAGCGACAGAAACACCATCTGTTTCACTCCGGTGTACGGGGGCGACACATTATCGCAGGCGTATGCACGATCAATGGACACAAGTTCCCGCGGCGCGATGCGAGCAGTCAACTCGCCGACACGATCCCACAACGGGCGAACGCGCGAACAATGGAAGAAGGCGTGCGCCGACGTCTCCTTTAAGCCAAGGTTGCAACGTTCACAATCTGGCAAATCCGCCAGGCCCATTATGAAACGCATGTCATTGAGAGACAAGGCGTTACGAGCTAGTCGCCAGGTCAGAGAAAACTCAGAGTTGCTGAGCCAATCCGATCCTGGCGCCCAAGACCAATGAGAACGATACTCCTCCTCCGTCATGCCGAGCTTCTCCCTCAATCGATCCTTCGCGACGCCCTCCACTAATCCCGGATAGAAGTGCCTCCTAGGCCGAGAAAGGTCACTAGACCGTGGAATGGCCCACAAGGCCCTCCGGCACTCGCGGATGAAAGCCGGTTGCTCTCGAAGCTTGCGGCAGCGCAACGAGACCGGGGGAGTGATAGTGAGGCTAGGGAACGCGTCCCTCACTACCCTCGTAAGCAACGAGTCTTCCATTAACGCACGACTGAGAAATGCCAACCTCGAGGCGCGCCGGTGGCTCGCCAAGTGCGGCATTCCCAGTCCCCCTTGACACGGACGTTGGTAACAGACACGTTTGTCGACGTGATGTCTGCGTCCTCTCCACAGAAGGGAGAATAGCAGACGCTCGATCGCCTCCTCACGCTCCTCACAAAGTGGAAGTACAGACAGCCGATAAAGGACCATGGGGAAGACGTAAGCGGCACACGCCTCCGCCTGGCCCTTTACGGAGAGACTCCGTCGACGCCAAGTTTCGACCGACGCGCCGACCTTTGCCTGTATATCAGACCAATTCTTCTCCAACTGCAAGTTCGGACCGAACCAAACTCCGAGGATTTTGACCGGTCTGTCCGTCCAGTCGAAGGGCCCCGGAAGGGGAATCCCCTTCCAGGCGCCTAACCGCAAGCCGGAAGACTTGTCGCGGTTGATCTTGGCCCCTGTCACCTGTTCGTATCGTTCAAGCGCCTTCTGTACCGCTCTTATGTCCCTGCGGGAGGACACAAAAGTCGTTACGTCATCGGCGTATGCGGAAAGCCTGGCTCGAGCACCACCAGGGATAGCGATTCCACATAGGGCCGGACTGCACGACCTGTCTCTAAGCCGGCGAAGGAGGGACTCCAACGCCAAAACATAGAGTAAGGACGACAGCGGGCAACCCTGTCGAACCGACCTAGACAGCGCAAACGCGCTCGACAGCTTTCCGTTCACCTGCACCATAGCCGTGGGGGAGCGATACAGGAGACCAATCCAGCAGCAGAAGTCGGTTTCGAATCCGGCAGCCTGCAAGAGAGCCGCCAGGTAGCCATGGTCAACCCTATCAAATGCCTTGGACTGATCCAAATTGATCAGCGCGGCCTCATCGTCGTCTTTAACACCCTCTAGGATCGTGCGGATCAAGTGCAGGTTGGTCTGAATTGTTCGGCCCTTCACAGCGCAAGTCTGATCAGGTCCCAACAGAGACTCGGCAACTAGCTGCAAGCGATTCGTCAGGATATTCGCCAAAATCTTTAACTATGTGTTTAGCAGAGTTATGGGCCTGTAACCGTCTAATTCCCTCCCAACATCTTTGCCTTTTCTCAACAGCGTGACCACACCCCTGGTGAACCCACTGGGGATGGACCCCTGACGGAACCAGTTGTTGAACACAACTGTCAAGATAGGGACAAAGATGTGCGACAGCCTCAAGTACAGTTCATAGGGCAAACCATCCAAACCTGGCGACTTGCCACTGCCGACTCTCTTCAAAGCCGCGTAGACTTCGTCCTCCGTAATCTCTCCCTCGCAACTCGCCGCTTCAGCCGGCGAAAGCCGGGGAAAGTCAGCCAAATAGCTGCGAAACTCCTCGTCGCGGAGACCAGGCTCCTTCGTGAAGCGGCGTTCGAAATGCTGCCGAAACGCCTCACACATGTCATCAGTCGACCTAAGGGTGTGTCCCTCCGGGTCTCGTATCTCGCGGATGTACCGGTCGCCACCTTGACGGACTTCCTCCTTGCGCAGTTTGGCGCCCATGTTCACAGCTTCGGAAGACATCTTGCTTAACTTATGTCTAATTACCTGACCCATGTAACGATCGCTAGTCGACCGCCCCAGGGCCTCCCTAGCTACGGCTATCTCTAGGGGATCCCCACCAGCCTCCGCCCGGGAAAAATTAGATCTAAGCGTCTTCACCTTGGCAGCCTTATCTAGGTTGAGCCGTTGGCTGTATTCAGTGGTGAAAAACCTAATCCTATCCTTAAGACTAGCCCACCACTTATTCCCAATGACTCCCCCAGTTAACGCCCGCTGAACTACGATAATCAGCTTGTTCCGGAAGTCCCGCCTGTCCAGTAAGGACTGGTTGAACTTCCAGTAGCCAGCCATTCTAGCCCTAAATTCTAACACCACACGGGCACATACCATTTTGTGGTCCGTGTAGCCTAACCAGTGGAACGTTGGGCATTCTAAGAAATCTATATCGGCCTCTCTCACTAACATTCTATCAAGATAGGAAACCATCTTGGTAGAAAGCCAACTATTCGCCCACGTCCACATTTTCCCGCCCGGATGATCGACCCGGTAGCTATCGACGAGACCAAATTCGTCGATCAGATCGACCAGGCTACGATCACCACTCCTCCCGCTAGAGCCCCACCCTCTATCCAATTTGGGGTCCAGGATGGCATTCCAGTCCCCAACTAGAACTAGTCGCTTGGAATCGACCAGGAAGGGCTTCACCAGACGGAAAATGTCGACACGCTCCTCTTGATCATTGGGCACATAAACTTCAACCAGACGAAACTTCTTGCTTTTCACTGCAACATCGGCCACGATCAACCGGCCCTCGGCACCGACATGGACAAGGTCGATCTCCGCGTCCAGGGTACGCTTGACCAGCAAAGAAACACCTCTGGCTTGCCGGTTCCCATATGCTGAATAGACGACAAAGTCGTTAGCCAGCACTCAAGAATCGACGTCGCAAACAAAGTGAGTCTCTTGGATCGCGGCCACATCCACGCCGAAAGACAAGAGGTCACGAAGCAGGCGGGCTGCCTTACCCCGATCCCTCAAGCCCTTCGCATTTAAACTGGCTAACTTGATAGACATCAATTAGATCTGCAATTAGAAAAGGAGAAAATTACTCGTGGTCACATACCGGATGAAAATCTCTAGCAGTTGGGACCCCGACGGATTGTCCAAGGGACCCTGTACCAATATCGGACGTAATCCGTCCGTCTTGGACAATTCCGCCGACGTCCGTAGGGTAGGTTAGTTTTAACACCCTATAAAGACAGGGATGGATTAAAACGGGGAACCTCCCTGAACAATTTTTTCGCATTTTCCTTAGCTCAGGAGTATCACTCCTACACATAGTAATGCCTTTATAAAATTTTTCGGCCTGCTCAATGTCATCCCACACCTTGAGGTTCCCTCCTGTACTACGCACAAGTGTCAGTACACCGGGGGCCCCTGGAAAATTTGTGGGATCCTCCGTGGATTTCCCGTCCACCGAAGATAGTTTAAGCAAAGGCTTTAACAAAGTACGCCTTTGCGCAGACCAGTCCTTTTGTAGTTCTTTCTTGTTAACTTTTAACAAGTCTTCACCCTGGGGCAAAGATTTCTTCTTCTTACTGGGTGTGGGTGAGGTCAAGGGAGCGGATGCGGGTGAAGGGGTGGGTGATTTGTCAGACGAGGCCGGGGTTAGGGCTGTCAATTTGAAGGTTGGGGGTTGGGGGAGTTTCTGAGGGGAGGCTGTAAGGCTTTTCGCCTTTTGTGCATAAGAGTCTTTGTTTTTGATGGGAGACACGGGTAGTGAAGAAGCTTTACTTATCGTACTCTCCCTGCTTCGACTCCTCCTTAAGACTTTGTGCATTCCTTCTTCCTCTTCTTCTCTTCCTCTCTTTAGAGAGGACGCTCGACGGTCTGGTGTGTCGACGTCCATGTCTTGATGCTGCTGCTGCTGCTGCTTTGCCGGTGGTTGCCGCTGCTCTTGTTGCTGCTGCTGCTTAGCCGGTGATTGTTTCCTCTGTGGGACGTCTTGCTTGAGAGGAGAATTCTGCGGCTGTTTTGCGGGAGATTTTTCTGGTGGCGGAGGATTTTTCTTGCCTTTTTTGCCTACCTTTTTCCAATCGCTGTCTTCCTTGGTCGCTTCTTGGGTAGGACAGGCATCTTTGGTAGGACAGAGTTCCTTCTCTTTGGTCGTCTTCTCGCTACTGATTGGCTGAGTTGACTGGGTTTTGGGAGCCTTGGTCGGACAGTTTTTGGCAATGTGGTCTGAGGCTCCACATGCCCAACAGAACAGCCTTCTGCCCTCCACGATTACAAAGATCGACTGGCCTCTGCAGGTGATGATATTTGGAATCTCTCCAAATTCCTTCCTGGCCACCGTCACCTGCAGAGTGACATCGCCGGTCGCAAATCCTGCTTTGAAAATTACTTCCTTGACCTCCGCCACTTTGCCGAAACGGGCAAAGAACGCCCCGATATGATCGAGAGTAATATCCATGGGCACCCCGTGCAAAGTTACCCGCGTTTTGCGGGTGCCCATGTACTCCGTTTATAATCGGAGCGTCTTTGTGTCCAAGGTGGCTCCTGCCAGCTCCTTGGCCTCCTCAGCTGACCCTAGCAAGACGTCCCACATTGCATGGCTGCGCCTATCCACCATTTTAGCTTTTATGTGGTAGGTCTTAATTGCTTCTTCCACCACCTTCCTGCTAACTCCCATAAACTTGTGAGTTTTGGTGTCCTTGGTTAACAGGGAGGTGATACGCGGCTCTATTTCCTGCAGTTTTTCGGGCACTGACAGGAGTTCTGCTCCGGAAATGTATTCCGCGTACTTTTCTTTCAACGCCTCGTAATAGGCTTCTCCCTTCTTTACGTTCCCTCCACTCCATGCCATGGTGGAGGGAACTGCTGACACTGGTAGTCCAACTGCTGCAGCTGTTGCTGCTACCGATCCTGCTGCCTTGGAGGGGCTAGTGGATTCAGGTGGCGGTATCTGCCAGTCCCCCTCCTTCTCTCCCACCCAGGCCGAGGTGGAAGGAATCAGTCTCATACTTTTGAATGTTCACCTTCCTACAGGGAGACAAAAGGAGACAGCAATGTTGACAGGTAAGTTATTTGACTTCTACGGGGGTGTCAATCTAAGGGCAGTGCAGATGATTCGAAAAGAGTTAGATGATATATCCAGTCAACATCATGGTGCTTGGAGTGACCACTAGTGATGGCGACGTTATGTCTCTATTTGTTTTCCGACATAGCCTCAGACTCAACAACGAGGCCTACATCAAATGCCTTGAGGTGGTAGTCATAGTTTGGGTCAAGGGGATGGCTGCTGGAAAATCTTATGCCTGTCAACAAGACTCTGCACCATGCTGCACACGCAGGAGAATTCAGTCATGCCTGTCAGACAATTTCTGCGACTCCATCACTCCTTACATCTGGGTCACCTAACACGCCAAAATGAAACTTATTGATTATTATGTGTAGGGTTAATTTCAGAAAGAGACCAACAAAACATGAATAGAAGATTACAAAGTCGTCTGAAGATCGTGATTGAAGCTAATATCGATTTCATTAAAGAAATTTACACTTTAGGATTTCAAAATATTTGTGTAATTTTGGTAAGTATATCTGATAAAATGAAATAAAATGAAATATCAGTGTTATTTTCATTTTTGCATTTTTTAGACGACAAGTCATCTATTGCATGCTATATTTTTGTAATTAATTTCTGTAAGTATCATTATTGTCACTTCGAGTTTCATGTGCTATCCATTTTAGTTGTTGCTGCTGCTGGTAGACCTCAAATGATGTGTTTTCTGTTATATAGGAAAGTTCGTTTTTTATGATTCTGTATCGTAACTGCTCAAGCTTTCAAGTTGTTTTAACATACTTCGATGAAGCTACTAAGTCAACGAAGCACCAGGGTAGAATTCTAATTTTATCCTTTAATTAAACACAACAGTAATAATTATTAGTTGAATATGAATAACTGACAATATTTCATGTAATATATAAAATATACAATCTGTGTACGCTCACTTGGAATCCTAATTAAATATTAAATTATTTGATAATGAATAAATGCGGCTTACTTGTTTACGTCCAAACTCTTCTATGTTTCTTTCGGGTGTTGACGATCATAGCTCTCCACCATTACTTTACCTTTGTAGCTCTTAATAAATTTTATCTTTTTGCTCTCTCTCTCCCCCCCTCTCTCTCTCTCTCACTTCGTCGCTATCAATTTACTCAAGCTCATTCGGTTATGCGTTTTTTCCAATGTCTTCAATGTGTCATGCGAATATTCAATTTTCCAAGCCCTCTTTCCTCGTTATGTATCCTATCTTAAATATTGCTAAAATGTGCTCTTCTAATAATGGAGATAGTAAAGCAACAGTGATTTTTTCGACTTATCAAAATTGAAGTTATTTAAATCAGAAATATATTGTTTTGAATTGAAAACATAATTCCATGTTTTTCGTTATTAAATACTGCATTAAATTATTTTTAACAATAATTTTTCCAGATATAAATCCTACTACCTGACCTATAACTGTGCGGACAAAAATGGATTCGTGACATTCCAAAAAGTATTTGCGTGTAAGTATATGTAACAAACTCGACTGGAATTCGAAGTCAGCTTTCCGATATCTCATTTCGAACTGCTAACTATTACAAAACCTGAACATTCATAGAAATTTGCAGAGGCAACATTACCAATCAATTCTTGAAATCAACTGTTTTGTTTTCATTCATTGTTAAATATGCAAGAAAATGATTGGTTGATTCTGTCGTTCCAGGAAGTAATTAACTCATTCTACAAATTTCTATCTTTACAATTTCTAGATTTTACCAAGAATGTTGCTGCCATATCGTGGGTGCTTAGTCCTCGCTATCAAGTTTCAAGAGAGTTCTAAAATCGTTTGCGCAGTCTTTTGGCTGTATTCGTCAGCCAGCAGCTTCTTTCCTAGAGAGATTGGCTACTCTTTCTCTATTTCTACGGCTAATGCTCAAATGAACACTTCATTCTGTAATTCCACCAGTTCATACCTTACTACTTCGAATCACTTTCATTTTCTATTTATTCCAAATATAAAGGGAATGTTACACGCAGATATATTTTTGCCAAGTACACCAGTCTCTAAAGATTACAATGAAACATCCTCCAAGTCAATTCCCAGTCTAACATCCTTATCTTTAACTTCTAAAACCATCACTTTATTCATACAGCAGACGTCCTTCTTAATAATTATTTGACAAATTAACCATCTATCTTAAAAGGCTCTCATGCCCTCTGCTGGTTAAGCTGCAGTATAATAATTGGAGTTAAGTCTTTTGCAATCTTTGCAAAAAAAATTTTTTTTTTCATTTATGCCTTTTCATAATCTAAACTTATTTATAAATGGAGCTTTGTCTGCGTGTGTGTGTATGTATGTGTGTGTCTGTTTGTGTGTGTGTCCGTTACCTATAGACTCCGAAACGGTTGAACTGATTTTTTGGAAAATTTACACAGTTGTACTATAAGCGTCTGTGAGTGATCTTAGCTAGGTTTTGTATCGCGGTACCTCCCATAAATATCGAAAATCGATAATCAAAAAATTGGGTTATAGGAGTGGTCCGATTTTAATCAAATTTGATACACTCATAGACAAAGACATAAGAAACGATATTCATAAGTTTGAAGGTTGCAGTTCGCACAATAGTGCAGAAAATCGATAATATATATATATATATATATAAGCTTTTATTACACCCGAGCAACGCCGGGCTATACTGCTAGTTAAATTTATAATTCTTTAGTTATTAAAATAAAGTTATTTTTTACTCCGAAATCATTAACAACCTAAGCATTCAGATCACTACTTTATTAAAGGGAAGTAAGTACAAATCTATGCCAAAAATTATCTACACGTTCGCCATATCTAACCTTTAGACACTAGTGTGAATAATTTTTTACTTTCCCTCCTAATATATAAAAGTAATTGCTTTTGACCGATTTTAATTGCATATATTGAAAATATAACGACTATTTCATAATTATTATTTTATGACTTGCTTTATCTAAAATGCTTTATTACATATTTCGTGCAATCGACGAACTTTAATTACAAGAAACATTTTTTAAGCAAATCAAGTAGGCATCTACGCAGATGACACTACAATATACTCCCGCTCCAGTAAGAAACCTGTCGTGGCGGACAGACAGAATCTCGCTGCTGACCTTGAGCGGGATCTACACTCTGTGGTGAACTGGGGCAAGAAGTGGCTTGTCAACTTCAATTCCTCTAAGACCAAGCTGTTGTCTGTCAACCATTACAGGCAACCTCTTCTGCCTTCCATAAGCATGGACCAGATGATTCTCCCGGAGAGTAATACACTACGCCTCCTCGGACTTACCCTGTCCTCAGACCTAAAATGGAAGCACTATATTGAATCCATAGCAAAATCTACTGCTAAGAAGATTGGGTCACTATGTCGATCCAGGATGTTTTTTCCACCTGAATCCATCCTGCATATATACAAGTCAACCATCCGTCCGTGCATGGAGTACTGCTGCCATTTATGGTCAGGTGCCCCTGCCGTTCTCCTCGGTGTTCTTGACAAGCTCCAAAGGAGAGTCTGTAATGTGATAGGTACTGATCTGGCGACTCGTCTGCAGCCACTTTCCCATCGTCGAAATGTGGCCTCCCTCTGTCACTTCTATAAATACTTTCATGGCTTCTGCTCGGATGAGCTTAAGTCACTGATGCCTCCTCTACAGGTGTTTACCCGTGCAACCAGACTGGCAACTGGGTCCCACCCATTCACAGTCAGGTTAGCCAAACGCAGACGACAATTCTACTCCTGCAGCTTCCTCTCTCGCATTTCCCGCCTGTGGAACTCACTCCCGTATTCTTGCTTTCCTGACGGCTATGACCTCCAGAAATTTAAAAGCAATGTTAATACTCACCTACTAACCACTGGACTCTAGCTCTCTCCCCTCCCCTGTATAACCTTCACGTTCTCTCCGCCCATGTATCTGTCATTGCACCTGCATTCTCAGCTTTCTATTGTTCCTTTCTAACTAGCTTGTACTCCTCACTCTTTTCTAATTAATCTTTCTACATTTATGTAACCCCCTGCACATCAGTGGCGTTTCTGCCTTGCTCGGGGTGAAATGATTAAAAAAAAAAAAAAAAAATCTATAAAATGAACATTATGTAGCATACCGGAAGTAAGTAATATAAAGTGTTCTATGTAATTCTGGATATAATTCCCACAGAGAAATATCTTAGGAATAAAAATATTAAATTCCGTAACTGCTAACAGTTTCTTCAATATCTGTCTATATTTCTGAGACGATGTATTGTAACTAATTTTGATTATATTTATTATTTCCATATTCACACCATTTCGACCAATGTATGCTCCTACCTTCTTCAGTTGATATACTTTTGAATTTCGAACCGAATTTTGAGTTACTAAAAGAAAAAGGAAAAAAAAAACATCAGTCTAACCTGTTGGACGAAATAAATGGTTCGGTCCGAATTTCCAACGAATATCACCTGAAGATGTCCGGAGCGTACAACAACTGAAACATCGTGGATATAGCAATAAAGATAAGGAAAATAGTCTGAAAAATGTAATTAGTATAAATAATAGTTTCTTCTCTGTAACTTCTCGGTTGTGGACAACCCTTCCAGCTTCATGCTTTCCAGTTAACTTTGATCTTCAAAAATTTAAATGCAATGAAAATCGTTATCTTCTGTCTTAATTGTTGCACTTCACGTCCGTGGAACTCCTTTCCGTGTATTTGCTTCCATGGTAGCTACAATCAACCAAACCTTTAAATAGCCATGTTCTATCTTCTTGAATCCCGTTCATCATTTAAACTTTCCTCAATAACCCACAAATACTTTTTCTCTCACTGTGTAATCCCTTGCGTACTAATGGTGATCCCGCCTTGCTTGAAGTTAAATGATATATATATATATATAGTCATCCGCAGACAGATATGTTTCGCTGTATCACAGCTCATCAGTACGGATAGTCATCCGATTGCTTTAACCCGACCGAATTGGCGTCAGTCGGCGATTCTACCTCTGAGCTATGGGTGCTCGGTAGAAGGAGACAGACTTTTAAACCTGTTTTTGTATGTATATTTGTTTAAATATAAATAAAGTACTAAATGAAAGAACAGAAATTATGTCTAAGCATAACCATACAAATAAATAAATAATCACATCATACAATCCTGGAAGAAAGTGTTCTAAGATTTTCAAGAAACTTCTCCTAATTTTGAAAATTGTGCGTTCAGAAAAGATCTCTGTTTAGAGAGCGATTGAAAAACAGTAAAATTGGTTATTGTAGATCGCCTGAAGACACAGACAGACAGACAGACAGACAGACAGACAGAGAGAAACCTAAGTCGCGAAATAACTAGTCTCTAAATGAAAAATATTAAAAAGTTCAAATGTTCTGCAATATAATTCTATTGAATACATCTGTATACTGGTCTAATTTAATTATGACCAAAAACTAAATAATTATGCATTGATATATATATATATATATATATATATATATATATATATATATATATATATATACACACACGTGTGTTTTTGCTCTACTATTGTATTTTAGTACTTTCGTATCGAGTAAACTTTTTCTTGTGTTTGGTTCCGTTTGGTTTTTTTTTTCTTTACTGCGGAATATTGAAAGTTTGTTCTTGTTCCGCTGGTTTCTTTTTTTTTTCTCCCCATTTACCCGACGACTTAGTACGCCGGATTGTAACGGATTTAGGTTCTGTTTGTTAATGTTTTTTTCGAGAGTTTATATTGGCATAAATTTACGGAGTGCATTCTTACAGAGTCTAAGTAGTTATTATTATCACACACACACATACACACACACACACACACACACATATATATATATATATATATATATATCACTTCCTGTCTAGGGAATTTCCTTCAGTTTACTTGCTTCTCTGATAGCTGCAACCTGGAAAAGTTAAAATGCAACGTAATTTACCATGTTCTATATTCTTGAATCCCGTTCATCATTTATCCTTTCCTCAATAACCCCCGGAAACACTCTTTTCTCTGTCAGTCACGCCTTGTTAAATAATTAAAAACAAAAAATCGTATCCCAAAGAGTATAGCTCTACCACACAAGTTCTTTGAAGGTGACGGCAGCCAAAAAAACAATTGTAAGCAAACTGTTTTCACTGTTAAATAATCACACTTCGTATATATTGAAAATACAATTTAGAATTAAGCAAGAGGAATATAAAACATTTAAGCGATAGCGCAAGTTAATAACCGTTAACTGGCTGGAAATTGAACAAATCAAAAAGTGAATACTTTCTTGAACAACTTAAAAAGTGAATACTTTCTTGTTATAGGCAAAAACCTGTGTGACAATAGTTAGAGAAATATAACCGATTTTGCGAGGCAAGTTTGATTAAACAAGTCAACACGCATTGTTTCCGAGAAAGTTTATGTTCATTAAAATATCTTCACTTGAATGGACGTCAGCTGAAAAGGGCACATATTTCTCATTAACTTGTATTGTAACGGGAGAAATGGAATTTCGAGCAAAAAATGTATTATTTTCGTAATTTTTGCGTTTGTTCATGAAATATAGAGAAGTGAAATACCGGCTGCAAAAGTTTTAAATGGATATCATTTTCTCTCTTTCAAAATTCAGGATAAATTTATAAATTACTGCTTTATCAATTGTCAATTGAAAATGGAAAAAAATAAAGAGCTAATTTCTCACTTGAGTCGTAGTAAACAGGAAAGCATGAAAATCGCTCTCTCATGTACGCACAGAAACGCATAAGGGCACACAATTATATACACGCGCATATATATATATATATATATATATATATATATATATATAGTATTAAATTATAATGATGCTTCGTGCCAAAATTCCTGTATTTTCAGTAGTATGCTGTTAAAAATCATTTTAGATAAGCAGTTTTTTCGCATATAGAGATTGATAGACCGTTAATAAAATTAATGTGGAAAGCTAAGCAGTCAAAATGACTGAACTAATACTGCTCAGCTTCTCTACATTAATTCTGTATAAATATTTTTGGTCTGTGTTTCTTTAAGCAGAATGACTTAAGTTAAGCATGTATTTTTTTTGCGGGGGAGAATGATTAAAAGCATTTGATGTAATGTGGAGGTGAACCTCAATGTGGTTTTAGATGCTCTACAATTGAACTTGTATCCGACAAATGAATTGTAGGAAGTGTTGATAGCATTGCGGTCGTCAAGCACACATACACACACACACACACACACACACACACACACACACACACACACACACATATATATATATATATATATATATATATATAATTATAATGAATTGGACACTCTTGGCTACTGGCGTTGGTTTGTGCATAACATGAACTGATCTGCTTTCCTAGAGGTAGAATTTCCGACTGATGTCAAATTGTTCAGGTTTCAATTCTGGTTGGAAGCAATTGGATATCTAACCGTACTGATGAGCTGTGATACAAGAAAAAGCGGACTGTTTGCTGACGACTATATATATATATATATATATATATACGCATTTATTAAGACAATATATACGTGGTGTGTAGTATTTCGGGGTTTTCCATGTTATAATGATGCACACCCAATACAGGTTTTCTTTTGTTGATGATGCCCATCCAATAAAATTCACAAGACCCAATCAAGGTAGAGCGTTACTCAATTAAGCTGTTCTATGGATAGCAAAATGAGAAGAAGAAGACAAGGATTTCAGTTTACGGGGTTATTTAGGAAAGATATCAATTAACCATAGATTTGAAATCTTACTACTCAATGTAGAGGCTTACTGAATGAGGTTGTTGGATGACCGTAAGAGATGGAGGTATGAATTACAGTTTATGAGGATATGTAGAAAAGATTGTGTTTGACCCTAGACGTGAAGAGGTAAAGAGCCGTTCAGTCTAGGGGTTTACCTAATGAGGTTGTGGTATGAACATAAGAGTGGGGAAGTAAGAAGTGCATGTTTGTGAAGATATGTAGGAAAGATTGTGGTTGACCCTAGACTTGAAGAGGTTAAGAGCCTCTCAATGTAGCGGGTAACTTTATGAGGTTGTGGTATGAGCGTAAGGGGGTGAGTAAGAATTGCAGTTTATGAGGATATGTAGGAAAGATTTTGTTTGACTCTAAACTTGAAGATGTTTAGGTCTGCTCACTGTAATGAAATCTAGAAAAGTTAATGATGCCCATCATGAGGTTAGACTTGAAGAGATTAAGAGCCGCTGAATATAGAGGGTGATTTGATGAGGTTGTGTTATGAATATAAGATGGGTGAAGGAAGAAATGTTGTTTATGATGATATGTAGCAAAGATTGTGATTGACTCTAGACTTGAAGATGTTTAGGTCTGCTCACTGTAATGAAATCTAGAAAAGTTAATGATGCCCATCATGAGGTTAGACTTGAAGAGATTAAGAGCCGCTGAATATAGAGGGTGATTTGATGAGGTTGTGTTATGAATATAAGAGGGGTGAAGGAAGAAATGTTGTTTATGATGATATGTAGCAAAGATTGTGATTGACTCTAGACTTGAAGATGTTTAGGTCTGCTCACTGTAATGAAATCTAGAAAAGTTAATGATGCCCATCATGAGGTTAGACTTGAAGAGATTAAGAGCCGCTGAATATAGAGGGTGATTTGATGAGGTTGTGTTATGAATATAAGAGGGGTGAAGGAAGAAATGTTGTTTATGATGATATGTAGCAAAGATTGTGATTGACTCTAGACTTGAAATGGTTAAGAACCACTCAATGTAGGGGGAAAATGAGGTTAGTGTATGAACGTAAGAAGAGGTGAAATAATTCTGCACTTTATGTAAATATTTAGAAAAGAATTTGGCTTACACTAAACGTGCAGAGTTTAGGAGCCACTAAACGTATACAGCTACCGAATGAGGTTGTTGTAATAGTGCAAGAAAAGGAGGTAAGACGATACATTTATGTACGAAAGATAATGATATAAACTTGACTTGATTGCGGTATGATCATACGATTTGGAGGTAAGAAGTGCTTTTTATGGGCATATGCATGATAGATAACTGCTAACTTATGTTCCAGCTTACAGGACATTGCGGCGTGGAAGACGCACCCTAATATTGGAAAGACATTTCTAAGAAAAAATAAGTCATTCTCATTTTACATTTCTTACATACTAGCGGCAATATTGTTTACATAAATCACCGATTTTGCTGTATGATAGTGACATACTAGTTGGTGGTTAGTAAATATACTATACATCTTTCATTGTCCAAGGGTAGCTGTATTCTCTAAAATGAACTAAAAATTTTAAGAATACGCATGTAAAAATATAAAACAATAAAATAAATTTTATTCATCCTCAAATCCCCAAGCTAACACTTGTAAACTCTTTAAACTATTATCTGCAGAGTTATCACTACTGTCTGTAATGTACAATAAATGATCGTTACTAACATCCATGTAATGGTGAGAGCCATGATGGTAAGTGATAGATTAGTCTTGGAAGAAGCACACATACTTTTCAGGGTATTTTAAAAAAATCCCTCATGTTAGCCGGAGATTACGGTAATCGTCGACTTGAAGAGTTTAAGAGCCGCTCAACTAAGTTTTCATCACTAAAAACTTGTGTGTGGCTCAACAAAAAGGGTTAATTAATGAGGTTATAATATTAATATAAGAGGTAAGACTAAGAAGTGCACGATATGAGGATACAAGCAGTATAGCCCGGCGTTGCTCGGGTGTAATGAAAACTTTAAAACGCATCCATGGTCCTGGAGCTCAGACTCAGCCTAAAGAATCCTTCTATAACCCGATTTTTTCGATTATCAATTTTCGATATTTATCGGGGGGTATCTCAACACAAAACTTAGCTAACAACACTCACGGACACTTATAGTACAACTGTGTAAATTTTCAAGAAAATCGGTTCAGCCGTTTCGGAATCTATAAGTAACGAATACACACACACACACACAAACACACACACAGACAAAGTTCCATTTATAAATAAGTTTAGATGTAGAAAATCTACAGTTAAAATGATTCAACTTGCAGAGCTAATGATCATAGTGACCGGGAAAATATCCTCTTGCGAGTATGATCGGCAAAGTAGCGGTACTTAGGAAAACAATGGCTGACAGGAATTTCTTACTTACTAATGGAATACGAAAGGAATATGATTCTTCCTATTCCCTGTGACGCGTCGTAAATATATGAGAGTGAGAAATATTGAAACTACTTGATACGATTTCATTGTAGGATGAAAAATTTCAATCGTAAGTTTAATTAGTGTGTTATTTTTTATTTATTCATTACATGGTGTGGTAGATAAATTATCGTTTAAATTACACAATATTGAAAATAACACTGACATCACATTTCAACGGATATATTTACCAACATAATATAAAAATGCCTTGAAATACAATGCTTTTGAATGCCTTTGAATACAATGAGTCAATTTATTCAATAAAATGATCATTGGCTTCAACAACAACCTCCGGACAACTTCGGAATCTCCTGCTACACTTCTGATCGGTTTCCTATTATTCAGTTGCTGAATGTTGCCATAATCCTTGACTTCAGTCCATCTTTGGTGTTACAAAGTTTTTTTTAATCTCTCACTCAACCGCGCCCAACATATAATAATCGAGGAGGGTACAGTCTGGAAGTTAGGTGGCCAGATGTAAGAAGCGATGTGGTTGCAGAAAATGTCTGACAACATTGTTTAGGTTTTTTTGCTTGTTTGGTATACTACAGAATTCTGTTGCAAGACATAGATCTGTCCAGCAGCCACCCTCTTGATACGAGGCAGCACTCCCTCCCAAGATACATCATGTAGGCCTCCGAATATTCATTAAAACATACTTTGAAACAAATAAAAATTCAAATTAACACTCGATATTTTTTCTATGTCGATCGTTTAGACGTCTTACTAATGAAATACGAAGGGAACGAGACTGATTTGTTTCTGTCTATGAGGCATAAGAGAATCCTAAAAGGTAACGAAGAAAGGCAGCTTGACAGAATATGTTTAGTTTATTAATGTACAATGTGCGATGAATAAATTCTTGTCTAAATCATGCACAAGTAAGAATAGCTAACATATTTTACAGATATATATGATGAGGTAGATAAATTATGGTCTAAATGACACCAAAATAAAAATAACACTGTCATCTCATTTTGACATATATACTTACCAACATTACACAAAACTACCTTGAAATACTAAAGAGTAAAATCGTCATTGGATTCAACAACTTTCGGACGACTTCGGAATCTCCTGCTACCCTTCTGGTCGGTTTCCTTTTTAAAGTTGCTGAATGTTGCCATAATCCTTGACTTCAGTTCATCTTTGGTGTTACAAAGTGTTTTTTAATCTCTCACTCAACCGCGCCCAACATATAATAACCGAGGAGGGTACAGTCTGGGAAGTTAGGTGGCCAGATGTAAGAAGCGATGTGGTTGCAGAAATTGTCTGTCAACCAGGTCTGGGTTCTTTTGCTTGTTTGGCATGGTATTCAATAAAATCACCATTGACTTCAACGACGTCCTCCAAACAAATTCGGAATCTCCTGCACCTCTTTGTTAAAGTCGATGAATACTGCCATAATCTTTGCCTTCATTTCATATTTGGCATTACAAGGAGTTTTGTAGTCTCTGGTGCAACTGTAACCCACACATAAATTAGCTGGTGTTATATGATTCAAAACTTGTCTGACAGTCGTAAGTGGGTTCCTCTGATAGTGTGACATGGTGGAGAGTCCTGTTGCCAGATATAGGGCCTTCCAGCAGATACGCTCTTGATTCAGGGAAGCATTACCCCCTCAAGGTACTTGAAATATTCCTCCTGTTGGGTCATAACCATTGTGAAAAGCCGAATACATAGATGCATAACGTCGAAGAGGTATAACGTAGTAATCACTAGTGATCACATCAAATAACTTCGTACTTAGACTTATCCAGCTCTTTTCAAATCCTCTTCAGTGTCATCAGATTGACACCCAAACACACTGAAATGTTTGTGTTGGGGTTTCTGAAGCGAACATGAACCAGAAACGCATGCCGTCTCTCTGGGGGAGTGAATTGCTTCATGATGCTCATTTTCTCACAGACGGTGCTCAACTGAACCTATTTTATAGTACAGTGGAAAAAATATGTAACTATTGGGGATTTTCGTGGCCATTGTGTGGTGGAGTTGTGGCGAAACGTCGCCGCAAAGATGTAATGACAGGTTTTTACCGGAAGTAAGACATGGAACACAGCAGGTAGGTTCAAAATAGTGTATTAGTACAACAAGATATGTACAAGATAAGTTTTAGTAATGAGCAATTAAGAAATATGTAAGTCCAAGTGGTATTATTATGCTGCTTATGGTCTGACGTAGTTGGCTTTAACTCCGTACGTAACTGCATACTTAACTTTAACTGCGTAATTAACTGCTGCTAACTGCATTATTTAGCTGTTCCTCCCAGTAAGGGCAACATATGACACATGGTCAGTTTATAACTAGGCTTTCCGGGCTATATGGCCCGGTCAAAAAATGTCTGTCTATTTTTGCCCAGTTGTGCTTCTACCCCTTCGGCGGAACCATGACTGGGTTATTGCTCTCTGCTCGGAAGCAGAGAGCGCCTTCCTACCCGAAAGCAGAGTGCTGACAGTGTCATAGCAGCAGCAGTAAGCTGCTGCTAACTGCATTATTTAGCTGTTCCTCCCAGTAAGGGCAACATATGACACATGGTCAGTTTATAACTAGGCTTTCCGGGCTATATGGCCCGGTCAAAAAAATGTCTGTCTATTTTTGCCCAGTTGTGCTTCTACCCTTCGGCGGAACCATGACTGGGTTATTGCTCTCTGCTCGGAAGCAGAGAGCGCCTTCTACCCGAAGCAGAGTGCTGACAGTGTCATAGCAGCAGCAGTAAACTGCTGCTAACTGCATTATTTAGCTGTTCCTCCCAGTAAGGGCAACATATGACACATGGTCAGTTTATAACTAGGCTTTCCGGGCTATATGGCGGTCAAAAAATGTCTGTCTATTTTTGCCCAGTTGTGCTTCTACCCTTCGGCGGAACCATGACTGGGTTATTGCTCTCTGCTCGGAAGCAGAGAGCGCCTTCTACCCGAAAGCAGAGTGCTGACAGTGTCATAGCAGCAGCAGTAAACTGCTGCTAACTGCATTATTTAGCTGTTCCTCCCAGTAAGGGCAACATATGACACATGGTCAGTTTATAACTAGGCTTTCCGGGCTATATGGCCCGGTCAAAAAAATGTCTGTCTATTTTTGCCCAGTTGTGCTTCTACCCTTCGGCGGAACCATGACTGGGTTATTGCTCTCTGCTCGGAAGCAGAGAGCGCCTTCTACCAGAAAGCAGGTGCTGACAGTGTCATAGCAGCAGCAGTAAACTGCTGCTAACTGCATTATTTAGCTGTTCCTCCCAGTAAGGGCAACATATGACACATGGTCAGTTTATAACTAGGCTTTCCGGGCTATATGGCCCGGTCAAAAAATGTCTGTCTATTTTTGCCCAGTTGTGCTTCTACCCTTCGGCGGAACCATGACTGGAGTTTCTGTGCTCTGCTCGGAAGCAGAGAGCGCCGCTCTACCCGAAAGCAGAGTGCTGACAGTGTCATAGCAGCAATGAAAGCTGCTGCTAACTGCATTATTTAGCTGTTCCTCCCAGTAAGGGCAACATATGACACATGGTCAGTTTATAACTAGGCTTTCCGGGCTATATGGCCCGGTCAAAAAATGTCTGTCTATTTTTGCCCAGTTGTGCTTCTACCCTTCGGCGGAACCATGACTGGGTTATTGCTCTCTGCTCGGAAGCAGAGAGCGCCTTCTACCCGAAGGCAGAGTGCTGACAGTGTCATAGCAGCAGCAGTAAACTGCTGCTAACTGCATTTATTTAGCTGTTCCTCCCAGTAAGGGCAACATATGACACATGGTCAGTTTATAACTAGGCTTTCCGGGCTATGGCCCGGTCAAAAAATGCTGCTCTGTTTTGCCCAGTTGTGCTTCTACCCTTCGGCGGAACCATGACTGGGTTGTGCTCTCTGCTCGGAAGCAGAGAGCGCCTTCAAAGCAGAGTGCTGACAGTGTCATAGCAGCAGCAGTAAACTGCTGCTAACTGCAGTATTTAGCTGTTCCTCCCAGTAAGGGCAACATATGACACATGGTCAGTTTATAACTAGGCTTTCCGGGCTATATGGCCCGGTCAAAAAATGTCTGTCTATTTTTTGCCCAGTTGTGCTTCTACCCTTCGGCGGAACCATGACTGGGTTATTGCTCTGCTCGGAAGCAGAGAGCGCCTTCTACCCGAAGGCAGAGTGCTGACAGTGTCATAGCAGCAGCAGTAAACTGCTGCTAACTGCATTATTTAGCTGTTCCTCCCAGTAAGGGCAACATATGACACATGGTCAGTTTATAACTAGGCTTTCCGGGCTATATGGCCCGGTCAAAAAAATGTCTGTCTATTTTTGCCCAGTTGTGCTTCTACCCTTCGGCGGAACCATGACTGGGTTATTGTCTCTTCGGAAGCAGAGAGCGCCTTCTACCCGAAGGCAGAGTGCTGACAGTGTCATAGCAGCAGCAGTAAACTGCTGCTAACTGCATTATTTAGCTGTTCCTCCCAGTAAGGGCAACATATGACACATGGTCAGTTTATAACTAGGCTTTCCGGGCTATATGGCCCGGTCAAAAAAATGTCTGTCTATTTTGCCCAGTTGTGCTTCTACCCTTCGGCGGAACCATGACTGGAGTTGTGCTCTCTGCTCGGAAGCAGAGAGCGCCTTCTACCAAAGCAGAGTGCTGACAGTGTCATAGCAGCAGCAGTAAACTGCTGGATTTACTAGCCTTCCCACGCAAGGCCGGATGTGACACATGGTCATTTTATAGTGGGTATTCCCAGCCATATAGCCGGGCCAAAAAAATGTCTGTCTATTTTTACCGAGTCGTGGTTCTACTCTTCGGCGGAACCACGACTGGGTTTGTGCTCTCTGCTCGGAAGCAGAGAGCGCCCTCTACCCGAAGAAAGAGGGCTGACAGTGTCATAGCAGCAGCAGTAAACTGTTGGTAACTGCATTATTTAGATTTCACTCTCAGTCAGGGCAATATGTGACACGTGGTCAGTTTTATAACTGGGATTTCGGGCTATATGGCCCGGCCAAAAAATGTCTGCCTATTTTTGCCCAGTCGTGCCTCCACCCTTCGGCGAAACCACGATTGGGTTATTGGTCTCTGCTCGGAAGCAGAGAGCGCCCTCTACCCGAAGGCAGAGTGCTGACAGTGTCATAGCAGCAGCAGTAAACTGCTGGTAACTGCATTATTTAGCTGTCCCTCCCAGTAAGGGCAACATGTGACACATGGTCAGTTTTATAACTTGGATTTCTGGACTATATGGCCCGGCCAAAAAATGTCTGTCTATTTTTGCCCAGTCGTGCCTCCACCCTTCGGAGAAAAACCACGATTGGGTTATTGCACTCTACTCGGAAGCAGAGAGCGCCCTCTACCCGAGGGCAGAGTGTCGACAGTGTCATAGCAGCAGCAGTAAACTGCTGGTAACTGCTGTATTTACTAGCCTTCCCTCGCAAGGCCGGATGTGACACATGGTCATTTTATAGTGGGTATTCCCGGCCATATAGCCGGGCCAAAAAATGTCTGTCTATTTTTACCGAGTCGTGGTTCTACCCTTTGGCGGAACCACGACTGGGTTTGTGCTCTCTGCTCGGAAGCAGAGAGCGCCCTCTACCCGAAGGCAGAGGGCTGACAGTTTCATAGAAGCAGCAGTAAACTGTTGGTAACTGCATTATTTAGCTTTCACTCTCAGTCAGGGCAACATGTGACACATGGTCAGTTTTATAACTGGGATTTCGGGCTATATGGCCCGGCCAAAAAATGTCTGTCTATTTTTGCCCAGTTGTGCCTCCACCCTTCGCGAAACCACGATTGGGTTATTGGTCTCTGCTCGGAAGCAGAGAGCGCCCTCTACCAGAAGGCAGAGTGCTGACAGTTTCATAGCAGCAGCAGTAAACTGCTGGTAACTGCATTATTTAGCTGTCCCTCCCAGTAAGGGCAACATGTTACACATGGTCAGTTTTATAACTGGGATTTCTGGGCTATATGGCCCGGCCAAAAATGTCTGTCTATTTTTGCCCAGTCGTGCCTCCACCCTTCGGCGAAACCACGATTGGGTTATTGCTCTCTGCTCGGAAGCAGAGAGCGCCCTCTACCCGAAGTCATAGCGCCGACAGTGTCATAGCAGCAGCAGTAAACTGCTGGTAACTGCTGCCTGCAGGTAATTATATAGTAAGAGGAAGAGTCCATTTCTTGGCGGAGGGCACCATAGCAATAACATGGTAAGAGAAGCAAAGGCCGACAACTTAAACATTAATTTGATAATATCCACTGACTTACTATTTACTTTTCAAACTCTGCTGTTGCTGGTAGAAATTTGTGGTGAAGAATAACTCATGTTGTTACAGAGAGTTATTGACAGATGATGATTTTGATGATGATTACTCCATCACTGTTCTTTTCCATATATCTTGTGAGTATTAAATTTTCCAAGATTTCTTTCCTCATTAGGTATCCTATAAATTTCAGCTTATTGTAATAAGCATAAATGCCATTTCTACTTTCATTTTTCTTAAAGTCTCTCTACTGGCACTATAAGCAGCATTCTATAAGACTGCAAATCTTTATCTCTGAGAAACTCGTCCAATATTCATTCTTTTTTTCTCACGAATGTTTCCTGTTTATTCATACTTTGTATAGTATTTGAAAGGCATCATTCACTATTCCAATAACGACTTCGGATGCAGGTGTCTCATTTTCCACTGTCTCTTAACACACTTACCAGCTATATAAATTACTGTATGTTCTTGATTTTCATAGCAGAATGTAGTAACCGCATATTACAGCAACAGATTTTGCAAATATACTGACCAATTGTATACTTGATTTTATGTTCAAAGAGTTTCTTGCTACAAATTTCACAAACGATTAAAATGAGTACAGATCGCGATGGGTGAACGAATTGATCTTTTGAGTTGGCGATGTAGTATTTTTGACTGATGTGATTGACTTAAGCTTAGTTATGTTGAGTAGCTAATTGACAGAGATCTGGTCACAGTTACGTTTGTTTAGCATAAGCCTCATCATATGTTTATGGAATGTATCGAGCGTTTGAAGTGACTTTGTTACATGCTGACAGGATATAAGCGTCAAATGATGAGAAACACGTTTAGATGTTAGCTCTTTTTGTTCATGTCGAAAGCTACCCACCTAGTAATCAGTTTTTCAAGTGCCGTACGTGATAACACATTGGTCGATCATGTCTCTTTCGATTACTAACTGACGATGCAGAAGGTTTCCCACCAGTAGGTTGCTATATCTTTCTGCGATAGCCTGGATACCAAACAAGGATAGAGAATCAATCTCACCTGCCATTCAATCCATAGCTGGAGAGAGAAGAGATGGTTTAATGTCTTCCTCAAGGTATTTGTGCGTAAGTGAATGCAACAAATTCAGCTTGAATTCGAACTCGGCTCTCTTGAATTCCGAATCAATATCTATTACATGACAACGCACACGCTACACCACAAACACTAAGTAAGTTACCTAACAAGTGTGTGTAAATGAGAATGAGAGTGAGAGAAAAATATATTGCTTAAAGGATAGGAAACTGGGGAGATCCGTAATCACAGCTGTTATAAAGAGACATACTGAATATAGCTCTGTATGTGTCTCTGTGTGTGTGTTGGCATAAATGCATGCTAGTGTACTTTATTTTTTATGCCAATGTAGAATAGTTTTTTTCCATGTCAGCCATGTAAAGATAAAGTCCAAATTTCCTCTTTTTCAAAATCCAACGCAATGTCTTTGATTTTACTGAAGAAAATGTTAAAAAGATTTAAGCGGTAAGATTTTTAAGAGTTAGTGACTTTTCTTTGATGTCTGCGATCTGCTTCAAGACCATCAAGTTCTAACGCACAAAAATCGTGATGGGAGACGTCCATGACGTCTATACAACCATCTTACTTTTCCCCTACTTCCGGTTGTTCATTCTGTCACACAGACATATGACACACTCATTCCAACAGCAATTATATATATATATATAATTTTAAGAAATACTCATATCTAGATTATGCTATGTGCTACATGCACATATTTCCTGTTGTACATTCATTCTCACTGAGATCAATATTTTGCACGTATGTCTGAGAGTGTGTGCTTGTAACCATCTACGCACAAGAGCATTAAAAACACAGCTATTATACACACAGACACACACACGCACACACACACACACACACACATATATATATATATATATATATTTGTGTGTGTGTGTGTGTGTGTATAAAAATCTCAAAACCAGATTCTATTAATACTAATTTTATTAATATTAAAAATAATCCAGAGAGAGGGCTCGATGTATATAGTATCATCTTTTTACAGAGCCAAATATAAACTTTGATTTTGATCGTTGCTGAGGAAGTGACGATTTTTCTCGCCGAAATGTCCATAAAATCAATGTAGTTTTCGGAGTTTTTCTTTATATATATATATATATATATATATATATATATATATATATATATAAATGCGCTAAAAATAAAAAAAATATAAATGTAAATTGCATCATCATCTTCCTTTTTGAATTCTAGTCTTTTATTTTACTTTCTCCTCACGAAAATTTCTTACTTCTTTTCGTTCACATTAACCCACTTGTGTCTTAGTGGCTTTATCGCCTAGCTTGTGATGAAGTTCTTACAAAAAAAGAAAGCTCACAACTCTTAATTAAAACTTACTCTTCTCTGAATTCGCCACCTGACAAAACATGTATGTGAATTAATGCACATACAGAAAACTATTATTAACCTGTGCTCAATAAGAAAGAAAGAAATGAAGAAAGAAAGGAAGTGAGAAAGAATCAAACAAACGCATAGGTGAAGTATTTGTCTATACTTCTGAGATTAGGTAGTATTTATATTATGCATATTATTCGGGCTATTGTCCTCATTTTCGCTGACATTTTCCGAGGACCCAGTGGATATAGACAGTGGTTAGTTCCAGTGACTTGACAGGAAGTGTTGTAAGTTCAATGACTACAACAGTGGTGAATAACTTAGAAGAGTTAAGTTAAAGGGAGATAATATATGGTTACCAGAAATGGTATTGTACATGAAATGATAATCATATACCCAGTGATCGTAATAAAGGATTCGGTTAAAAATTCTTAGCACCTAAAGAAGGCCGGAGTGTACAACGGCTAAAACATCCTAAACATGGTAGCAAAGATGAGGACAATTGTACAAATAATGTAAACAGTGTATAGGAGAAGCTGTGTTAATCTGTGTTTATGTAGTTGAGTAAGTGTTTGTTTCTATGGCAACATGTGTTCATTGACTTTTACAGATGTTCATATATATATATATATATATATATATATATATATATATATATATATATATATATATTCTAAAAATATACTATTAAATATGATTTACTTTATGTTGACATAAAACTCCGCTAGGCAACGGCACTAGTTACCAAAAATAACAAACGCAGTTCGCAAAGTTGCAATGCGGTTCTATGACATCACACCGCGTGATAACGCGAAATGACAACACAACCATATATTCAAATTCAATGTAACGTGTTATGACCGGATTTAAATCGTCGGTGATGGTGGATGTTACTGTATTACCGTCTTAAAAACCTCTCTGAAGATGGCTCAAGTGAGCCGAAAGCTTAGAACCAAATTAATAAAAAATTATCCAAATGTTGGAGAATTTTCATCTTTATTTTCAACTGAAATTAAAACCAAAATACAACGTTTAGGACGGCTAATGATTAAACATAATAGACATCCATTGTCTGTTATATTTAATAGTATATGTTTAGAAAATTATTTGTTGCCTCGATACACTATATATATATATATATATATATATATATAAAGGGAACCTTAAACTAACAGTTTCACGCGCTGTTTAAAGAACTATGCAAGAACACTAGGAAACTGGTTAGAGGATGGCAAATTCCAATATTAGAGTCACTCGTCATCAATACTCAATGAGTAAGGATGTAGAATCAAGGCACATGAGTGTCATACGCATTGACCGAGAGAAAAAATTCAGCACCACTCAATCGCTGCAATTTACTCGGCTGGATTTGATTTTTTTTAAAATGAGCAAGCCGGACAAAACATTGAGATTCTGTGAGTTCGGACCCTCCCGCTAAGCTAAGTCATAAACCCCCTAAGGCTCAAGTGGGTTACTGAAAGTGAAAGAAAGAAGGAAAACAATTTATGTGCTTTTCTGTTCATAAAGACGCCATTTTCGTACACATATAAATTTTTCGGGCAGGTTTGGTAACTTTAGTTAAAAGCAAAGGAAAAAGTTTTTCGAACATGATCATTCGTGTCTACCTGATTTTCAATCTCAAAATGGTGACTAATCTGCAATAAAATATTTAATAACGGTAGACAACAGCTTCATAGGATGACCTAAGTAAAGAATTTTATGACAAAATATTCTTAGAGATTATTTGATCAATATTAGAAAAAACAAACGAATATATGTAACAAATTAATGTGTGTGTATTGGCGCGTGATTGTCTCACGAGGAGTGTTTTAAGATCTGCTCTAAAATGGCATGTAATTTTTGAGCGTGACTGCACATAACATAGTGATGCCTGGAAAAAGTACAATATTGTTATAAAAGATACTAAATTCGGTAAGCAAAATAGTACTTTACTCCAATTGGGTAATATTAGAACTAGTTTATTACCATTAATGCATGACGTTTACTCAGGAAAAATGTTAAACTAAAGGAAGATAGATGGTTGCAATTGAGCTGAAGCTATAATTGTACAAGTCACATTCAGGCTTTAGTGGTGAAACTAGCCAAAACAAAATAAGTAAAACAAAAAATACAATTACAAAGTGATTAACAACTACAAGTGAGTAAGGAGATCTATCCAGTGTATTGCGCGCTCTCTCTCTTTCTCTCTCTTTCTCTCTCTCTCTTTCTCTCTCTCTCTCTAAAGTTTTAAAACTACTAATGTATACTCACTTAAATATACATAAACGCGTTCTTTAAAGGAAATGTTTCGACCACCAAATATTCAGAAGAATACGTTAGTATCTTTTGAAATAAACAAAATGAAAGATATTCACACAGCTATATGTATACAGAAGGCTTAAACGAAGAATCACGACTAAAATAGAAATTTATTACTAAAACGAGTCAAAAATATAGCAATGCAATAAATCAAAGTATACAGATTCTTAGGTAATCTAAACTAGAAATGAAAATAAACAATTAGCTAGCTACATAGATAGCTAAGTAACGTTTCAAAATTATTTTTACTCGATACTCGTATTTGAGTAAATATAGTTTTTAATATCTACTCAAATACGACTAAATCGACTAAAGATAATGTTCAAACAAATAAATTAAATATGTAGGTTTTAAAATCATTTCGTTAATCTTGGGAACTTTTCCTTACATTGTTTGTTTATATATATATATATATATATATATATATATATATATATTTATCGAAATTTTATTAAACATATTTATTTAAGTTTATTTGTTTGAACATTATTTTAATGGATATTCGTATTTGATTAGAAAGTCTGTTTAATTTTTAATTTTACTTTTTATATAATTAAACAGTACATTTTTAATATCCTACGGCCTAAAATATTCGAGAAATCTTGTTAAGAAAATATTTATCTTTCGGCACGATTCGAAACTGCAAAACCCATATACCGAGGAGATGCAGTCATTAGATCTGATGTGGCTTACCATTCAACCATGAATTACTACCATGACCTTCTTTGTAGAAGGCCCTCTTGCTACCCGCCATGTTTGTTGTGATGTGAGCAAGTGAGGTCAATTGAGAAGCCATAATACGTTCAGAAGCTTGTTCTACGAACACGTTGTTTTTCACTTCTCTAAGTTTCATTTTACTAATAAGTTTCACTTTACCAATAAGTTTCATTTTCAGTTTTTTTTCCACTTAAAAGAAAATGCCTTCTCATATTTGAGCTGAGAGGCCTTCTATAAAGAAGGTCATGATACTACCTCCACAAAAGTTCGAAGTCAGCATACCTGAAATAACACTGCTCAGCTATATGACACGCTTCTCTACATTATTGGCTGGCCCCTGTATAAACTAGTATAATTGTCTACTTAAACCTCATTGAAGGCACTTGCTTCTTTTTTTTTTTAATCATTTCACCCCAAGCAAGGCATTCCACTGCTACTATTGCGATTGGGGCTACATAGGGGGAGGTAAATTGGAAAAGTGTTTAGAGATAGGAAATGTCAGAAATGGGGTGATAGATAGTTGGGTGGGTGGGTGTGTATGAAGAGTGTTTGAAAGAATGGAAGTTAGTGGGTGTTAGGAGGTGTCTATTGACCTTACATTTAAACTCCTGGAAATTGTATCCGTCGGGGAAGCAGTCATGTGGAAGAGAATTCCACAGTCAAGAAGTGCGAGAAAAGAAACTGTGGAGTAGAAGTTGCAGTTGCATTTTATCGGTTTCACTGTAAAAGGGTGGGATCTAGTTGCTAATCTAGTATCTCGTGCAAATTCGAACCTAGGAGGCACCAGGGATTTAAGTTCATCGGAAGCCGTGAAAGTATTTATAGAAGAAACACAGGGAAGCCACGTCACGCCGGTGAGAGAGAGACTGCAGGCGATCTGCTAAGTCGGTATCGATCACATTACAGACCCTTCGCTGTACCTTGTATAGAATCCCAAGGAGAATAGCAGAGGCACCCGACCAGATATGGCAACAGTATTAAATGCACGGGCGGATGGTAGATTTATAAATGTGCAGGATAGATTCAGACGGAAAAAAACTTCGGGCCCTGCACAGAAAACCGACTTTCATAGCAGCGGATTTGATATAGTCATTCCACTTGAGGTTCGCTGTGAGTGTGAGACCAAGGAGGCGTAGATTTTTACTCTCTGGGAGGCAAGCCTGGTCCATGCTAATAGGAGGTAGGTGCGATTGTCTATGATGATTAATTGATAGTAGATTCGTTTTAGAAGCATTAAAATTTACAAGTCATTTCTTACCCCAGTCCACTACGGATTGGAGGTCCTTTCCAAGCTCGGCTGCAAGGTTAGCTTGTTCAACAATCACAGAGCCTATCTCTGTTTTAAACTGCTAATATGCTAAGCAGACCTTAATTACAGTTTCTAGGGCATTGGAATTGCCTCTTCAAGATCGATAACATCAAGAACTCACCATTCTGACAAATCAACCATGCTGACATTTGAACCCGGGCTTCTCTTTTACTTTGTATATATATATATATATATATATATATATATATATATATATGTATATATATATATATATATATATAAGTCATCAACATACAAGCCTGTTTTGCTGTATCACAGCTCATCAGTGTTGATAGACACATCTACTTGCTTCTGTCCGGGATCGAAACTCGATCGATTTTCTGTCAGTCGGAGTCGCTACTCCCTAAGCCATAGGCACATGGAATCAGAGAAGGGAAATTTTAATGTGTTGTATACAAGCAGTGTATAAACATGCCAGTCACCGAAAGAATCAATTCATTTCTGAAAAGTATACATATATATATATATATATATAGAGAGAGAGAGAGAGAGAGAAAGAGAGAGAGAGTGAGAAAAAGAGAGAGAGAGAGAGAGAAAGAGATGTAGAATTCTGTGACGAAACGCAACGGAATGCCGCTGATTCATGTATCTGAAAAGTCTAAAGCCCTGTGAAAAGATGTATGGAGGCATAACGTCGCCATCACTAGAGATAACTTCAAAGACTGTGTTTATAATCCAACTCATTCCGATTCCTTTGCAATGTCCAAAGATTGACGCCTAAATACATTGAAATGTTTGTATTAGAGCTTTCGGTGCGAATGCCAAGCAGTACAGCATGCCATTTCTCAATTTCTGGTGGAGTGAATTATGTGTGTCATTTTCCTCCTTGACGTCTAATATTCTTTTCACTGTGTGTATGTGTATTATCGACTAATATCTGTCTAATATTGCGTATATAGCTCTGAGCTATGTTTTTCTAAGAAATGTTGTTTAACAAAACTAAGATAAAAAAAAGTGACAGGTAAGTCTACGGTACAGCGTGGTTGTAGTAAAACTAATATATGTAGTCGGTTATTATATTGTTTTTTTATTGTAAGGTTGTAGGGTTATTAAAACTCAATTATTTTTATAATATATGATAAGCTTAATTTGTTTATTATTATTAATGGATTTAACATTTCTACATATGTTTTTCATGTTGTTTCATCATGTTAGCCATGTACCTAACATTGGATAAATATTAGTCGATAACACAACAATACTCACACATAAATACATATATTAGAGGTCATCTACATTAAAACAAAGCGACCCACACCCAGCAAAATTACATTTCAAACTAGTCACAACACATTACATTGCGTCAAGAGCAAACAAAAAAAGTGTGACATTTAGAATTAACCAATAATAATTCATTTTTTAAAATAGATAATTGGTTTTACAAATATTGCCATACGCGGACATCTTCTAGAACAAATTGGATGCACAAACATATATTGACTAATTGAAATACGAGAAAACCTACATCCTTTATTAGTCGCTAAAATGCTCATATAAGCGCGGTTTGAGCTTTTTTCTTAAGAGGGATTTTGTGTCATCCTTGGGACGTAATTCCTGGCAACATTTGTTTCTCTCACCTTCTCCTCATGCAGCAAAGGAAAGGGAGTCAGGATTAATAACTAGACCTTCCTAGCCACGTTAACATGCATTTCTCACTCTCACCTTCTCTCTCGTTCTGCGTTCTAGCTCTCTCCTTCTTCTTCATGCAAATGACAAAGATCTACGCCTGTCTAGACATGAAAAAAAACAGACGAGAATTAACCCACTCACTCATTCACTGATACCTTTCTTCCTTAACTAGCCAACAACAATTGAAAGAGTGGAACAAACTCAACATACAGAAACCTACTGGTTTTGTGCACGCATAGAGAAACACACCTCAAAAAGAATTTGATCCTGGGTATGACGGTAAACTGCATCCATCATCAAGGCTTCTAACTGGGAGGTTGTGAGGAGCATGGAACCACCTCTTAATTGATGTTGTTCCCAGGTCCACCCTGATCCGGAGTGGTAGCACTTGTTAGAATCTCAGCTAAACCCCAACTTTGAGTCAAAACATTATGAAAGTATAAAAATAGACATAGAAATATATACAATGGACTTTTGCAGAAAAATTTTACAGTTTTGATGAAAAAAATTATTGCCATGATACATTTTTGAAGAAAAAAATTATTACTAGCAATACATTTTTTAATCCAAAACTAGAAGATATCTTCAGTTTTCTAAAATAAAAGTCTTTCTTTCATTAAAATCTAAATCAACTTTCTCACTATAAGACACTAGGTTGGTATGCCATCAAACAAAACTCAAATTAAAATTTTATAAGACTTTCTTTCGAAAAAAAAACAACAATCCACTGAACACTCAATTTAATATTTATAAATACCAGCTTGATGAATAATGAATCTTCTTTTTTATTATAAAAGAAAGCAATCTATTTTTTCTGTCGTCTTTTATACATTCTGCACCTTCTGATCTATAAATTGTGAGGAGTTCGTTTATGTATGGCACAAGGCTAATTGGATAAATATTTTCGCAGGAATGGCCAACCTTTTCTACAAATTGGTGACCTCGCAGAGGACACGCAGATTTCTTCTGATCCCTACATGATGTTGCCCAAAACTACAACAAGCAGTCTACACGAATGGCGACTCCGGGCAGAAACACAAAAAGATATTCTGCTCCCTACAAAATGACGACCGCGCACAGAAATATATAAATGCCGACAGCAGAGAATAAAGAAATACAGATAAATTTTCATATATCTACACAAAATTTTATCACTTAAATAGAGCTCGATATCTACATTATTTATAGAGAGGAAATCAAGCTAAAAATATCAAATTGCAGAAATCAAACTGCAGCCTCTCTCAAGTTTACAGAAAAAGATGTGATACTCAACGTCGACTCATTGACGTTTTTTTCAAATTTAGCAAGAACGACTAAGACATCTCCAAGTATGATTTATTGATATTGGAGACAGCTGCACACCCAAGAAAAATCGACATTTAATCCAGTTGTTTTCAAAAATGTTCCTACAAAAACATACCTCGACAGCATCATCAACTCATCAATTTTTCAAATCAAAGATTTAAATCGCCGGCATATTCAAATATTTTCCAGAACGTGCTACATTCTGGCTCACTAAAAAGTATTAGTCCTCCGATGACGTAGTACTTAAAACAAGTACCTTTTCGTCGGCATGTTTAATCACTCACATTTCAACTACATCATTAGACAACGTTTACAGTTAATGACTCCGTGGACAAAAAAGCTTATACACAAAAAGTGACCCAGATCTGAAAAACAAAGGGCACACGGCAAACAAAAACAACTGTATCCTGTAATTACCAAATACTCGAAATTTCAACAAGATATTTCAGTTGAAATATACTCTGTCATTCTTGCGGAAGATCCTCCTTAAACAAATTTGATATTAACAACGAAAGCAAAATTGACCTTTGTTCAATACTTTACACAAACATAAACACTTGTATACTTACAAACATGCATAAAAATATCGGTACAAACAAAAATATGAAACTAAACCTGATGATGTTACAAATAGCCTTAATGCAATCATCAGATATCTTTAACAACAATTTTCAAACACGTGGCAGTAAAATCATTTGGGCACATAACAAATATACCACGAATTAGACTTCTAACTTACTGGAAGTAACTATCAAATATTTTATCAGATTTCCATAAACATTTTTCAATGCTTCTTCAATCTTCAGGTTGGGTATAGTTGGATTTCTATATATTTTGATTACATAATAAATTAGATTTTACTCACACCTATAGGTGTTTAGGAACCTACGAAAAGAAGTGTCACATTTTTGAATTGACCAATAATAAGTTATGTTTCATTAGATAAATATTTTTAAGACTTTGCCATATGCGGAAATTGTCTAAAACAAATAGAATACACAATCACATATACTGACCAATTATAAAACAGGAAAAATTATTTCCTTTTCTTTGTCGCGAAAATGTTCACATACGCGTGATTGTGTCTTTCCTTGAGAGGAATTTCAAGCAGTCACCAAAACGTAAGTCCCGGTGTCATGTATTTCTTACCTTCTCACATTCTCTTCATGCAGCGAAAGAAAGGGAGTCGCGATTAATAACTGGACTTTCAATACACGTTGACACGCCTTTCTCACTCTCACCTTATTTCTAGTGCTGTGTTCTATCTCTCGCCTTCTTCCTCGTGCAAAGAACAAAGACCTACACCTGTCTAGACATTAAGAAAGCAAATGACAATTATTCCACTCTTTATTTCACCTATACCTTTCTTTCTCGATTGGATAGAAACAAATGAAAAAGAGGAACAACTCAAAATACAGAAGACTACCACTTTCGTGCACGCATTAAGAAAAAATTGTGTGTAAAATTTTACTTCATAAAACAAAACTTTCCAATGACTTTTATACACTCAATTTCATCATTACAAAAAACAACTTGATGAAGAATGATTTTTTATTATATAAGAAAGATATCTTTTTTATTTCGTTGATGTCTTTAAAACACTGCACCTTCTGATCTATAAATTGTAAGAAATTGGGTAAAGCTTGATGCATGACCAATTTGAGAAACATAATCGAGGTTACTACTGTGAATTTACGACCTGTGTCTGCTATTCCGTAACCGTTATCGTCACCTAGCCATATTTTATGTCAATATAACAGAATATCATCTTTGATGGTGAATAGTTTTGTTTAAATATCCGTATAACCACTCTGAAGATGTCACATGTTAGCCGAAAGCTTATATCAAGGCCACCTTAATAAAAATATCCAAATGTTGGACGATTTTTGTCTTTATATTTAGTCGAAATAAAAGCTCCCATAAGATGTTTAGAACGGCGCATGATTAAACATACTAGAAATTCATTGTCTGTTATATTTAACAATGTATGTTTAAATAATTATCTGCTCTCTCAATACACTATATATATATATATATATATATATATATATATATATATATATATATATATATACAACCGGCCATAATTATTAGGCAACCCCAGTGTTTAAAAAAAGTGATGTAATCATACTATTTTTTAGTATTTATTGTCAAGTGAATAGTTATAAATTAAAATAGAATGGTTCTTTTGCTAATATTCACAATAACATATGCATCAAATGAATTCATAAATATTTAATAATTACCTATATTGCAGTTTCATCAATGAAAGAATGAAGAAAATTTATGATGATTCGGACGAGTTCATCTTTGCTTCCTTGTCTTGCAAAAATCTTGCAAAGTAAAAATAACAAAAGACCATTTCTAATTTCATCTGGCAATAGATACTAAAAATAGTATGAAATACATTATTTCTTTAAAAAAAAACTGGAGTAGCCTAATATTTACGGCCGGTTGTGTACGTCATCGTTTTCTTTATATAAGTCCAGTCTCGATACCTTTGACCAGCACTCGTATATATATATATATATATATATATATATATATATATATATATATGCATCTATGCATTGAATGCAATGATCTCATTTTATCTTATTATTCTATTCATATTCATTTTAGTATATTAGGTCCAGGAAAAGATTCTTTATATCTTTCTTCTTGATCTGTAATCGATATACGTATGATTACATTATTAAAATATTACCTCTGGACATACAGACATTATAAGCATGAGGATGTATTTGCTTCGTGATCTTCACAATCTTGCTACTGATGCAGAGGATAATTCCCAAGAACCAATGAAAGCTCTATCACGTGGCAGACACTAAAATCTTTGAGTCGCGGTCTAATTGGAGAAATAACAAAATTCTATCGTCATTTTTTGTGATCATTTAAATATGTCTACAATTGCTAAAAGATGAATTCGATCGTAAACGCCTGTATTTATAGTTACTATTCAATAAATGGAAATATGTGCCCGATCGATATCGTTGCAGAAAGTGACATCAGCATGACGTGTTCGAACTCTAGCAGTCATAGTTTTGTCCACTATTACATGAATTCTGTTAGAAATATATAAATGTCTAGTTCCGATTAATCAGTTACGAATTAACAGCAGGTCTTTCTGGCTGTCGATCAGTCATTGTGGAAAACATATTTGTATTCGAAACAGCTTCAGCTTGAGACTACTCATACCATTCCATAAAGGAATACTTGATGCTTTAAACCACGGCAGCAATACTAAAAGGATTGTCAGTGTGTTCGTGCTGCGTTACAATTTTGGTACACTTCTTTGGAGTAATGTCCATCACAGACAATTGCCCACAGGGAAACAAATTGACAGTCGTGACAATTATGTCTGGCGGTGATAAAACTCGCAATCACGCAATATTATTCAAAACCAACCAAATTTTATGATACACCCTAAAATAGATTCATATTATATACACCACATATATTATGTACACATCAAATGGATATTAAATTCTTATATTTTAAACAATCAATTTTTATGACTGTATTTATTTAGGCTTTCGTAGAGTGTTCAATTTATTATGAATTTACACGGAAAAATAAACACTCTTAATGATTTTCATAATTCATATTTGCTCAGGTATTCGGATCTGGTTTGTTGTCGTTTGGTTGATTTTGTTTAGCACCATGTCAACCTCTAGGGGATACTAAATGCCAAAACCTGCGTATTTCGAATAGAATTTTATGACTTCAACTGAATATAATTTGAGCCAAATTATATACCTTCAACAACTGATAATATAAATTGTTGCTAATTAACCTATAAAATCAATTGTTGCTAATTATCATATATAATGAATTGCCGCGACTTGTGCGATAAAATGTATTACTGATCATTTTGCTTTAAAAATGTATTGTTGGTAATTTAAATATAAATATATATTCCTGGTAATTTTTTATGTAAAATTGTATTTTTGGTAGTTTTACTACAAAATGTATTTTTACGGTTTCATGAGTAATTACTTTTCTTTGTTTTTTAGTGGGAGAGTCATTATTTGCTCATAGATTGGATCCTAACAGGTTCTACCACGAAGGGTTAGGGTGAATCTAGGAACAACAACAATTAAACGATGGTACGAAGCGCATCCAAACCTACAGTATGTCAATCAGAGACATTGCGCCGGATGTAGTCTAACGTCTTCCTCAGGACTATTCGTATCTGGACTGTTCAAGCTATAGTAATACATATATTTTTAAACATACAGACATATACATATATATATATACATATATATATATATATATAGAGAGAGAGAGAGAGAGAGAGAAAGTTGAGATGTGATAATGCTTAGTGCCAATATTGTTGATTTTTTCAATAGTTTTACTGATAAAAGATATTTTGGGAAGCAGGTTTTTTATCGTAAAGTGCACAATATCGGGGTATAGACAGAACGTTAACAGGATATTGCAGAGAAGTTTGTCATTTAACTGTGCACTTTAATGCCGATTTCGAAATTTCGTGAGGGGAACGTTATGACGCCGTCACTCGTCAGCTCTAAGTTTTCTTTTTGCTGTCGTTTCCTTGTTTTTTCTTAATTGTGTAGAGCATAGTGTAATTGATATTTTGTTGTGTCAATCGTCTACCTGTGGTTAATTGTTTTTGATTGCTTTTGTTTTGTTGATTTCTTTTTAATGCTTTATTATTGTAGTTGTGTAGTCCGAAACACGAAACGCAAAATAGTTCTTCCCAAAAAGAGAGTAGATTAGTAATCTCAAACACAAGAACGCACAAGAGTTCTTCCCAAAATGTGCGTAGATTAGTAATCTAAAATACAAGAACGCACAAGAGTTCCTCCCAAAGAAAGTATAGACCAGTAGTCTTAAACTTGAAAACGCAACAAGTATTCTTCCCAAAAAGATCTTAAATTAATAGTCTCAAACACAAAAATGCCAAAGAGACTGTAGTTCAGTAGTCGCAAACAGGAGAACGCACCTCTTGAGTTCTACCCTAACAGGCATATTTATATCTCCTCAAATCTCGTGGTCGCCGTGAGTTTGCGTCAGTTTGACAGCAAAAAAAAAACAAAAAAACAAAAACAAAAAAAAGAAACAAAAAAACAAAACAATATGGCTTCCCCACGAGATTCTTTTTTTACATCCTGATGTCCATGAGATAAGTTGTGTTTTCATTTTTTTTTTTTCAAAATAAAATTATTACGGTTGGTTGATCTTTTATTGTGCATGTGTGTTAGTTGTTTTTATTGCAATAAAAAGAAATTAAACACATATATAAATCTATATAAAGAGTTATGTTATGGCGCAGAAGTGCCAAGATTGCTGTTTTATCATTGGTTTATCAATATAAATTGAACAATATACGGAAGTCAAAACAAATATGCACAAAAGAGTTGACTGTTTAAAATATAAGAATTTAATATACATTAAATTAGGTTTGTTAGTCAGGCATTTTGGCAAGCAGGGCTTTAGTCATAAAGTTCTTGATATTCAGACAGAGATTTAATTAGTTTAATATAGAAAACGATTGTCACTTAACTGAGCAGTGTTTTACCGATTTCGAACTTCCGTGAAAGCATTATTCTGATATCGCCACTCTTCAGGGTTATCCTTACAGCTGCCATTTCCCGACTTTTTACTTATTTATATAGAGCTCCATGTAATTTAATAACATCGTATATGAGTGGTTTTACAAACGGTTAATTAATTTTTATTGCTTTTTGGCGTGTTGAATTCTTTTTTTTAATATTTGCACGTGGTTATTTGCTTTTAATTGTTGTTCAGTTTGTTGACTTCATTTTAATGCGCTTAAGTCAATTTCTGCTTAAATAACACACACACACACACACACACACACACACACACACACACACGTATATATATATATTTTTTTTTCTAAACATATGCTGGTAAATTTAAGAGACAATGAATGTCTATTATGTTTAAACATGTGTCGTTCTAAACGTCCTATTTTGGCTTTGATTTCAGTTGAAAAAAAAGACTAAAATTCTCCAACATTTGGCAATTATTTATTGATTTGCTGCTAAGCTTTATATATGTATATATATATATGTATATATATATATAGATGAAGAGAATTATATTTTAAATTTTCAAAGTCAACCATCATTCTGATTAGTTAAATTAAACGCACCCAAAGGAAGTAAATTTTTCGTCTATCCTCTAATTAAAAAAATAAATATTAAAACTGATCCAGCTAGAGGACTCAATGTAATTAAAATTATTTATTTACAGAGCAATATATATATTTTGCATATAAAAAGAATTTAAACTTCCGAGATCGTATCGCTATTTCAACAGATGAAACTCGTCGATGATACAGTGTTAGTTTCACACGTGGAATTAGCCATACGATTTTGGGATTTTTAAAATTTTATTATATGTAAAACACACACACACATACATACACACAGATATATATATATATATATATATATGTGTGTGTGTGTATATATATATATGAATGTATTTTAATATCTGAGAGAAGTCGTTAGTTTGCGATGGAAAAAATACAATCTGAATTGACATTCATTTTATATATATATTAACCGAAAAGTCGAACAAACTGACATGTAAGAAAAAAAAAGTTAAGTAATATTACTGAGTATGTCTTGTGTTTGCAGTTTTACTGTATGTGATACTGCGTTGAAATTAATATTTAAGAGAGACGAGAAAAGAGACTGTGGAGGTTAAGGAAAAAAAAGAAGTAATCCTTGCGTATCAATCACTAGAATTCAGTGAAAAACAAAAGCGAAAAAATGAAAATTAAGATCACTGTAAATTCATATGGAAGATACATGAATAAAAGGATTGGTAGTAGATTTAGTAGTTACTACAGTATATAATTAATGGATATGCAGAAGAAACTAATAAGACTTTTAATATTTAAGTAGTAACTCTCATTCATTAATATTAAATGCCCATAGACGTCAATGAAATTAGGTTTGTTAAACAACAGTAGTGTTTCTTGGTACGACAAAACAAGATGTGAAACAGAATAATAGAAACAAAGAAAATATAGCAGTAAAGATGGCGACAAAATAAGCTCGTGTGGAAGCAGACTGCATTAAAATAGAAAGAAAATAGGAATTAAGTATGAAAATGACGGAAATATGAAGTAGAATATTGAAGAAATGTTACATAAATAGAAGGGGTTTACTTGGGAGATCAAGAAAGGATAACAGAATGTAGGAAAAGAAAGGGATGTTTCGATAAGGTAAGAGAAGAAGTAAAAGATGTCCATGTGAGAAAGAAAACAAAATAAGGACTCTGGATTAATAATAATAATAATAATAATAATAATAATAATAATAATGTTGATGACAATAATAATAATAATAATAATAATAATAACATCTATTTTAACAAAACAAACATATTTATTCTTAGAAAGAAATGACATAATACCGCTTGAACAAAAAGGGTGCAAACGTGGCTGTTATGGTTGTAAAGACCAATTGCTAATTAACAAAATGATCCTGGAAAACTGCTACAATACAAAGAAAAATCTTAGTACTGCCTGGATAGACTACCGAAAGGCATTCGATAGTGTGCCACATTACTGGATTTTAAAGACTTTAAATATATACAAGATATCGCCCGTCATCATCAATTTCATCAAACAGTGCATGTCTATATGGAAAACACCCCTTTACCTCAATCATATAAATGGAACCTATAAGTCTGATGAAATAAACATCAAAAGAGGTATATTTCAAGGTGATTCTTTATCTCCCTTACTATTCTGCATATCATTAATAGCACTAACCAGTCAACTTAATAAGACAGAATGTGGTTATAAAATAGGCCAAAAGAAAATAAGCCATCTATTTTACATGGATGACTTAAAGTTATATGCTAAGAATGATAATGAGCTGGAAGGTCTTCTGCAAACTGTAAAATGCTTCAGCGAAGACATTGGAATGAAATTTAATTTGAATAAATGTGCTAAAGCTACAGTTTTACGTGGATCAATACAAGAAACATCCCCAATTAGCCTAGACCCTGCTGTAACAATAAAAGAATTGAAACCAGAAGAAGCTTATAAATACCTAGGTGTAAATGAGAGCGAAAATATTCACCATAAAAAAATGAAAGAAATAGTGCGTAAAGAGTACTATAGAAGGCTACGAATGATATTAAAAACTGAATTAAATTCACAGAATAGAGTTATGGCCATTAATAGCCTTGCAATCCCAGTTGTCCAATATAGCTTCAACATCTTAAACTGGACTCTAAACGACATCAGGCGAATGGATGCTAAAACAAGAAAGCTTCTTTCTAAGCATAAGATGCATCATCCAAAGGCTGATGTAGACCGTCTATACATACCCCGTAAAGAAGGTGGAAGGGGTCTTATTCAGCTGGAATTGTCATACAAGACAACAACTATTGGTTTACTAACATACATAGAAACAACAAAGGATTGGATGATACAATTAGTAAGGCAACATGAAGAAAGAAAGAAAAAATATTCAATAATAAAAGAAGGCAGTAAATACAAACAAGATTTACAGTTAGTAGATTCTGTAGAAAAGCAAAACAGTAGCCAAGAACCAACTATTGCGGCAAAAAATATGAAAATGAAAGCCAAAGATAAAGCTCTTGAAAAGATGAAACAGCGCTGGCAAGACAAACCTCTGCATGGCCAATATCCAGTACGTGCCAATAAATCCAATGTTGACAAAGTTAATACTCATCGATGGTTACGTGCATCTGGATTAAAGTCTGAAACTGAAGGATTTATACTTGCAGCACAAGACCAAAGTCTTTTCACGAGAAACTTTCAGGCAAATATTATGCATAATAATATGGATCCAAAATGCAGGTTTTGAGATAAACACCAAGAAACAATAGACCACCTAATCTCAGGCTGTTCTGTGCTTGCCCCAAACGAATATAAAAATCGCCACGATAGAGTTGGGCAATATTTACATTGGGCAATGTGCAAACATTATGGAAAAGCTGTAAACAAACACTGGTATGAACATCATCCAGCACCGGTTACAGAAATAGAAGATGTAACCATTCTATGGGATTACACCATCTACACAGACAGAAAAATTGAAGCAAACAGGCCAGACATTATTGTTAAAAACCAGAAGGAGAAAACTTGTCTATTAATTGATATGGCTTGTCCAGCGGATTGTAACATAGCAACCAAGGAATTTGAAAAACTGTCAAAATATAAAGACCTGGAAATTGAAATAGAAAAAATGTGGAAATTGAAAACAAGAGTTGTACCAGTGATAGTAGGTGCACTTGGAATGATAAAAAATGGAACAAAACAACACATTGAAAGAATCACTGGAAACCCCAGCTTAAGAGATATACAAAAAATTGTCTTATTAAGTACAGCCCACACACTAAGGAAAACGTTATCTATGTAATGCTGTGGATGATAGGGAAGATAGAAAAACATGAAATGGAGTCATAACAACACGCCACTACCTGCCTTAGGTCTCCCCGCAGACTTGGTTGGTAGTGAGACCAAAGCAGAAATAAAAATATGATGAAAACTGACATAATAATAATAAACGCTAAAGGTAGAAATGATGCACGAATTAAAAGTGAATGGAAAAAGGAAGAGGAAAAATTATGGAAAGAATATATCGATAATATTTGCAGGAAGAAACTTCCATATGAAACAAAGAATACGTGAGGATGAATTTCAAAATGTTTAAGGAATAGAGAAAGCTGTATAAATACGGTGTGATGATTTCGTTGTTCAATTCACTTGTCAGAAATCAAAAAGAAGACATTATAAAAGAAGAAAAAATAATGAGAAGAAAGTAATAATAATACTAAAAAACAATGAAAATATTAATAAGAATATAAAAAAGAAGAAAAAACATTAAAACAACAAAAATAAGAAAATAAAAAGAATAAAAATATTAAGTATAATAATAATAATAATAATAATAAGAAGAAGAAGAAGAAGAAGAAGAAGAAAAAGAAAAAAACAAGTAATAACAACAATAACAATAATTAGAAGACGAATGATAATAACAATAAAATTAGTAAGAAAACGATTAATAATGAAAATAATAAGAAAACAATTAATAAAACAAACACTACTACTACTACTACTACTACTACTAGTACTACTACTACTAATAATAATAATAATAATGGACTTGACTAGGTGTACATATACACCTGCCATAAAAAGAACAGTGGTTGCAGTTGGCAGTGGAGAGTAATCGTAGAGATTTGTTACAGTTATCGGAGAGTTCCGACAGATATCAAAATTTCCCAGAAACTAGACTAGCTCTGAGCTCTACTCAGCTAGAATAAGTTACCCGGACATACTATTTCACTTCAGGATTTGTATATATTTATTTCTACTAATAGTATTCCTGAATTGACTAACCCGCGTTCCAGTTTGTATATTACGTTCAGTATGACCTACTTTTCTATCTCCATATCTGTTTTTGTTGTTTATTATTTTATGCGGTTCCTCTTACGGAATCCACATCAGCTACTATGATTGAAAGATAATGAGCCTTAAAATAAAACCGGAAAACGAATACTAAACAGGAACCAAGAGAAAATACTATACTTCTGTTCAAAATAATGGGAGAAGTTTGAATCGGACGATAGGCGAACCTATCTACAACTATTAAAGAAGAAAATTAACATAAATAAAGCAATAAAAATTTAAGAGTTTAGGCAGATACGTTAGAAATACAGGCTGCTATGGATGAATTGTCGCGTAAATTGAGCAGAAAATAAAAAATAACACAGGCATCTCATTGTAACAGATATATTTATCAAATTACAGAAAACTATCTTGAAATACTGAAAATTATATTCAAATACGGCCTCTAGACGATTTCGGAATTTCCTGCAACTCTTCTGGGTGGTATCTTTGTTTAAAGTAAATGCTGCCATAATCTTTGCCTTCATTTCTTCTTTGGTGTTACAAAGAGTTTTGTTGGTCTCTCGCTAGACTACGCCCCACACATAATAAACAATTGGGCGCAGTCGAAGGAGTTAGATGTAAGGAATTATGTTCTGGCAGAAATTGTTTGACAGACATGAATGGTTACTCTTTCTTGAGTGGCATTATGTGTTGTCCTGTTGTCAGGCATAGGGTTTTCCAACAGCCCCCTTCGTGAACCAGGCAGTCTATTTTCTCAATTCATTTTCTTTAGGCTTCCTTGTTTTTACTGAGTCCCTGTGGGAGGAAGAATGGCCGCATAACGTCGCCATCACTAGTGATCACTCTAAAGACTTTTATAATCACTATTAGAATCATCTAACTCTTTACGTATCCTCTGAAGTGCCCTCTGATTAACACCCAACACTCTGAATTGTTCGTATTGGTGTTGTTGTGGGATTTCTCCTTTTTGTATATGATAATGGACTCGGCTGAGTGTACATATACTCCTGCCATAGAGAGATCAGTGGTTGCAGTTGCAGTTGGCAGTGGAGAGTAATCGTACACTTATTGGAGAGGTCCGAGAGATGCCAAAGTTACCCAAAGACTAGACTAGCTCTGAGCTCCACTCAGCTAGAATAATATCCACGGATATACTATTTCCAGCGACTCCTTTTCAAGACCTGTGTATATCTATTTTCTTATTAATAGTATTTCTGGATTTACTCATCTGCCTTCAAGTTTGTATATTACGTTCAATATAACGTAATATACAAACTTATACAACGTAAAAACTATAGTGCCACACAGGGTGGCCACAAACAATTTGGTGACAAATTTTTTTACGAGATTAATTGCCAGAAAGCAATAGATAAAAAGTGAAACCCTCACGGAATCGAAGCAGCAAACCATGGATGACTTTCAGAAAGGAATACTAGATAACATAAAAAGAAGTGAAGAAAGACAATATAAATTCGAAGAAGCACAAATTAAATGAGAAGAAGGACAACTGGAAATGCAAAAGGCAAATATAACAAGACAGCTGGAAATCTAAAGGATGAACGAGGAAAGACAATTACAACTATAAAACTATTGCTAAAATTAACAAGCAACCCACAAGAAAGGAACACGGAAAAAGAATCGACTTTTTCGAAAGATGCTTTGTGAAATGCGATAGAAACCTTTAGGTCCTCGATTGATGAAGACAAACATTTTTGGAGAATATTACAGGCGATATGAATACATATTTAATATCGATTGTCAGAACTGGATAGAAAAGAAAAAGTTAAAACTTTTGCTCAGAAAATTAGGTAGGAGAAATACACTAAATTTTTATATTATATTCTGCCAAAGAAGACAAACGACTTACCGTTCGATGAAGCAGTGACATTCCTCACTGAACTATTTATCCGAAACATTTCTGTTTCACAAAAGGTGGAAATGCCTTAATCTCGTGAACGACGAAAACAAGGACTATTCAACATCCGCAGCCATCGTCAACAAACATTGTGATGACTTTAAATTAGCTGAGCTAACCCCAAACAACTTTACATGTCTCATATTTGTCCAAGTATAAGTCACTGCTAAAGACAGCGAAATGCGAAAAAGAATGCTTATAAAACTACAAAATGAACCAGGTTTAACGCTGCAAAAACTGAGGATTGCCAAAAATGCCTTAGTATTAAAAAAAAAGACAGTAAAGCTATTGAAGAATCAAGAGTCACGCATATTCGTAAAACAAAACTTTGTATTTTTCAACATCCCCAAAAGTAAAACAAGATTTTGATAACAAAATTACAAGATATAAAATCTAAATTTAATGACAAAATTACAAGATATAAAGCAACTAGTGACAGAAATCAAATAAAAACAAGCCCCTCTCCCATGTGCACGTGGCAGATGTAGTGGATTGCATTAGATTAGAGATTGTCGGTTGGAATACAAAAATTGACTTGTGTGTGGAAAGATGGGATACAAAGCAGCTGTATGCAGAAACAAAACCAGTCTAGTAGGGTAGGATCTACTAGAGTGGAATATGAAAACAAACAAAGCACGAGAGAACATGTAGAACTTGAAATATTGAATAAAAAGATCAAACAACAATTGGATTCAGGTTCGGACTTAACAATAATAAACCTTCATACATGGCGGAAACTGAATAAGCCGACCATGTTACACACACACAAAACTGCTAAATCTGTAACAGGAAAACGGATTAATTTCGAAGGTGAAATAATCGTGAATGTGAAATTTCAGGAAAAAAACAAAACATTAACAATATACGTTATGAAAAACACAAACAACCTGGTAGGAACGGACTGGATGCACAATTTTAATGTATGGGATTTACCCATTAGTTCTTTTTGTAAGAAAATAGAGTGTGAGCCTTCAGAAGCCACGACACTGAAAGAAGAATTATACAAACAATTTAGAGAGGTATTCACAAGTGGGTTAGGACGATGCAACAAATTCGCAGGAAAAATCGAACTAAAGCAGAATGCTCAACCAGTATTTGATAAAAGGCGAAACGTACCTTTTGCTACAATAGATAAATTAGATAAAGAGCTTGATAGACTAGAACAAACTGGGGTCATTTCTAAAATAGGTTTCAACGAATGGGCGGCACCGATAGTATATGTAAAGAAAAAATCTGGAGAAATCCGTGTGTGGGTAGACTTTTCCATTGGTTTAAACAACGCGATAAAAGATTCAAATTACCCATTGCCAAGCGCGGATGAAATATTCATCAAACTTAATGGTGGAAAAGTATTTACAAAAATTGACCTAAGCGAAGCGTATTTTCAGATTCCAGTTACATAAGTGAGTAGAAATATACTATGTATAAACACACACAAAGGACTCTATAAATACAACAGTTTACCATTAGGAATAAAAGTAGCCCCGGCGATTTTTCACCAGACAATGGGCACCATGCTTACGAGACAAAACTTCGCCACTGCTTATCTAGATGACATTCTAGTCAAAAGTGATAGTATGGAAGACCATGCGACACATATCAAGGAGGTTTTCAAAAGAATACAGGACTTTGGGTTCAAAGTAAAAGAGAAAAATGTTATTTGTTTTTTAAGGAAATAAAATATATTAGGCCACATTATTAACGAGAATGGCAGAAAACCAGACCCAGAGATGGCATCAGTAATTAAAAACATGCCTGAGCCTTAAAACATCCCGGAATTACAACTTTTTGTCGGTCTTGCAAACTATTATGGAGAATTCAACGATAGTATGCACAAATTGAGGGCACCCCTCAAAGAACTACTGAAGAATGACGTCCAGTGAAACTGGTCGGAGGGGTGTAAAAAGTCTTTTAGGGAAATTATAATGAAACTGACGTCGGACCTAGCATTGACACACTTCGACCCTAAACTAAAAATGATTATTGCAAGCTACGCAAGCTCACATGGTGTGGAACCTTGTATTCTACATTAAATACAGAACGGCACAAGAAAACCGGTAGCCCATGTATCAAGATCCAGCTGAAAGAAATTATTCACAAATAGGAAAAGAAGCAGTGGGCATAATATTTGCCATAACTCACTTTCATATATTTATATATGAAAGAGAGTTTACGCTACAAACGTATCATAAACCTCTACTTACCATATCTGGATCAAAGAAAGGATTACCAGCCTACACCGCAAATAGACTCCTGAGGTGGAGAGCAATATTACCAAACTATAGACGACTCGGTAACAGCGGCTCTGAGAGACGAGGACGAAATCAGTAATGCGTTAAGTAATACGGTGAGGGAGTTACCGGTAACACTATTAGAAAAACGAAAAGAGCAGAAACGAATTCATAAATATCACAAAATAAAATAGAAAATAAAAACAGCAACTTGGCAAACAGTTTTTCAATTTGCGATAATGTCCTACTCTACAATGAAAGAGTGGTAATACCAAAACCATTACAAAGAAGAATTTTGAAGGATTTCCATTTAGAACATCCGGAAAAAACCGCATGAATGCACTTATGAGAAATTACGTGTACTGGCCTAACATGGATGATAATATTACGCAGATGGTGGAAACATGTAAGGGCTGTAGAAAAGTCACCATCTATCATACAGAAATCATTGCCAAAGATGAACAAACCTTGGTCGAGAGTCCATGCGGACTAGGCAGGACTCATTGACGGCTACTACTACCTAAAAATGGTAGACAGTTTAAGTAAATGACCTAAAGTTTTCAGGTATAAAAATCCAACAAAAGAAAATACTATAAACTATTTACACGAACTATTCGCTAGATTTGGCGTGGTAGATTGCTTAGTAACGGACAATGGTACGCAATTTATCTCAAGTGAATTCCAAGAATTTTGCGAGACGTACCAAGTAAAACACATAAAATAGCTACTTAACATCCACGGTCGAACGGCTTAGCCAAAAGTTTCGTGGACACTCTAAAGAGAGCATTAAAAATATATCAATGGAAAGAGCGTTACAACAATTTTTACAAATATACCGAATTACACCTCACAGAAACACACCATCGGGACTTTCACCAGCTGAGGTGATATTTGTGTCCAAGATACGGTCTGTTTTCAATAAATTGCTACCATGCAAAAATAAAACCCGGAATATACCCATAGTTAAGAAAAGATCATTCAAACCAAGTGAACGAGTTTACTTCAGAATGTTTAAAAATAATATGGCGTATTCGGAAACAGGAATAATAGTAAGCAGACTAGGAAACCTTATGTACACAATACAGGGTGAAAAGTTTACCCACAGAAGATACATAAACCAAATACAAAAAAGAAGGAGTGAAGAGCCAAGCTCGTTCACCCTCAGAAAATGATGACGCGATGGAAGAAATTTTTTAAGCCTTTGACATTCAGAGACCTCAAATAAATACAGAAATTAGAAGAACTAGCAGAAAACAAAGATTTACGGAGCCACTAATCACAGATCCTAAGCGGAAAAAATATTAACTACCCTCAAAAGAGAAGCTAGGGAGGGGGGTATTGTGGGATCTCGCCTTTTTGTATATGATAATGGATTCGACTGAGTGTACATATACTCCTGCCATAGTGAGAACAGTGGTTGCAATTGCAGTTGGCAGTGGAGAGTAATCGTAGAGATCCGTTACAGTTATCGGAGAGTTCCGAGAGATACCGAACTTACCCAAAGATCAGACTAGCTCTGAGCTTTACTCAGCTAGAATAACATCCACGGATATACTATTTCTAACGACTTCACTTCAAGACTTGTATATATTCATTTTTTTACTTATAGTATTCCTGGATTTACTAAACTGCGATCAAGTTTGTATATTACGTTCAATATAACCTACTTTTCCACCTCCATATCTGTTTTGTTGTTCATTTTTTTGTGCAGTTCCTCAAACGGAATCCACAACAGGAGCAAATGCTAGAAAGTACAGCCTGCATTTTTTTTAATTTCTGGTGGAACAAATTGCGTCATGTTACTCTTTTTCTTACAGACGATGCCCAACTAACTCTATTATACTGTGTACCCGACAAAATCCAAAACTAATCGTCGTCGTCTTGCGGCCTTGGCCGAGATAGAACTCACTGCACCCCTCCAGTATTCCCTGTGCATTTCGAACCCTGGCGCAGTTTTTGCAGCGAAATTCTTATCTTGTCAAATAGCTGAATACTTGATGCTTCGCCAGGGCTACCAAGGGTGTTTTTATTGTGACACCAGCACTAGAGGGTTGCCTCCATGCCTCATACACTTATTTAACCCATAACTGGAGGGAAGGAACGTACTAATACCTTTCTCAAGGGTTCCAGTGCTGAAGTGAATGCAGGATACTCAACTGGAATTCGAACTCAGCTCACCGATTTATCTTTCTAAGCCGACACTGCACCACAACGCACATCCGTCACTGACTCTTACAGCGCTTGGTATTCCCAAGTGGTCAACCATCTAAGTACTGACCAGGCTCAACGTTGTTTAACTTCGGTGATCGAACGGGAACCGTTGTATTCAATGTGATATGCCATAAGCATATAATGCGCATATAAGAATTTAAAAGTATAAAACGGCGATAATTTACCCATCGCGATCCTGTATAGAGATGTAGTCTTTACTATGAATCCAGTCAGTCAGTTAAGTACCATACTTGATACACGCTTTCGGCAATTATGTCTCGAAAGAGACATTACTGATTGGACAAAAGATTATCGCGCTGTAGGTTGCCATTGCTTTCTGCAGTAGAATGGTTGCCAGCCAAGGCTACAGAACTCAATCTTTTTATTATTTAACCCATAACTCGAGGGAAGAGACGGATTATTACTTTTCCCCTATGAACCCAACCATACCTTAAACTGGAAACAAGAGATAAGCTTCTACTTCTGTTCAAAGACCCGTAGTGGTATATAAAGTGAATGATATCTACCATTAAGGCGATTCTATGTACTACTCTTTATATATTAGTGTGTGCTTACATGCATATGTGTGTACGAAACGTATGGCAAAATTCTCTTTAGCACCGAAAAGCCCTTCACTCTAGGATGTTTGGTAAGAATTTAGGATACCGTCTTGTAGAAATATTTTTCAGCATCCACTCACATCTATCTGGCTCTCTAGCTAGATCACTGTCTATTTTCGGTGTCTGAGTGTTTACTAGGGAATTATAAAATAATATATAAAGAATAACTTATTGTCGTGATAAAAAGAATTATTTCTGGTAAAAACTTAAGAAGTGAATAGATTTTATGATTTCCCGGAAAATTCATCATTTTAGTTTTGTCATTCCGAGGGGAAATTTCTTTCGTGACCATTTCTGACATATGTTTTTTTGTTCAATGTATCAAGATTTATATATTTACATATCATGACACACGCAAATATTTCCTAAGTGATTCCCATTTTTGACAAGCAATGGGAATACAAATACTTTACTGATGAATATATACATAAACATTAAATATTAAAATCCTAAAAAAATAATAAGAAACAAATTATGAACATGGAAATGTAATCCTGGGCGTGGTCACTTCAATCGGCTACAATATCAAGATAAAAGATAGTAAAAATACACAAAGATAGAACTAATCTTTAAAAAAGGCACCATTTTTTACTAATGTTCAAATTATATATTACCCAAGAGCCATTCAAGTTATTGAAACAAATTGTTGTGTGACCGGTAAGAGTAAGAAGCACTGGAATTGTTGCTTTCCTCTACCCACTTGATGTCAATATGCTCTGTAAATGTCCAAATCCCAAAGCCATTTTTCTCATTGCATATCCTAGAAATATGAAGTTTCTTTCTGATTATAAATATATGATAATGTTATTCTTATCAACTTATGATATTCTCAGCATCCTTCTGTAGAACCATCTTTCTGTTGCTTCCAGTTTCTCCTTCGTTTGCATCCAACATTCAATACCATTGACGAGGACAGAGTTTATATAAGGGTTTAGTATTATTATATGTTTCAGCAAAATTTTCCAGTTTCTTAAAACTTACCTGGGATTATGAAAAGCATCTTTTGCTATTCCAATGTTATTTTAGATTTTTATAGTGCAATTTTCCTCCTCTGATAAAACACTTCCCAGATATCTAAAATTTCGTTCTTGCTTGAATTTTGTGTCTCAGAGTTGTTTGTCGTATATTTGGTTGCTCTTGTTGGCCAGCACACATTCAGACTCCTTACAGTAAATGTTTATAGTCCAGTAAATGTTTATACATTTTTAATTGAAGCTCAACAATATATATATATATATATATATATATATATATATATATATACTATTTGTTTTTGCATTAATATTGTTTCCTTATATAGTCTGATACTCCGGCTATATATCGCAAGATTCTCAACAAAACACAAAGAAGGTCCTGTAATATTATCAGTCATGATTTAACCTCTCAGCTTCAGTCATTTTCCCACCAACATGACGTAGCTTCCTCCTGTCTTTTCGATAAATATTTTAAGGCAGTTGCTCTAATGAGCTTTCCTCTTTGGTACCTCAACTCCATTAATTTAATCGTAGTTTTAGATACGCAATTAGCTAAAAGTACGCATGAACATGATAATTTTAACGACAATATAGAACAACTAATTAGAAAATTTGAATTTTTTTAAAAAATTGATAGACACAACTTGTCGATATTATTTAACCAGACATGTCAATATATATATATATATATATATATATATATATATATATATATATATATGTATATATGTGTGTGTGTGTGTGTGTGTGTGTGTATGTGTGTGTGAAATCATATTCCTATATGAAATCAACGAAATGGAAATTTAAATGTTTTGTACGGTTTATCTACACTTAGCTGATTATTTAAGACAGATCCATTTTTAAATAAAACAAAAAATGTTGATAAGCCATTAAAAATCAAAGTTGTTTGGGAATTTAAGAATATTTATTTATTTATTTATTTATTTATTTTGCATTAATACTTTTTTGACAATAACAGTTATCTTATCAGATAAAAGTGACACTATTTAACCCGTGCCTGGACATGGACATAGTTCCATATCTTTACCAATGATGCTTCCCTGTAAGTGTACGAAACAAACTCGAATGAAATTCGTCATCAGCACTACGATTTTGTATTCCGAACCAGTCCCCAGCACCCTGGCATCTCAAATTCAGCAATTTTCCCATCGACATGAAGTGCTTCCATTTTTCAATAAATACTTCCAAACATTTTTTCTAATTAGTTTTCTTCTTTAGTACCTCATCTAGATTAGTTTAAACGTATAGGTCAGCAATCTATGGCTGCATCTGCTGCTAAAAAGGTTGGGTCACTGTGCCAGGCCAGAACATTTTTCTCGTCTGAGTTCATCTTGTACATTTATAAACCTACCATTCGTCTTTGCATTCAATACTGTTACCATATCTGGTCGGGTGCTCCTGTTATACAAATAAACAAAAACATAAATAAATAGATTAAAATTATTCTAAAATATGAAGGGACGACGATTCATATTAAACTGCTCAATTTTCGATTAGTAAATATAATCTTCACTGAATAAGTTTACAACCTAACCACAACAAAACTTTGAAGTATTTTTAATATATTTGTAAAACATTATAAATTATGATAATTTAAAAAAATGAAAGCAGTTCTCATAAAATTTCATTATTGATCGAAAGAAATGTCAGACTATAATGTCCTGACGATATATTATTTATGAAAGCAATTAAAACATTATCAAATTAAATAATGTCATAGTTTTATTGCATTTTTTATTTTACTATTAGAAGCAGATTTTCGAATATCAAGGCAAAATGTTTGAAAAAAAATAAATGATTTATATTTCCCTATGAGTCTTGCGTTTTGCTAATATAACCAATTTTTGCAACAAAATTGAATTTCTTAAAATTTCATGAATTTACGTGGAAGTGGGGTACCAGATGTAAAAACAGTTTACCAAAACTTTTCAAAAATTATACTTTCAAAACTAATTTCATTTATTTGTGAATAAGTCCTAAAAGCATCATTAAAATCCGACAAATATTTGATTTTTGCAAGAATTTTCAAATTAATGTGTTTTGTAAAAACTGAGTTAAAAAATATTACGTTTTTCATTGCAAAGCCTCAGAACGATTTGGCTACCCGCTAACTAAAATCAAAACAAGATTTTCTGCTAAAATTTTGAACGTGTTAGAAGGGATTAAAGAATTTTAAGAAACAATTAAAAATTATTTTGAGATTTCCTTTTAATAATAATATAAACATTTTGATGGAAAAAGTTCGTTTTTATTAAGTTTTGGCCCTTTTTTATTCAAATTATGTTATTTTTTCATCGATTTAGTGGAGGTACTTTTATCAATCTGTAACAAATTTTCCAAGGTATTCTTCCTCATTATGTGCCCCTGTCAATAATTTAAATGCAACCTCTTACGTCTTAGTAGAATCTGTTAAGCCAAGCTGGATCTTTATATTCAAGAATCATATTGAACATACTCATATCCTTGATCTGAAACATTATAAAGTAGTTGAGAATAAATCTAGATTCTATAATATCTAATATTGAGGTGCCCAGTAATTTATGAAAACTCGACATTTTAGTTGCAGTTGTTTTTTTTACATCACCCTATATCTGAAAAAATTAGCTTCAGTCATACGTCAACAGTCTTCGAATGGGTTTTCAGAGCTGTAAACGAATATAGGAACAAACTTAAAATAAATAAGCATTCATATCAAAACAATCATTTATATATTATATCGACTTACCCTGATGTGCGTTGTGGTGCAGTGGCTATCGGCGCCGAACGAGACATCAGGGAGCCGAGTTCGAATTCCAGTTGAATTCTTTGCATTCACTTACTCGCAAATAATCTTGGGAAAGGTATTAATCCGTCTCTTACTTCCAGTTATGGGTTACATAACAGAACAGATTGGGTTCTATAACCTAACAGTTAAAAAATAACCTCTCAGGTCAATCTGCTTAGGCACCTGATCTCTTTGACGATCTGATCTGATGTGACACTGAGTGTAAGTTCTATTTTATCTTCTGTAATGCATGTGCGTTTTGGTGCAGTGGCTATCGGCTCGGAACGATAAATCAAGGAGCCACGTTCGAATTTCAGTTAAATTCCTTGCATTCATTTACGAGCAAATACCCTCCGTCTCTTCCTTCCAGTTATGGCTCAAACAACAGGACAGTGTGGGGTCTATAAGCTTTGGCTGGCAACCAGTCTACCGCAGAAAGCAATGGCAACCTACTGCGGGATAATCTTCTGGCCAGTCAGTCATGTCTCGAAAGAGACATGATCGACCAAGCGTATTCACGTATGGCACTTAACTAACTGACTTACCCTGTAAGTTTTTATACTTATATTATGTATCATTGAATGGGATTGTTGATTCAGTTTTTTTTTTTTCATGTATATTTTTATCTGCATTTCTGTCTGAGAGATAGGTGTAATCGATTTCTCTTTCGTTCAATATTTACCTCTGTTCGGATGTTCTTGTCAAACACGTTACGTATTTGAACGCATATAAATGACGTAGATATGCTATTGAACGAGTGCTTTTAACTAGTCAAGTCAATTTTTCCTGACAATGCATGGAAATTGATATGTTAAAACTCAACTGCATATGACAGGCACCACGTAACTATTTTTAGAATATCTACATAGGGATAAAAAGTTTATTTAATATGAAAATTTATTATAAAGTAATATATTTTATCAGGAATCAACCTATCAAGAAATGTTTTAGCAATAAAATGACTCTTATAATATACTAGAACAATATGAAAACACTTATTGTTAAATTGATTCTTTTCTAGAGAATAAAATGAAAAATATCAAATTTGAAATCAAACGAGGTCTTTTCTTAAATACATTACAAATATATGTTCATTTAATTTTTACAAAATTGTATAAATCTCGGATAAATAATCTTCAAGGATTCAAACATTAGACAAATTTCATCTGAGATTTAAAATGTTCTAACCGCATTCTTTTTTTTATCTTGGCATGTTCTCTCTCTAACGCCCTCTATACAATCACGTTTTGTCCGAAAAATCTTCATTTAACCGAGAGAGTATACAAACTCGTTTCTGTAAAAAAAGGCTATAATTATCCAAACCTTTGACGTCAAATAACTTAAAACTACAAGAAGTGCCAATACAACCTTTTTAATTTTAGTTTAGGGAAGGGACGGATTCAGATAACATTTAAAATATTTGCGCACAGGTTTTTATAAAAAAAAATAAATATAAAATTAATAACAATTTTTTATTTGATAGTAGCAGCAGTAATTATATCATTCATTATATAGTTTAAGCAATTAATGATTTCTTTTAAGCAGACATATCTTAAATAATAATAATAATAATAATAATAATAATAATAATAATATTTGACGATGATTCATTTACTTACAAACCGGACCTTGATCCATTTGAGAGTCATCTTTTCAGCGCTTTCCAAACTTTTAATAGAGATTAACTTTATAAACTGTGAAGAGACAAAAACTGATACAGAGTGTTTCTTTGCAAGAAAATTCGAGGAATATTAAGTATGAGGGATTAACAATTTGAGAATTATCCGGGATTATGTGAATGAATGAACCTATTTTTTAATTAGATATCTATATATAAAATTACGTGACATCCGTTTGTCTATCTGTCCGTCTGTCACATCCTCTATAGTAGCCCTATAATTACTGATCAAAACTACATTTTGCGGAGAAGTGCAAACAAGTAAGGGGTTATAAAGTACAGTTGCTTTTACTATGGTGCATAGGTTAGTACAATAAAGTTTTATTATTATGAAGTTTTATTATTTAACTTACAAGATACTATCATTATGTAATAACTTATTTAATAAAAATGTAATCTTGCTTTTTGTAAATATTTTGTTTAAGCTTTTATATATACAAGTATCCAGTTTTCTGTTTACCCTGCATTTGCGAAAACTATAAACATTACCCATGGTCAAACACTTTAAATTTGAAATTTGAATCCAGAATGAAATATATACGCATGGCCAGCCGTTTGTTACATGCTCAAGAGTAAGAAATTCTAATAATTTTATTCTTCTTTTTTAACAAAAACAAATAAATTTCCTTTCAAAACCTTTATTTTCAATGAAATGTTATAAAAGTAAATTAAGTTTTAAAAAATTATTAAAGAAATCATGCAGTTAAAATTTCGTCGATTAGATTTGGAAATTGATCGAAACGTATAGTTTGTAATTATCGACAACAATGTTGGCGATAATTTCCACAATACTCAATACTATGAGGATTTCAACACGCATAAGCTTGTTAATAAAATCTAGTATGAAATAAGACAAAAGAATAAGTTGTTTCTTTCCTTAACTCAAATACAACATGACTTTCTTTCTCACCTAATGCGAAAAATAAAAATCTGTTCAATGATCAGTAATTTTTGAGAAGTAATCAGAGAATGGATGTGCGTTGTGGCGCAGTGAATATCGGCTCGGAACGAGAAATCGGGGAGCCGAGTTCGAATTCCAGTTGAATTACTTGCATTCACTTACGCGCAAATACCCTTGGGAAAGGTATTAATCAGTCTCTTCCCTCCAGTTATGGGTTAAATAATAGTACAGATTGGGTTCTATAGCCGTTGTTGGCAACCAGTCTACCGCAGAAAGCAATGGCAACCTACTGCGGGATAATCTTCTGCCTAGTCAGTCATGTCTCTTTCGAGACATGATCGCCCAAGCGTGTATCACGTATAACACTTAACTGACTGACTGAATCAGAGAATGGATTTGAAGCTTTTAAACACTAAATATTTCGCCCTAAAAACTGTTCCCGGATTACTGTCCGTTTAAAAACCACTTATCCTTACAATAGTATCATTAATCCAGAACTGGGAGTAAACTGTATATATTGGAACGGAAAATGAATTGTGTAAGTATGAGCCTTATGGTGCAGTGAATATCGGCTCGAAACGAGAAATTGGAGAGCTGTGTTCCATTTGAATTCGTTGCATTAACATACGCGCAAAGACCCTTGGGAAATATATGAATCAGTCACTTCTTCCTTCAGCAGGACAGATTTGGTTTTATAACCTTGTTTAGTTACCAGTCTACCGCAGGAAGTAAAGACAAATTACTGTGGGAAAAACTTCTGCCCAGTCAGTAATGTTTCTTTCGAGACATGATCAACCAAGTGTGTATCACTTACGGCATTTAACTGACAGAATGAATATACAAAATTAAAAATGGGCATAAGACAAAGTTATGTCTTCTCCGGAATTTATTCAAACATTACAGTGGGACAATCTTAAGTGTTGGGGCGCTCTCCACCTTTCCACGGAAATGGACCATTCGAATCACTATATAAAATAGTAGTGATTATACCCCGGGGAAGTAAATCGAGTAGGGAAGTCGACTGAGCGAGTCAGTCGGATATTTCCGGTATTGCACCGGAAGTGTTCTACTAGTCAATCAATCACGTCTCTACGACTATACTGTATACTAATTACCTTGTTCTGTATTCTACTAATCCTCACCTCTTGTAAATACTTCTTTTTACTGTCAATACACCTACTTTTATATTATTACGTTGTTTTGTACTATTTCACATAATTCTGTTACCCGACGTAACATTAAGAGAACTAAATATCCTACTAGGGTTTATAATTGGAAGACACAAAAAAACGTTAGAATTGATGTTGGTCAAAGGAAACTTAGACATTTCTCTGACAATTCTTTATTAACTTTTTATAGTTAAAAGACAGAGCCCTTGTTTTTAAAACAGACCACGATGCGATCTATCAATTGAAGAAATTAATAAGAAACAAGTGCAGAAGTTTAAATATCTAGGGTTCTACAGAATGGTAAATGTGAGAGTAAAATCTGAAAACGGACTGGAATAACAAAAGAAAAGAATTATTAACAGACATGAAAATATCTTCCTGTTAAATAATATCAATCCACTAACATAGTAATGAAAGTTTGAGAGTTTCCTCACAGATATATAGGAGATCTGAGGCAGCATAAATGTGGTTCTACAGAAAGATGCTGAGGATTTGCTGGACAGAGCGTGTTAGCAGACAGTTTTAAATAGGATGAAAAAGAATACAGGCTTAAGTTTTAAAACTTGTAACGAGATAGTGCGTTGGATGTGCGTTGTGGTGCAGTAGATATCGACTTGGAACAACAAATCAGGAAGCCGAGTTCGAATTCCAGTTTAATTCCTTGTAATCACTTACGTACAAATACCCTTGGGAAAGGCGTTAATGCGTCTCTTCCCTCCAGTTATGGGTTAAATAATAGAACAGATTCGGTTCTATAGCCTTGGCTGGCAACCAATCTACCGCAGAAAGCTATGGCAACTACTGCGGGATAACCTTCTGCCTAGTCAGTCACTTCTCTTTCGAGACATGATCGCCCAAGCGTCTATCACATATGGCATTTAACTGACTGGCTGAACGAGGTAGAAGTTTTAGAAAATTTGAAAAATACATGTGATGTTGTTGACAAAGCTGGAAAGAATGGGTAATTTAAAAAAACTTGTATAAATTGATGTTTAAGAAGCGAATGGGAGTAGCAGGAAAATTACTGACATTTCTAAGATTTACGAAGGAAAAGAATTAGTAGAGCAACATTATCACTAATATCCTGTATGTACACGACCCAACGGATAAAAGATAAGGAAGAATATGCCTTTTCATAACGTTGAGTAACGTAATAGATAACAGTGAGTAAGTAGTTTAGTAGCTTTGGCTGTCACATCTACAACAGATGAACTTTAGTTGAAAGCAATGTAACTGGTGGCGTCTTTTATTGGCGACTTCCGTTTTGAAGTTAAATATCAAAAAGATTTAATCGTTGGCAGATTGATTTGGTGAATCTTGCATGCACTAGCAATGATTTCAAATTGCATAACAAAACAAGCAAACACATCACGGTATCGATATCTTTATTTAATCAACATTCATAATAACGAGATTGATTTCGAAACGAAGTATTCGTTATTGCTATCTGTGAAATCTTATATAGACAAAAGATTATATTTTGGGTTCAATCAGAAGATAAAGAAATAGAAATGGGATAGAAAAAAAGAAACTGAAAAAATCGACAAATGTGAACGGAAAAAAACAATAGATTGAAAAAAGTGCTTCAGGGAAAGTGAAAGAAAAGGTTGATAAAATAAAAGAAGGAAGAAGAAATTGCAAAAAAAGGGGAAAAATACACGCAACTTACAGAAAAAGATTCATATCTCAACATTGATAGAATAAAGGAAATACAAGATAGATCGAATAAAAGTAAAGAGAAAACTTACAGAAAAATTAATATAAAAAACAAGGTTGATAAAATAGATTAAAAATTCACGACTGCTACAAGGCCGAGAGTGTAAAGGTAAAAAATAAAATCTCTTTTTTCAAAACAAATCAAAAAAGACTTGATGGAATAATGTCAAAATAGAACTGAATGTATGAAGAAAACAAAATTGAATATATAAACGAAATGACAAAAAGAAGAAACTGCTTGTAAATTTTCCCATCTTCAAAATGAAACTGCTATTCTTTAATTATTATAGAAAATAATGTTTGCCTCCATCCGTATGGCTGATGCTACCCCCCAAGAAAGCAACCTATTGCGTTTTATTGATAACCATTAATAAAATGTGCATCATAATAACAAATCCTCATAATTATTATCGTGTCATTTTTCATTATAAATCGATTTCTGCTATGGTTGCACTACATACCAAGTTTGCAAGAAGGCATAAGGCAGGTAGCGGTGTGTTGTTATGACTCAATTTCATGTTTTTTCATATCTCCCTAACATACTTAGCCTTACATAGACAAAGTTCTCCTTAGTGTGTGGGCTGTACTTAGCAAAAGATTGTTTGTATTTCTTTTAAGGTGGGGTTTCCAGGGATTCTTTTAATGTGTTTTTAATCCATTTTTATCATTCCAAGTGCACCTACAATCACTGGTACGATACATGTTTTTAATGTTTACATTTTTTCTATTTCAATTTCCAGGGCTTTATATCTTAACAATTTTTCGAATTCTTTGGTTGCTATGTCGCAATCCACTGGACAAGCCATATCAATTAATAGGCAAGTTTTTCTTTCTGGTTTTTAACAATAATATCTGGACTATTTGCTTCAATTTTTCTGTCTGTGTAGATGGTGTAATCCCATAGAATGGTGACATCTTCTATTTCTGTAACCGGTGCTGGGTGATGTTCATACCAGTGTTTGTTTGCAGATTTTCCATAGTGTTTGCACATTGTCTAATGCAAACATTGCCCTACTCTATCGTGACGATTTTTATATTCATTTGGGGCAATTACAGAAAACCCTGAGATTAGATGGTCTATCGTTTCTTGGTATTTATCACAGAACCTGCATTTTGGATTATTATGTATAATACATTTTGCATTGTTATGCAAAATATCTTTTCACTCTTACGTAGCCCCCTGCACATCAGTGGCGTTACCGCCTTGCTCGGGGTTATATGATTAAAAAAATATATATAAACTTTCCTGTCTTAGTTATCTTCGAGGATGAAGCACAGTTTGCACGAGATGAAATAGTCAACTTCCCAAATCAGAATGTATGGGCAAAGAAAAATCCACATGCTATTGTTCTCTCACGTCAGCAATAGCGGTTCTCAATCAAATTCTGGGCAGGTGTTATTCGTGATACGTTATCAAAACCACATGTACTTCCGAACAGGCTTATAGGTGATGTGTACAAGCGCTTCCTCAAAAACAGCATGCCTGGATTATTGGACGATTTTCTACTGATCACTCGTCGATAATTGCACTTCATACATGGTGGTGCCCCCGCGAACTTCAGTCACAGAGCCCGCAGGTACTTAGCTCGAAGTTTTACTGGTCGGTGGATAGAAAGAAGTGGACCAATTGCTTGGCCTCTACGCTCATCGGATCTACACCTTTGGGATTTCCACCTGTGGGCTCATTTGAAAGTACAAGTGTATTTGTCTCCGGTTGATGATATGGATGAAAAAGAGACAATAGTGAGGCAGAGTCGGCTCATTTTAGATTCTTTACTACCAGTTATTAAGCTTTATTTGTGCTTTTTGGTGCAGTGAATATCCGCTCGGGAGGAAAAGTCGCAGAGCAGAATTCAAATTTTATTGAATTCATTGCATTCACTTACGCGCAAATACCCTTGGAAACGGTATTAATACGTCTCTTCCCTCCAGTTACGGATCAAATAACTAGGCGGAATGGGTTCTATAGCGTTGATTGGTAACCAGTCTACAGCAGAAAATAAAAATAACCTACTGCAGGAAAATTTTATGCTCAGTCAGTCATGTCTCTTTCGGAACATGATCGTCCAACCGTATATAACATATAGCACTTAACTGACTGACTAATAATTAAACCTTTCGCAGCGTGTTGGCTATTTGACATTGCCTTATTATCTTCTTTGTTTATATATATATATATATATATATATATATATATATATCCCTCTGTCAAGCTCAGGGTGCTAGAATTTTTTCTTATGGCTTAATGTAAGATGCTCAATGATAGGTATATCAATAGATATCAAAAATATTTTGCTTTCAGTTTTGCCGGCACGGGCTTACTCGTATTCAGAAAAGATTCATTTTTAACTTTTCGTAAAAAAATATGTGTGAAATAATGAATAAATTAAAAATCTGAAAAAATCGAATGAATGAGGAACAGTGCAAAATCAATGAATGAATGAAAAGTAGAAAAGAAAAAGGAAAGAGAAAAGGAAAAATTTAATTTATTTGTTCAAATGTTATTTTTAATGGATACTCATATTTGAATAGAAGCTGTGTTTTTATTGTTAAACCGTACATGTATGTATTACATTTCTGAATATTTGAGAAGACTTTTTAGAAAACTATGCGACCTTCGGCACTATATCAACCTGCGTTCTCTGGGGATACTGCCATTAGATCCGACGTGCATTAGCGGATCAGCCACATAAAACATCCTATTCGAACAAACCAGAATAATGCATTTGAACATACATATCTTGCCGAGCAGTTGGTATATTATTCATTGTATACAGTATTTACATTATTCAGACTATTGCCCTCATTTTTGTTGCCATTTGTACGACGTTTCGGCCGTTGTGTTCTCCGGCCTTCTTCAGGTGCTAAGAATTTCGGACCGAATCCTTTATTACAATCACTGGGGTATATCTTCATTCATTGCGTAAAGCCTCGATTGGAAGCCTCTAACCCTGCGAGTTACATGTTCACCATTACTGTAACCTGGTATTGAACGTACAACTCTTTGGGTCAAGTCACAGAAACTAACCAAAATTTTATATCCACTAGAAAAAATCATTAACGTAAAAAAATTGCAATATGTACTCTGGTAAAAAAAGAAAGAGTTACGGGACTTTAGGTTTATAAGTCCCCAAAATTTAGTTGTTCTGTTCTCAAGGGCACATGGCCCTGTTGATATAGACGTGACTTGACTTCATTGATGTTTATTTTTTTATTCCTGGGTATGACGATATATTATATCCGGCAGCAAGTCCTCTTTCCGAGAGGAATTGAGTGTGAAACCACCTCTTAATTTCTGTTGTTTCTATGTCTGCCTGAACCTGGGTTGTAACACTTGTTAGGGTCACAGCTATGGGCAAATAGTAAATCCCCAACTTGGAGCCCCAAAACTAAGAAAATGTAGATATACATTTTTATAGTGAATGTGCCAGTAACATAAGAAAACTATTTTTTGTGAAATAAACTGCTAATGCTTATAAGAAAATTGAATTTCGGTATTAAATGACCCAATGGCTGTTGATATACCATAAATTAAACAAAACAAACATTTTTAGCGCTTTCCCTCTTTACTTTTTGTAAGTTTGGTTATAGTTCCTTACCGTGCCTGCACTCAACACTTTGTCATATGTTGTTAAGATTGTGGCCGCCGATAAAGAGTAATAGCAAAGAAATAAGCGAAAAACAGGGAAATAATATTTAACGGGAATAATTTATATTTTTAAATATTTGTAAGAAAGGAATAGAATCTGAACGAAATGAAAGTGTAAAAATACTGACAATAATAAGACAAAAAATTAGAAATGGGTGGATCTAAGAAGCAACAATGTGAAGAGAAAGAAAGAAAAAACCAACCAATCAACAAACAAAAGAAATAACTTAAAACAGCAAGAGGGAAGAAAATACCGATGCCATTATGGAAAGAAATACGACGTAATATGAATCTTTGGGAAATGTTATAAAAGAAGACTAAATCTTTCTTTCATTTATCAAATTCAAAATGGCAGCTTGAGTAATTCATTGATATTATCTTTCAAATGCCTAACACACATGTACAGGCTCGTGTAATTGCAAGATAAAACGTTCAAATTGAAAATGTACGCATCCTAACAAATTCACACTAAAAAGAATAATATAAAATTGATAACACGTTAACAATAACTGACCAGAATGATACACGCTTACAATCACCGGAACCAGACCCACAAAATACTACCAGATATAGTAATGAAAAAAAATCTTCATATATAAGAGAGATCATACACATATATGTAGTATGTAATGCATTCAGTCAGTCAGTTAAGTGCCATATGTGAACACGCTTGGTCGATCATGTCTCGAAATAGATATGAGTGACTGGGCAGAAGATTATTCCGCAGTATGTTGCCATTACTTTCTGCGGTAGACTAGTTGACACCCACTCTGTCCTGTTATTTAAGCCATAACTGGAGGAAAGAGACGGAGGGTATTTGCTCGTAAATGAATGCAAGGAATTTAACTGAAATTCGAACGCGTCTCCTTGATTTCTCGTTCCAAGCCGATATCCACTGCACCACAACGCACATGCATTACAGATGATAAAATAGAACTTACATTCAGTATCACACCAGATCAGATCGTCAAAGAGGTCAGGTGTCTAAGCAGGTTGACCTGAGAGGTCATTTTTTAAATGTTAGGTTTACATCTAGCTATGTCGTTAACAGATCCTATGCATAAACCCTTGATGTACCTCGGATGTGCAGATATGTGAAAACAAAAAACGTATATAAATAGTCCTCCAAGGTTAGGGGAAATAATCTGATATATGCTGATGTGAATGTAAGTTCATGTTTGAAGATGTCACCAAAACCAGTCTGCCACAAACAGAACGTGGGTGACGATATCTGAAATCAAATAAACAACAGTAATATGCATGAGAGGTTAAGTTACGAGTATACATTAGTAATGTACGAAGACGCACTTACATTTTTATAATTTGAGTATTAATAGATGATCCAAGAAATATTTTGTCTTAGGGATACTTACAAATTTCTCTTCTCATGACTTTTATATGGATTTGCATATAACAGTTATGCACAACTAAATACTGTGATTTAGTATATTAAACTTCAAGGTTTTCAATCTTCATCTGCCTGTTCGTAGTGACTGGTGTAATGCATACTATCATTCGTATAAGCGTAAAACATGACTACCTGATCGACTCATTTCAATTCCGGAATTAAATAAACCAACAAATAATAAAAAGATCCAGCTAGCGAACTAGAAGCTAAGTATTTGTCTATATATCTAATATGAGGTGGTATTTACAGTATTTACATTATTCGGACTATTGTCCTCATCTTTGTTGCCATTTTGTACTCTCCGGCCTTCTTCAGGTGCTAGGAATTTCGAACCGAACCCTTTATTGCAATCACTGGGGGTATATGATCTTCATTCCTTACGTAGTGGTGCCTCTTTTGGTAGACATGAGTTATCTCCCTCTAACCATAAGTTGTAAGTTCAATACCAGGCTACAGCAGTGGGGAACAAGTAACTTATGACTACCAAAAGAGGCACTACTACGCAAAGAATGAAGATCATATATTCCAGTGAATGTAATTAAGAGTTTAGTTCGAGATTCTTAGCACCTGAAGTGGATCGGAGCGTACAACGGCTGAAACGTCATACAAATGGTAACAAAGATGGGGACAATAGTCCGAATAACGTAAATACTGTAAATACTACCACATCTCAGAAATATAGTCAGATACTAAAACTTAGTTATCGAAAATAGTGCGGAGGTAACTATGTGATAACCAATGTAATACCCAACCTAAACTAATAATTTATAAATTCTGTTATAGTTATGTGATATATAATTGTTTAATATATATGTACTACCCGTGCAATATGATTAATTCTATTGTATCCAGAGATGAGAGACGGTGATACTAGGCATCAGTCTGGAAATGTACTAATGAAGGGATCAGTTCGAAATTCCTAGTACCTAAAGAAGGTCGGAGAGTACAATTTTTTTTTAATCATTTCACCCCAAACAAGGCATTCCACTGTCACTATTGCGCAGGGGGTTACATAGAGGAAGGAGGTGAGAAAGAGTGGTTAGATATAGGAAATGTCAGAACGAGGGTGATAGACGGGTAAGGATGTAGATTGGAAGAATGTTTGAGAGAATGGATGCGAGTTAGTGTGTTAGGAGGTGTCTATTGACCTTACATTTAAACTCCTAGAGATTGTAGCTGTCGGGGAAGCAAGTATGTGGAAGGGAATTCCACAGGCGGAAAGTGCGAGAAAAGAAGCTATTGGAGTAGAAATTGCGGTTACATTTTACCGATTTCACTGTAAGAGTGGGACCTAGTTGCTAACCAAGTATCTCGTGCAAATTCGTACCTAGGGGGCACCAGTATACTTAAGTTTTAAATTAAATTTTAAAAAAATATTGAAACTTTCATTTTAACTTACTTGAAAGCTAAATGAATAAATATATCTCCATAATGCAAAATATCACGGTGTATTTCAAACCAAAATTATATTCAATATAATCTAAACTATTAGTTTGTTTTAAACTTTTCAATTTTTTGGCCATTTTTTGAGCGATTGATATATTTGTAAACAGAAGTTATTTTTCGGTTTTAAATTCTTTGCAAAAATAAAATATACATCTCTAATTCGTATTTTTTAAATTAGAAAATTTAAAGTTAAATTAATCTGATTTGAAACAAATACTACTTGTTTATGGCATGAAGTTTAAAATAAAATTATATGAGGTTTGACTTGTTGACCTTTCAGTAGGCGATGACAGCAGCTGATATCAATCAATCTGGAAGTATGATGACCAAAAGTTGAAATAATCCAGTTTAACATTTCGTAAGAGGAACAACCCTTGGAACATCTGACCTTTTAATGATAAGTTTGTTATAAGTTTCCATAGCAAAAGAAAATATGCAGTTTAACATAATAAAAAAAATTAAAACTTCTTTTAAAAATCGTAATTCTAAATGATTTTGAGTAAGCTTTTGAATTTTCGATTTGTGAATAAAGTCTATTTTTAATGGATTAATAACAGAAAACACTGAGTAACTGGGAGACATTTTAAAGATGTTTAAAAGCTTAATTAGCAAAGAAAAGTATGAAAGCAATTCTTTTACAAATTTATTATTCATTGAAACTTTTTTCTTCTCAAAATGATATCCTAAAATTATATTATTTATAAAAACAATTAAAAATGTATCTACATTAAAAATAAAAATGCATTTTGATCTTAATATACGCTACATATTTTCGGAAAAATAGTCTTTTAATTTAAAAAAAAAAGACATGATTTACGTTCCTTAATGAGTCCTGCATTTAACTAATAAATAAAAATTGCTAAAGATAATGTATCTCTAGAAGTTTAATGCAATTAATATGAGTGTGGGGTAACAAATGTAAGAAAAATACTTTTACCAAGATTTTCTTAAAATAAAAATTGCATAAATAATTTCATTCATTTTTGAATAAGTTCTAAAAGTTTCATTAAAATCAAACAATAAGTCGATTTTTGCTAGAAATTATAATTTAATGTACCTTTCAACGCCAAAATAAAAAAAAAGACTTGAATAATATTACGTTTTGCTTAATAGTCACACTACGCAAATATAGTGTGAATTGCTGACAGAAAACAAAAAAAATATAACTGAAACTTCCAACGTGTGAGAAAGGATTAATAAATTAAAAAATAATGAACAAAACATTTGATCTTTTCACTTAATAATAGCATAAGCATTTTGATGATAAAACTTTGATTTAATTAAGTTTGAGCTCTTTTAACATCATGCTATGCTGTTTTTACAGCAAATGAGTGGAGGTACCTAGAACAAAGCCAAATCTTGAACACTCCGGATATTCTCTGGGCTGGAGATATAGATTGGTCTGTGATTATACTACAAGTTAAAATGATATTCAATTCATCATTATTCGAAATAGCATCGAAAATCCATGGACGAAAACTATGCATCATCATAATCAACATTACGTAATGTACTTCATTTATCGTTTAAATTACTGGTCGTCATGGATGAATAGACTATTTTTCATACAACCATGAACGCTTATGAACTTAGAAGGTCACAAGACTGTCCTTGAAATTTGTATGTCACACTCAAATATTTGTTTTTTTTTAAGCATTTTCTTTAAAATATTTATAAGGTGTATCGAAGGTCTGGGTAGCAAATCTTCCCGACGTAATGCCAAATGTAATAAAGGTACGTTGTTCGAACTCGTTAGCTATCGTGAATAATGCAGATCTGATCACCTACAAACGTATTGATAGCATTAAGCCTACTGGCAGTCTGTCTCAAAATGTTTGGTGCCTATGGTAATGATATTAATAGTTTATATGAGATTTATCTAGGTACCTCCAATTTTACCGTGGGAAAATCAGCATAGTCTGAAGTAAAAGACCTCAAACTAAATAAAAACAAAGTTTTCTCGGCAAAATGTTTATGCTATCATAAAGAAGATAGATCAAAGTATTTTTTAATTATTTTTACAAATTTTTAAAATTGTTCTAACAGGTTCTGAAAGGCTCATTTATTGGTAGAAAATCCTTTTTTTTCTCTCGTCAGTGAAAGGGGTAAATTGACGCTAGAGTTTATTACGTCAACAGCGTAATATTACGCGAAGGCATTTTTTGACTGTGAAAGACACATTAATTGGAAATTTTTGCAAAACTCAAATAATCGTCTGATTTTGATGAAAATTTCAGGACTTATTAAAAAATGACTGAAATTATTTTTGAAAGAATTATTTTTAAAAAATATTGGTAAAAAATATTTTTTTTTAATTTGTTACCCCCCCCAATTTTTAATTTCCAGAAATGTCGAAAAATGCAACTCAGTCACAAAATATAGATAGTTTTCATTAAATTCAGGAGTCATTAAGGAAAGCTAATCAACTGTCTTTTTTTTCTTCAAAACAAGGTACCTTTTAGAAAATCAGCTCTGAATTAGGAAAACAAAAATGAAATAAAACTATGCCAATTTTTATTTGGGTAAACATTTAATTACTTTTATAAACATAAATTAAAATTGTTATCGTCTGAATAAAAAAAATTCAAGAAAGAAGTCATTTCTAGTCAGAATTGAAATATTTAAAGTAACTTTTATATTTTTAACTTATTAGTTTAATCATTTTTAATATTAATTGTGAATCTATCTACCTGACAGAATTTAGAAAAAAACATCAAAACTTCTTTTTTATTTGTTTTGCTTTTTTGGCCTGTTCATTCCAATGGCATGTGGTAATGATTCATAAAAGAAATTATTAGGGATAAAAATGTTTACTTTGAATGTGTGTTTGCAAAATGTGACTAAAAACTAAATATGTACTACAATGTTATGGTGGATGGGCTAAGATTAAAACAATTTGGAAAAGGTTTCATTTTTTTCTTTTCAATTGAATGAAAAAGCCACTTTAATTTCTTTACTTCATAGCCTAATCCTACTAATGAAATTATGCATTTTCAATGTTAACCTAATGCTTTAAAGTTTATTTTTAATTGTAAATGAATGTACAAAACACATGTTATAAAATTATTTTTACACTTAGTTATCAAATTAAGGGAGATACCTACATTCACAATAGAAAAAATCAAAAGGAAAGTTGGAATTTTAAAAAAATATGTTTAATTTCAATTTGTGTTTGCAGAATGTTTTTAAGAAACAAATATGTACTACAATTTTATGGTGCCTAGCTAAGATTAAAACAAATTGGAAAAGGTTTCATTTTTTATTTTCAATTGAATGAAAAAGACATTTTTTTCTATTTTATTTCATAGCCTAATCCTACTATTGAATTTATGCATTTTTATTGATTAACTCCTACTTTCATGTTCTTTTTTAAATTGTAAATGATTGTACAAAACACATGTTATAAAATTATTTTACCCTTAGTTATCAAATTAAGGGAGATACCTACATACCTGTACATGGAAAAGCAGCTAAACAATGAGGAGGATTGGAGTGTCAATTAAGAAAACACCACGGCCCTTTTCAGAGCCACAAAATATTCCCGAAATTCCTTTCTCTTCAAGATATTGCATAAATACAATATGACATGTAGAAAATAGATACTTATTTATAACATCTACAGTTATGTAAAAATTAAATTAGATATTTTTACCTAGTTATCTTACTAATTAATATGAATAAGGCATAATAAAAATATTAATAATTAGCATAATATTTCATAACTTTATTGGATTATTTTATTTTCATTCTTTGTTATTAAATTGTAAAATTATTTTAAAAGCAATTTCAATTTTTATTTATTTAGCAAGCATATTCAATCATCCAGCTATAATGCTAAACGAACGTTGTATAAAATATTTTGTAATTGATGAAAATATTATGTTATGGTTAGCTATGCAGTTAAAAACCAGAAACCGGTTTTTTAGATACATAAAAATTTGGCACTTCCGGACGACATACTTGGGGTGTTGACAGACAGTAGCTGACATATTCAATCAATCACAGCTCGAAATACGTTGTTGAGAGGACTACTGTATTTAAGATAAGTTTCTGTCTTAAATTTCATAAAGTAAGGAATTACTATTGTGTGAAATCAGATTAAGGTAAGGTTCAATTTAAACAATTGACTTTAAAAAAGTGTCTTTGATGTATATATTTTTTCAAGGTTTTTTAAACAGAAAGTTGGCTAATGTTGACGTAACCTGTCAATAAATAAAAAAATGGCGGAAAATTTAAAGTTTTTTTTTTTCGAAAAATTTCGGATTCCTATCGATATAATTTCAGTTTAAAATACACCAGTGTATTTTGATTATTGGAATTACTAACTTTAATCCCTTGGCTTTCAAATAGATCTAATTTTAAAGCTTGAAGATAGATTAATTATTTTTAAATTTTCAATTTAAATTTAGGTACCTAAGAATTGATTGGAGGTACCTAGATTTATCTATGCCCGGGGGTTGTTCACATAGTACCTACGCACGTAGAGGAAGCAGGTTCACCAAAAAGTGCATGTTTGTGTACGAGTAGAAGAAGTAGTCTGGAGTCAATTTCGTACGCAGGAAAACAAATGTGCAGATTTCACTTGGAGAAGAAAGAATCTTTGTTTCATGCTTAATAGATTTATATGGTTGTTGATGCTGTTCTATATTGTTGTTTTGAAATGACCCAAAACAAGTCTAGGAAGCAACGTTCGCATCAAGATATGACCTCCAGAGAAAAAAGTAGCGATGGCGTCGTAGAATTTGAAAGGAAATTTTATTGCATAGTAGACAACTCTGCCAAGAGGCACACAAATAAAAGGTATTAATGGAATAAAACAGAGTAATCTATTTCACCTCAGTATTTTCAGTGATTTTATTTCAAAAGTGGTGGTTGAAGAAGACGGACGATTATTTAAAATAGATAAACTCGTTCGGTACGAAAAGTTTTTGAAAGCCTACATTGACGACTATCACTCGTTAAGAAAGCAGAACAGAATTCTGAAGCACAAGATCTTTGGAACAAACTAAAATATGATAGTGAAAAATTGAATGACGAATGACGGTTAAAAGGAAAAGATTCTTAAATCAAGAGCCAAAATATAACTTTCTTTTTCAAATTTTATCAAATAGCGGTGGATTCTCAAAAATGTACGCACACATAGGGAGGGATCATTTAAAAAAGTACGCATGCGTAGAAGAGAGAGCGGGTAAAAATATTCGAAATTTGGTTGTAAATACTATGTGAATAACCCCCTACGACTATGTTTCCGAAGGTAGGTACAATTCGGATTTGTCACCCAGGAAATTTTGGGTTTAACGACTTTTAGGTAATTCCACTCATTTTCGATAACTAATTTAAAAAAAAAAATAAAAGTTTTCCTGAAACTTTTATTTTAGTTTTAATTGAAAGCTAAATGATTGAATTTAATATTTCCTGATAGTAAAATATTCTGGTGTATTTCAAACAGAAATTATATTGATTGGAATCTAAAATTTGAAGTTTTTTTTAATCTTTCCAATTTTTCACCATTTTTTAACGATCGACACATTTGTAAACAAAAGTTAATTCTCCATTTTAAAAACTTTGAAAAAATAAAATATATATCTGTGACACATTATGTTTGAAAAAATAGCAAAAATAATGTTAAAATAATCTGATTTACTCAAGTATTGCTTATTTATAGCATGCAATTTAGAATAAAAATATTTCTTATACACAGAGCTGAATTTAATGACTATTCCACTGTATTTCAGATGTGTTGACAGACTGATATGTAAGATAAGATAAGTGTACAGCTATCACAAGTGATGCAATTCTACAACTTTTTTCCTGTGAGGCGGAGAAACCCTGAAATACGTCACCTTTTAATGTACACACAGAAATTACCAAACAAAAAAATCAAAGTAAGGAAAAAAAAAAATTTCAAATAATTTAAAAATACGGAAGTACGATAATTTGAATTAAAATTTTTAATTTTCGATTACTAAATACTAGCAGTATAGCCCGGCGTTGCTCGGGTGTAATCAAAGCTTTAAAATTAATCTATGATCCTGAGGCACCAAATCTTTAGATGTTGGCACGAAAGACTAAAAAGCAATAATTGTTTCCAGTCAAAGCGAAACCGTAGATTGAAAGAAAAATGAATGGATGAAAGTCAAATTTTGATTTCCGTTATCGATGTCAAAAATGTTCTCCGTCGCAAAGTGAATTTTGAAGTCCTCGGAGTAAACAGTATCATGGCTGAGACTGACAACTACAATTATACCTACTTAGAGCAAAACCCGAAGCAAAAACAAAAATAAAAGGGCTAAAAGCCTGATTTTGATCCGACCCGATAGGATATCAGGGTATTGATTTCTAATATCGGAGTCAAATAAGTCATCCGAGGATAAATTAACGTAAGTTAGTGCATGAAAACTTATCGTACCCATCGGGAGTAAAATTGGAGAAAATGAGCTATATTGATGGCTGAATATCAGTTTTTGATCAAATTTGATAGAAAATTGGGTGTATCGATTTCCCATATCGAAGAAAATGAGTTGTCTAAGAAGATCTACTAATGTTTGGGACTAAAAACTATAATTTTAACAAATTAGAGCAAATTTTGCAGCAAGAACCACGATAAAAGGGCTGAAATCCTGATCTTGATCAAACCTAATCGGATATCGGAGTATTGATTTCCGATATTGGGGGGTGGGAATCGGAAAGATTAAGTAGCCCATGACCTTACCGGAAGCCTAAAGGATATTTGTTTGAAGTTTGGTGAGAATCGGATAAAAATTGTGACTTTGTATAACGGACATACATACAGACGGATCGATAGACAGACACATACACACATATCTTACCTTTTATATACATAGATACTCTACAATGAATAAGTTTATAAACTAAGTACAACAAATCTTTGAAGTATTTTAAAATATTTTTAAACTTTATAAATTATTATAATTAAAAACAATGAAAAACATTCATTTAAAATTTCATTTTTGATCGAAATTTCTTTCCGACTATAATGTCCTTATTAAAGCGTATCAAATTAAATAATGTCTTAGTGCATTTTTTATTTTATTATTTGGAACGGATTTTCGGAAATAAAGGCAATATGTTTGGAGAAAATAGTAGAAGGTTTACATTCCCCAATCAGTTCTGAGTTTAACTAATAAAACAAATTTTCGCAACAAAAGTTAATTTTTTTAAACTTTCATGAATTTACGTAGAGAAAGCTAACAGATGTAAAAAATGAGTTTTTGCAAGATTATTTAAAAAGAATGCTTTCAAAAATAATTTCATTTATTTGTGAATAAGTCCTGAAAGTATCATTAAAATCCGACAATTATTTGATTTTTGCAAGAATTTCCAAATTATTGTACTTGTCGCCGGAAAAAAAGCTAAATTATGTAATATTACGTTTTCCATAGTAAACTCGCGTAAAGATTTGGTTGACCAGTCTCTAAAATGAAAACAAGATATTTCATAAAATTTCGAACATTAAAAAAATTAAAAAATAATTAACAAATACTTTGATCTTTCTTTTTAATAACATAAATAGTTTGATGGAAAAAATTCGTTTTTTTTTAAGTTTACAGCCTTTTTTCTTCCGGCATTCTTTAGGTGATATTTCTTGGAATTTAACTTAGTTGAAAATTCAAAAGGATATAACCTGAAGAATGCCGGAACGTACAACGACCGAAAAATCTGAAATATGGTAGTAAAGATGAGGACAAGAATCTGAATAATGTAAATAGTGTAAATAATAAAAGTGTGCTTGTGTGCTTGTGTGCATGATTCAGTTTTGTGTGTGTGTATATGTGTGTTTGTGTGTGTTTGTGTGTGAAATATAGAAATATTCCATAGTGATTTCTTTATTGAAACCTTTGTTTTGCGCGAGCTATGATCAATGTGAATAAACAAATTAATCTAAAAGTCAACGTTGATCGAAAGATGTTATCACAATCACACAGATTTGTTATTTTTGAAAAAATGCCAGATATGACAGCCATTTTCACGTATTCCCAATGTTGGCTCAAAATTTATATGAGTATATTACAATACTCTCATATATTTATAAGCAATGGAGCTTCATCTGCGAGTGCATTGCAGATATATATGCGTGTGTAAGTTTTGTGTGAATTGATGTGTAGGAAAAAAGGGATTGCCTGATTGTATTACTGTTTTATAATTCCTTAACGAATCCGAACACAGAATTCGAAATGATACTATAAGTTATCATGATGTTTTATCCACTTCGTTGAATATGAAATGAGATAATATTCAAATTTTAGAGTCACCATCAATGTATCTAAACAGAATAATTTTCTAAATATATATTGTGAAATATCAGAGACAATGAATTTCTATTATGTTTAATCATGAGCCGTTCTTAACGTCGCATTTTGGCTTTAATTTCAGTTAAAAATAAATTATAAAACAGTAATACAATCAGGCAATCCCTTTTTTCCTACACATCAATTCACACAAAACTTACACACGCATATATATCTGCAATGCACTCGCAGATGAAGCTCCATTGCTTATGACTTTTAGTCATCCACATACAGGCCTGTTTCGCTGCATCACAGCTCATCAGTTCATAAGTGTGGCTAGACATCGACTTGCTTCTGGCTGGGTCGAACCTCGACGGATTTGGTATTGGTCGGAGATTCTACTCCCTAAGACATAGGCGCAAAGAATGAGAGACGGGAAATTTTAGCGTGTTATATATAAGCAGTGTATACACACGCCAGTCACCAGAAGAACTCAATTCATTGCTTATTATATATATATATATGTTTTTCTAAATATGTACTGTTAAATATAAGAGACAATTAATGTCTATTATGTTTAATCGTGAGCCGTTCTAAAAATCGTATTTTGGCTTTAATTTCAGTTGAAAACTAAAAAAAAATTCTCCAAAATTTGGATAATTTTTTAAGTTTGTTCTAAGCTTTCTGCTGACATGAGCCATCATATTATAAGGACGGTAATACAAAAACATCCACCATCACCGACGATTTTATCTTTTGTTGACATAAACTCCGCTATGTGACGGCAACAGTTACCAAAAACAGTAAAACAGTTCGTAAATTTGCAATGCGTTTCTATGACGTCACACAATATAAAATCGTCGCTGATGGTGGATGTTTTAGTGTTACCGTCCTTATGACCTCTCTGAAGATGACCCATGTGAGCCGAAAGCTAAGAACCAACATAATAAAAAATTATCCAAATGTTGGAGAATTTTTGTCTTTATTTTTAACTGAAATTAAAGCCAAAATGCGACGTTAAGAACGGCTCATGATTAAACATAATAGAAATTCATTGTCTCTGATATTTCACAATATATATTTAGAAAATTATTTGCTGCCTCGATACATTTAATATATACATTTGTCTATGAATCAATCGGTATATTAAAATGGGTCATTATCTATCTATCTATCTATCTATCTATCTATCTATCTATCTATCTATCTATCGCTTGTTTCTATCGAATGTTTCTATGTATTTATTTACCGCTTGTTTTTATCGAATGTTTCTATCTATCTATCTATCTATCTATCTATCTATCTATCTGTCCAGGTATAGGCTTGGTATAGAAGGAATAAATTTCTGTTATTAAAAAATTAATGAATAAACAAATAAAAAGAAAAACAATTCTTAAAAGAGTACTCAATAAAGAGTAAAACAAATTATATTTATTTAAAATTCATATCATACGTATGTTATAATATCACTGTAATGCAGATATGTTTTTACTTTACAAGACACAAGAAAGAGTGAAACAAAATAACTACTTTTTAGTGATGTTATGACATACTTATGCTATAAATATTAGAGAAATATCATATATATATATATATATATATATATATATATATATATCCGTCTCAAGCGTGGTCTGTGCGATGAATAATATTATTTTAGTATCTCTCTCCCCCTCTTAAAATCGCCACATTTTCTATGCATATCCAACGGGCTAGATTTCATTTGATTTTATTAAGCAATTTTATGCTCAATTGAACGTTTTTCTCGTTGTTTTTTTTTTTTAACTTGTTAGAAATTTCTGTTGCAGGTAGTTTGGATTTTAACTAAATTAAAACTTTTCTTTCTTTTTTTAAAAATTGGAGTAGATAGACCCTTCTGTCGCCCTGTTCACACTCCCCACACATCTATTGAACAGGTGTAGAGACTCATCCCTTGTTCCCTGTTTAGGAAGTGGTTTCCGACTCTCTTCCTCTACTCAGACCTCAGTATTGTTGCTTCGGCGATTTTCCGATTGTCGGTGGCAACGTCTCTTCATTGTGGGGCTACCGGGTCAGCAATTTTCTGGTTGGTTCTTCTGACTGGTAAGTAAAAGCCCTAACTCTTTCGTAGCGTCAAGAGCGGTTGCTCAGATCAACAGTTGCGTAATATCGGGGTTCTTGCCGTGCCATATCGCGCATGGATACATGTCTCTTCAGGCGCTTTTGGTGGGCAACGTTGTGGCCACACTTTGCTGTAGACTGCGCCAATTCCCTTTCAGGGAATGTCGCAGCTAATGACCGTTTTCCTCCTCTACTCGAGATATCTCTTCAACAAGGCGCCTATTCGCCTCTGCTCGTAATGAGTGTAAAAGGAATAACGCCAAGCTGTTTTTTGCTGAGAGAATGAAACAGCGCATAGTTGACTGCAAGTTCGGCTTCAAAGACTATTGGCGGATGTGAAAACGTGTGCTGAACAACAGCAGATCCTCCATCCCATTAATAAATTCGCGGCACCTGTGGACAAGGCCGAGTGCTGTGCTCGCAGATTCTCATCAAACTCCATATTTGACTAGTCAGGAGTACCGCACTCGACTTCCCTCTTAGAACTAAGGTTCAACTGAAAGATGTTTACATAACCCCGTCTCTGTTATCTAAGATAATATCAAAGTTTGACCCCCATAAGGCGAGCGGACGGGATGGAATCCCGGCCATTGTCCTGAAGAAATGTGCACCTGAACTCTCCTAAGTTCTCTCTAAACTCTACAATTACTGCCTTTCTGCCTCCGGTTTCTCTGCCTGCTGGAAGTCCTCTTCTGTGGCTTATGTGTTTAAGAAGTCGGGGAAAACCTCTGACCCATCCAATTATCGCCCTATCAGCCTCCTAACAATTTTCGAAAAAGTGTTCGGTTCTATGATCAATGCTGAGATATTTCAATACACATAAACCCTTCTCAGACAGACAGTATGGATTCCGTTTTTCCAGGTCTACGGCCGATATGCTAACGACCATCACGGAGTACATATATCAAGCCCTTGATAAGTATGGCGAGGCTCGTGCTGATACCTGGATATCTCCAAGGTTTTTGATAGGGTTTGGCACGCTGGCATCCTGCGCAAGCCTCAGGAATATGGTATCACTGGACGCTTGTTTGAGCTGGTCTAATCATTTTTATCTAACCGCAAAATGAATGCAGTCTTGAATGGGCATGCCTCTACACCCTACCGTACAAACGCTGGTACAACCAGACTGGCATCAATGTCCCACCCTTTTACAGTTAGACAAATCAAATGCAGGCAACAATTCTACGCCATCAGCCTCTTTTTCCGCCTGTGGAAGTTCCTTCCATATACTTGCTTTCCTGAGGGCTATAACCTCCAAGAATTTAAATGCAAAGTCAATTCTCATCTCTTATCCACTTAACTCTTGCCCTTTCTCTTTCACCTACTGTAGCTGGTTCGTTATTTTTTTCACTCTCCTCCTGTTTAAAACTTTAACTCTCTTATCTAGCCCCTGCACATCAGTGGCGGTATAGCCTTGCTTGGAGTGAAATTATTAAAAAATGCATACATATATATGACTTGTTCTCAGATATTTAATCTATCTATCTATCTATCTATCTATCTATCTATCTATCTATCTATCTATCTATCTATGACCTTGGTTTACATATCTATCTATCTATCTATCTATCTATCTATCTATCTATCTATCTATCTATCTATCTATCTATGACATTGGTTTATCTATCTATCTATCTATCTATCTATCTATCTATCTATCTATCTATCTATGACCTTGGTTTACATATCTATCTATCTATCTATCTATCTATCTATCTATCTATGACCTTGGTTTACATATCTATCTATCTATCTATCTATCTATCTATCTATCTATCTATCTATCTATCTATCTAAGGAGACGGAAAGAAGCTTTGAATAATACAGTCAGTGAAAATAAAAAAGAAAAAGAGGAATGATTGTTTCTCAGGTAAAAAAAAACGACAATTATTAGATCCATATATTAGTAATATGAAAATAAATCGAGGACAGAAATTCAACTTTCTGAGTAATGTATTAATAGATCTCTAAAGTGATAGAAAAATATTATCATGCATACATAATAACAGATATGCCTTTGAAAAACTAAGCAATGTAGTAATAGATAAGAAAATATAGTCCTTCATTGATAAAGAATGCACTGATCAAGTATTTCACCTGTTCATCTCGACTTTATAGCAAAAGACGTAATTTGAATTTCTGGAAGAGAAATAGAGAAATAAGTAAATAAGTAAAGAAACGAATCACCCAATCAGGCAATTTACAACCAGAACGACAGAGTTTGAATACCTGGAAGAGATACGGAGAAAACAGTGGATAAAAAACGAATCATTCAATTAATCAATTTACAAACAAAATGACACATTTTGAATTTCTGGAAGAGATACGGAGAAAAAAATGAATAGAAAACAAATCCCCCGATCAATAAATTTACAACCAGAAAGACAGAGTTTGAAATTCTGGAAGAGATGCCGAGGGAAAAGTAGATAGAAAATGAATCACACAATCAATCAATTTACAAACAGAAAGAAAGATTTTCAATTTCTACAAGAGGTACGGAGAAAACATTGAATAGAAAACGAATCACTTAATGAATAAATTTACAAGCAAAAAGACAGAATTTGAATTTCTGGTAAAAATACGGAGAAAATAGTGAATAGAACACGAATCACCCCATCAATCAAGTTACAAGCAAAAAGACATAGTCTGAATTTCTAACAGAGATGCTGAGAAAACACTCGGTAGAAAAGGATTCACCCAATCAATCAATTCACAAATATAATAACAAAGTTTGTATTACTGGAAGAGATGCCGAGAAAAAAGTGGACATACATTTACCACTCATAAGAAAGCAATAGAAGAAGGGGGAAAACTGAATTAACTATTTTACAAGTTTCTTTGAATAAACAGTAGAACAGGGACAAAGTGATACTAAAGTGATAGAATAATATAGAGTAACAAAAAGAAGTTGTGGAAAGCCATTTTCTTTCACGACTTTTAGGCATATAACACATGAAATAAGAAGAAGCATGTAAAATTTACTATGCTAAAACAGTAAGTGACTGTGTTGTATACTGTTAAATTTGTTGTAAAATCATTTGTCTTTGATATAATAATGAGAACTTCTATTTTGGTTTCAAATACAGGATTTTTTGTATCATTTCCTCCCAAGCAAAAAAGGAATGCCACTAGTATGCAGTGGGTTACTGAAAGTGAAAGTGAAAGTGAAAACGAAATTCAAGTAATCAGAAGAAGAGGATTGATATTGCATTTAAATATTTGAAGATTGTAATTATCAGAGAAGCGGGTAAACGGAAAGCAAATGCGAGAAAAGAAATTATTGAAAAAGAAGTGGTTGTTGCATTTAGTTATTTGGATAGTAAATTGGTAGGACCTAAATTTCAAGCTACTAGCACGCTTAAATTAATATAGTCGGATCACCATGTAATCAAAGCTCGTCAAATCAAATTTGCCACTAAATTATTTATATAATAGACAGATGGAAGCCACGTCACGTCGGTGAGAAATTGATTGTAGTCAAGATGTTAAGTCACTCTTTTAAAGTTAGATCAACCAAATGCAGGCGACACTTCTGCTCCATCAGCTTCTTTTCTCGCGCTTCTTTAAATAACCTTCTTTAGATAAACTTCAGGAGTACAGAACCAGATATGTCAGGAATAATCAATGCAGCGGCGAATGGTAAATTTTGAAATATATATTAATGATTTCTCCTCGAGCATTCCATTAATATGCAAGCCGTTATAGAGAGTGAATGTGAGAGAAAAAGATTGCGTATAGAGAAGCTGGAAAAAGATAAATAGTAGAGATTGATGTCGCATTTAAATTTATTTAATCATTTCACCCCAACCAACATGAGAATGCTTCTAGTACGCAGGAATTTACAGGGAGTGAAAGTGAGAGAAAATACTGAGTATAGGGAGGAGTGAAGAAAGGACAAAAGATGAAAGAGTTTCAAGAAGTTAGAAGATGGCGATTAAAGTTGCATTTAAATTTATTAAATCATTTCACCCCGATCAAGGTGTGAATGCTTCTAGTACGCAGGGGGTTACGGCGAGTGAAAGTGAGAGAAAAGACTGTGTATAGGGAAGAGCGAGGAAAGAACAAAAGATGAAAGGGGTTTAAGGTGTTAGAAGGCGGTGATTGATATTGTATTATGTTTTTAAAGATTGTAGTTTTCAGGAAAATCGAGTAAACAGGAGAGATTCCACAGATAGCAAATGCATGAAAAGAAACTATTGGAATAAGTGACCGTTGCATTTAGTTATTTTGGACAGTAAATTGGGAGGACCTAACTTTCAATCTAGTAGCTCAGTTGTTAATGTAGTCGGAGCAGTAGTTGATAAAGATCTCTACAAATCAGTTGCCACTAAGGTCTTTAAAGAAAATATAAATTGAATCCACGTCACGTCGGTGAGAAAGTGACTTAAGTCGTGACTTCAAGTCAGGATCGATTACACTGCTCATCCTTCTTTGGATTTTGTCAAGAACCTCGAGATGAACTGCAGAAGCATCAGACCAGATACGGCAACAGTAGTCAATGTCCAGCCAAATGACAGATTTGGAAAGGTTCAAATGAAAAATTATCATTGTTTTAATTGTTGCTCTACCGGGACAGTGTAAATCTATTGATTGATGGATAGATGTGCTATAAAAATTGAATGAAATTTACAAATATTAGCCTTTTATAATTATAAATTTAATACTGGCATTTTAAGTAAGTATTCGCTATTGATTTATCAAACACCCAGTGCTATATAAAAATCATTCTTTTAAAACTATTTTCCATGAAAATCAGTTTCTCAGTTTCATTATTTGTTATCATTCGTTTCAGTACTGACAGAGGTTTCTTTCCTGACCTTTTGTTCGAAGTAGTGAGGAAAGTCAACTTCTTTGATATGTCATTATTTTTTCATGTTATACGTGCTATCTGTTTTAGTTCTTTATGCTGTAAAATGTTCTCAATGATGTTGTTTTTTTCTCTATTTTCTAGAGTCATTAGTCTAGGATTCTATCCGGCCATTCCTAAAAAACCTAGAGCGTTCATTTTATCGAAGCAATTCTTAATAATTTTTCGGAAAAGGCAACTGTATACAGATGACTGATTAGACAAGTTCTAAACGTCTTCGGCGCCATGCACGATACCCTTATCGGTGACAGCATCCGACGAGACTATTTATGCACTTGATATGAAAGATTTCTTTAATGTTTTGGCTTTCTAGAAGTGCTGGACAAAAGTATCCATAATACAGTCTAATCTAAGGTTCTGTTTCCATATTTCTTATGTTGAATTTATAACTGATCCATACACCATATAATTCTACATCCGGAGTTTTATGTTTAATAATTCTACATCCGGAATCTTTATTATCAATACACCATATAATTCAACATCCGGAAACTTTTATATTTAATAACTCTATATCCGGAATCTATGATTCTTTTAGAATTTCACATAATCATCTAGTTAATAAATATTCTCATATACGTTACAGTATTAAGATTCCGACATACACGATGGAAAAACCTAACATTTAGCAGATATAAACCATGTCTTATTTCACCAAAAAAATAAACACTTGCAGATACCAGACACAGCATCTGTAGAACTTACCAAACCTCAGAAAAGGAAAAATCAACCCCTACTTATTTTGTTAGTCATTCAAGCTGATGCCTATATTGATGCAAGCCGATGTCAACGTTAGTTCACGATCGACGTCACATCTCATTAGCAGCTATCAATACTTATTAAGCAAATTTTTGCGGACGCATGCGCATTCCTCACATAAAACATCTTTAAACTTGTTTCGATAGATTTGAGTGACAAGATGGCGGATTTTAAGTGTATCAATTATCATTTAGTTTCCACTCTTAGACAAACTCTACGTCTTAGATTTTTTTTTCTTAGGGGAATAAAATAGAGTATTAGATACAAATCAAACCTGACTGCATAAGTCCCGGGTGTTTCAATATTTATGAGATGCGTTATCGTATTGAGAATGTAATTTGGCCATCAGAAATTTTTGTGTCGGATTTTTATTACAGAGATTCAATTACGGACAACGATTTTCTTCAATAAGTCGCTTTAAATGTTTTTCCATTTATATCCCTTTTTTTATCTTAGCATATTATGTACATCATCATTTCTCTCTCTCCCACAATTGTTTATATCTATCTATCTATCTATCTATCTATCTATCTATCTATCTATCTATCTATCTATCTATGTCTGCCTGTCAGTTTGTCTGTCTATTATATACTATATATATATATATAATAAACAGTTTGTCTATTATATACTAAATATAAATTTTCTAAGTCAATTTCAGATTGCCTACCCCTATGTTAGAGTCATGGGGATTAATGTACGATATCCTACCGCACCAAACCATATCATGCTGGCATGGTTTTGAAATCACATGCACTTCTCTTCTTTAAGCTAAAGATCCCAACTCCACTAAGATATTTCATGTACCTGGCAGATGCGTATGATACTGCCTTTTATATCTATCTATCTATCTATCTATCTATCTATCTATCTATCTATCTATCTATATATATATATATATATATATATATATATTATATATATTAAAGTTACAATTTTTTTCCATTTAAAATTAATTTAATTTACATTGAATGATTTAATATGAATGATTTTAATTATATATATATAGTTTGTAATGGTTGTTACAATTGTTTACAATTGTTTATAAATTCATAGCATCACTACACAAATATATATATATATATATATATATATATATATATATATACATATATATATAAGATTACGTTTACTTTTTACTTAAGATTAATTGAATTTACATTGCGTCACGGAAATTTCTATGTTTCGTGATTTGACTTCGGCATCAGGCAATGTTGACTTATTTTTGTGAAAATAATTTACATTTGAATGCATACAACAATACGTTCGTTATTTAAAGATTTGATGCAGAAAAGGGAAGACAGTTAAATTTATGTGGTTGTTTAATTTAACTAAAAGTTCAGCTTTTAAAATTTGAAAATATAGGTTATATGTTTTGGGAAATGCAGGTTTTCTTGTTTCAATCTTAACGAGAATTTGTCAGTTAAGGCTTAAAGCCTATTTCATTACAGATATTTCAGATTCACAGATTCAAGATTCACTTCCCTTTCTTATGATAAATATCCTTAACTTTGCTACAATGTTATATCTTCCTGCCAGATATGAATGATGCTGCCTTTGCTATCTATCTATCTATCTATCTATCTATCTATCTATCTATCTATTTCAGTGTGTATATTATATCCTTCTATGTGCCTTGTTCTTTTAGGACGTACGCGATCATGACCTTTCACGTCTCCCTATCCCTAGTGGCTCTTAGCACGCTGTCTCCCGTAACACCTCGCATCCCCCGTTCTGTCATCCATCTGCTCAGGCCATTCAAATATGTTATCCGCTGCTTTCCTCATTGCATGTCCCAGGAACTTTAGTTGTCTTTTCCTGATGCTCAATATTAATTTTTTTTCGTTTCCATTTTTTCCATCACATCATCATGCTCGGTCCATGATATCCGCAGATATATTATCTATTTTGTAAGGCAATTTCAGAATGCCTACCCTTATGTTTCAGTTTTGAGTAATAATGTACGTTATCCTACCACGCTGAACCATGTCATGTGGGCATGGGCTTTGAAATCAGAATCACTTATCTTTCTTAAGCTAAAGATCCCTAAATCCGCAATACTGTTATATCTACCTGGCAGATGCAAATGATGCTTCCCATTCCAAAGGTTATATTACATAGGGGACGCAACACAACGGAAATGTGAACTCAGCCTGCCGATCTATTTTCTCTTAATCTATCAGTAAATCAAGCACCCACACATATCGTTGCATACATAAAATTTTTAATTTATTAGCATTGATTAAAAACCAAAGTTCTTTCTTAAGGCGTTATATATATATATATATATATATATATATATATATTTTACATATCGAGTGAAAATACTAAATAATTTAAATTTGTAAATAGTAAATTCTCAGAGTACTTTCGGTTTTTATGAGCTATTATGAGATAGTTCTTTTTTGCGTTGTCACTTTTATCGAATTTTAAATATTGCCTCTTCATGCGTCATGATGATTTTTTAAAAGCATCACGTTTTAACTTGTCATTTCGAGTGCTCAAATCAGGTTTTTATTTAAGTTATATATTTAGTACAATTCTCTCAAAATTTGAACATATATTGTTGAATTGTTAGATTTTTAGGCTTTACGATTCAGATATTTGTAATCGTTTTTATTAGAGTTTATATGATTGCAGTTGAATTGCCGCATTTCTCTTCCTTGAAAGCTAAGAAAAAATATCACATTTTCTCGAATTTTTCTTCTTCGTTTAATGATATAGATCTTATGAAAATCGATTAGACAATTCTCCGTCGTCACATGTGTTCCATTTTCACACCAGTCTCTGGTCACACGGTCGAGAGTAAACTTGAAGCCGACAATACGGCCTATGAAAGTTCAGCGTTTACTTGACCTCCAACAATTACTATTCGGAATGAACTATTCTGGTTGACTCAAAGAATAATAAGTTCAATCCTCACTTAGTGTCACAAATCTATTCCTTTGTGTTGAAAAAATAAACCCGGTTTACTCGAGGTGGATAAAGGTCAGCGATCTAGTATCTTTTTAGTATTAGGCGTGTGTAACAAAAAGGTAGTTTGACGGATATCGGTGCGGATCGTGAAATCGGTTTCATATTCATGTCAATTATATTGCATTGACATGTGCATTGTGGTGCAGTGGATATCGACTTGCAATGACAAATCGAGGAGCCGAGTTTGAATTTCAGTTGAATTCCTTGCATTCACTTACGCACAAATACCTTGGGAAAGATATTAATCCGTCTCTTCTCTCCATTTATGGGTTAAATAATAGGACAGACTGGGTTCTGTAGGCTTGTTCGGCAACCAGTCTACCACAAAAAGCAATGCCAACCTACTGCGGGATAATCTTCTGTCCAGTCATTCATGTCTCTTTCGAGACATGATTACCCAAGCGTGTATCACATATGGCACTTAACTAATTGATATTGCATTCGATTTTACACAAACGCAGGAACTGATATCATCTTCATCTTCTCATATTCTATACATGAATGAAATAGTTGTCTTATGTAACTAGTCTAAGAGAAGAAAAATATCTAAAAACTCAACAATGAATGCAACGAGAAAACATTCTACTAACTTTTGCATGAAAATTAGGCAGATCACCGATAATAATACAAAAGTAATCTTTGGCGAGAGATGACTCTATATATATTTAAGGAACATCGCTTTTAAAAATATAAAATTCGATGCTTATTAGATGCAAAAGCAAAGTGGCCTTTTTCTAAACTTGCTTTTTAATGTTGATTTGGCGTTTAACAAGGATAGTCTGATTAATGTGGTCATTGTGATCATCAGTGAGTGCCTCGTATTTGTAGCCACTCTAATTTCACATCAACAGTCAAAGGAACCCAGGTGCTGGTCTGACCTAGATTAAGTTCTGGCCACCAGTTGCACAAGGACGTGACCAAATACCTGCATCCGTTATTGCAATCGCGTGCACTACAATATTGAACTGATGGATATATAAACAACCACCACAATAAACTCGAAGCTGCCTTTTACCCTTGACAAATGGGGAATGGAAAGAGAACATTCGGTTGAGGATTCTAAGGTGAATTTTTCACACCCACCGCACTGTTTAAGTAGTAGAGTGAATAAAAAATTAAAGAACAAAGATTCAAACTTGTGATTATCATTTTAACAGCTGCTCCACTATATTAAATGCATAACTATGCGAAACTTAGTAAAAAAAACACATTGTTGTAGAATGGCTGACATACCTGCAGCACTCTCAATGATGGAATGGCCTATAGTCTGAAAATGGTATATCCAAGTAAAAAAATAGTAGCATTTGAGACGTAATATTCGACTGTCATTCAAGTAATACTCAAAATCATTACTTTGGTGACTATTGCAATCTAAAACCCTTTTCCTTTTGTTGTAAATTATGTCTTGTCTGTCATTATAGCTATGGTATTGTTCTGTGTATATTCGTTTAACACAAGATATTGTGCTGAATAATACCGCAACAGATGTTCTCTGTGTATCGTATCCACTTCGGACATACATATCCACTTGAGGTTTGTCAAGAGTGATATTACAGAAAGGGATTTTAGAAAATTTATATTAATCTAAAAAATGTATTGTACAAAAATATCTGAAACTGCTGTTGCAAGTTCAACTCAAGAGAAAATATAAGGAAAAAAAAGCATAAATTTTGAGAAAAAGAATAAATACAATTGCACTTTCTAACTATCAGTTGGGAAAAATGAAAATAATATTGATTTCTCAAATGTCATTTTTATTGATGGGTGTAGATATATATTTGATTTATGATCATGGAGTTGTGTCTTCCCCGGAAATATTCAATTATAACAATAATACGGTGTACACTTTTAAGTTAATATTACATGCAATTTAAACTCGAAGATCCTTATGCTTATTCACGTCATCAATCACGGTCTTGCATCAAGGTTGGAAGGTCATTGCAGTGACATCTTGTGTCATAAAGTAGTTGGTCAATATAGGGGTTGCTGGGTGACAAGGCCGTTTGTGCTATGGATAGGTGTCCAGATTTTTTACAAGATTCCTTGCTCACTAATATTCTGCGTTCAGGTAAGATTGTAGAAATATAAGTGAGATATACATTGAGTTATTTACTTGAATGTTGTCTCAAACAGAGGTTGAGCATAGCCCTTAGCATTTAAGTGTAGGTTCTATCAAGATTACACTTAAGGCTTTTAGTTAATATCCAATCAGTGGCACTATACATTAACACCGACTGGACTGTGGCCCGTAAGAAGCTTCGTTTGAGGTTGTCTTGTAGATTTCCAGATCACATCCATTTTATTCAGGGAAGGTCAGATATTAGTTATATGAATTTTTGCAGAGGATTTTGAATCTGACAAAATAAAAATAAGAACTTCACGCGATGCACAAAAACAAAATAGCGGAATGAAAAGGAAACAAAAAATCGTTATGATTTTTCAGAATATTACGTATATTCATTTTGATGAACAGTTGCTAAGAAAGTGGGTTTACTGTGTTTTGTGAGATAAATTTTTCTTCGAGTCTATCATACATATCTATATCTACAAATCGTCTCTTCTTAGAATATTGCTGTCACATATGGTCTTGTGACCCTGTTACTAACCTTGATAAAATCAAAAGAAGAATTAGTAGTGTTGTCGGTCGTAATCTTCTTGGCTTCAGTCACTTTTCCAGCGCTTTTCTGTGTCTATTTTATAAATATTTTAACGACGATTTTTAGGATAAGCTCTTCGCTAAGATACCTAGACATTTTGAATCTAAGCGAGGTAATAGATTGCGTCGAGATCCTATCAATTTAAAGTTCAATTCTATGTTAACAGATATTTTTCTCACATTTCTTGCTTGTTGAGCACCCTTCCGGCTACAAGTTTTCCGCCAATTATACTTTTCAAAAATGTAATCGGTGTCTGCAGTTATTCTGATTATCTTTTCCTCTCGCTTATATTTCTGTTCTAATTCTAATTCTTCTACATCACGAAAGCACTTGTATCGTAGTGGCTTCTCTGCCTTGCATGAGGTGATACTGGTTAAAAAAAAATTGCAGTTCTTGACACCTGGCAAAGTAAATGTCAAAATTACCAATATTCCCGCGAAGACTTGCAATCAAGTTGGATCGATATTTATTTTGATAGCGATGAGCTGGAACTAAGACAACTGTGGTACACGTGAAATGACAAGACCCGGGTACCAGAAGTACAAGGAGTCAGTTTAATTATTTCGACTGGTCTTCTAAGGGGACAAAGTGCAGATAATTACCGAAATGCAACCGTGGGGAAAACAAAGTCATTTCTTACAAGAACAGAAACCCCTCAAACAGTTTTCGACGAGATGAAATTCTATTTCGACCAGACACCGTTGTAAATTTTTAGGGTTTCCTGCCATCCAGTTTTTCGCCTATGGGTTTTGTTTAAGTAATTTGATGACCACTGACTGGTCAGATGTGCAAGATGGAAGAAGAAGTAACCACTGAGCGAAGATCAATATGTATTCTGCACAGGACTCTTACTACCTCAGACGTGTTTAGACAGTTTCTGAGAAGAGACAGAAGGGCAACGCTGTAAAATTTCGATCTTACAAAAACAGTACATAATATGTTGCAGTGATCAATATATATATATTTAGTTTAATTTCAAATGACCTAATTTTTTAAAAAATAATTTTATTTTAAATCCTATATCTTTTTATTCCCTTTTATTAATAATTATGCCTTTTTAAGTAAAGGCCTTTTTCTAATACTTCAACGTTTTGGGGAAATTAGGTTTTCGAATTTGTCCAGCGTCTGTAATATTTAAAAAAAATTCTTTTTCTTTAGTTTCTTTCTTTTTCCCTCCCTTCCTTCTTTTATCTCTCTTACCACCTTTTTTCCGTGTTGCTTAAATTTACGTCGATTTAACACGGCTGTCTGTTAATTTTTAGTTACATTCTCCCTTTTTTTTGCGAACCCAGACGATGTCAATTTTTTTCTTTTCTTATTTATTTGATTTTATTCTATCTTTTTCTTTTTCTTTTTCGTTTTCTTTTTCTTTCCCTTTATTTTTATTTTTATTTTATTTTATTATTTATTTTTTAATTTCTTTGCAATCTATTTAAAAAGGAAAAGTAGACTAATTTTTATCCAGTTTCTGAAAGGTTTTTTCTGTTGCTGAGGTGATGTGTCGTCCCCCGTGGTGATCTTCATATCGAAATGGCCATTCAACATCTTTGAATTAATCCTTTTTTAATATATATATATATATATATATATATATATATATATATATATATATATAAGTGTGTGAAGTGGGTATATAAACACTATATATATACGCACATATATATATATTCATATATACACGTATATATATATATACATACATATAGTATATAGTTATGTGAATTAATAAATATAGACATGCTAGTACATACAAATATAAAAGTATTATTCAGTTGTTAATAAAATAGTGCTAAATATAGTATGAACATAGCTATTATATATACTAATAAATATAATTATTATCGTACATGGTTGGAACGACTCGAGGTTCCTGCATTATGCAAACATCAGCTGCATATTACGACTTATTTGCATATTACGCAATCATCAGAATCATATATATATGTGCATGTGTGTAGGGGGGCTGAGAGTGTGTGCATTTGTGCGCATGTGTGTGTGTGTGCACGTGTGTGTTTGTTTACTTAGGCCTATTAACTCTGGCTAAAAAATTATGCTATATTATTTATTTTATTAATATTATAAAGGCTATGCAAGTTCAAGTAGAGTACGGGTTAAAAAATGAAGTGACTCAGCATATAGACTGAAGAAAAGCAATAATAGTTTTAATTATTGTTACTAAATTTAGAGTCTCTATCTCTCTCTCTCTCTCTCTCTCTCTCTCTCTTTCGATAGATAGATAGATAGATAGATAGATAGATAGATAGATAGATAGATAGAGTGAGAGAGAAAAAGAGAGACAGACAGAAAGAGAGACCGAAACAGTTTCATGCCTCAGTTTGATCTTCTGTTTAAGTGTGAATGTAGACCGTTACCAAATTCTTGAATTCGGGAATGAAGAATATGTTGAATATCCAGCAACTTTTAGGTTGATTAGTTTTAATATATTTTCTTTTACGGCATATCAGTTTGAAGTGGTTATTTAATCTCGATAAATTTTTTAGGTTTGGTTAGTTTTGTTTTACCACATATCAATCTGAAGAAATTATTTACTGCTTAAAAGAATTTTAGATTTGGTTACTTTTGTTTGATGACATATCAAACTCAAGAGTTTATTTACTGCTGATAAGATGTTTAGATTTGGTAATTTTTGTTTTATGACATATTAACCTGAAGAAGATATTAGCTGCCGATAAGATTTTGAGGCTTGGTTTGTTTTGTTTATCGTCATATCAGCCTCAATTATTTCATGCCGATAAGATTTTAAGGATAGTTTCCTATAAATATAGTATGAATTCTTTGTAAGAAATCAGTTTGTAGATTAGGTTTTATTGACGCATTTTCTTAAAGAGGGTTTTCATCTAGAGTCAAATGTATTGTCAATATTCTTTTTCAAAATATATTGTTGGTAATAGTTTTTTTTCAAAAATGTTTTGCTGGTATGTTTACTATAAAAATCTATTTTACTCTTCTGTAGTGTATATTGAGCCAAGATTGTAGTGTATATTGAGCCAACTATTTGCGCATATCTGGGGACAACAGCAATTAAGCAACATCTCCCGATTAAAGGTCTTCCTGTCGGATGCAGTTTATCATTGTACCTACGACCAACAATTTTCAGACTGTCTACAATTGTACCTATGCACTATTTTTTATAGTAGTATTACTAAACATCCACCAAAGATTGCTCACAGATTACCTGAATATACACTTGAAAAAATATTTGGACAATTTCTGTATTCATTAAATCTACAAAAGAAAGGAATTGTTTGCATACAAGAAAAAAAATTAAAATAAACTTGACAACAGTAATTTTTCGGTCTCGTTTAACTAAACACTCGCGTGTGTCTGTATACGTGTATGTGTGTATGCGTGTGTGTGTACTATGCTACATTTTTGATCCAAGTCGGGGATTTATAATAAAACAATAATTACTTTAGATATAAAATTCTGTGATCTTCCGTTAGTTCGTTTGTCTTACCGTCTGTCCGTCCGTTATAACGTCTAAAATAGGTATATATTGACCAATCGATACCAAATTTTGGGAAGAATTGCAAATAGATAACGAGGTACAGAGAATAGATGATTTTACTAGGTTGCGAGTATACTTATGTGATATGCAATATCTCTTTTTATACGTATTCTATTTAAATAGGGAAACATAGCATTCTAAGTTGAATAAAACTCTAGGTAAGTTATACCTGAGTTCGTTTTTTTCACTACAAATTACTTAATAACAATGCTATATTGTTTTCTAATACATCGTCTCTAAGCTTATATATAAATACAATAATCCAGTTTCCAACTGGCCCTGCTTTTGCGAGATGTATAAACAAATCTCAAGGTCAAACGCTTCTCAAAAATTTGAATTTGACTCCAGAAAGAAATATTTAGGAATGGCCATTGTATGTTGCGTACTCAACAGTTAGTGCAACTTAAAATGCCAAATACAGATGAGGGATACTAAGATCAAGCAGGTACATAAATCTAAATATCTGTGAGTTGTTTTAAAAGAAGACGAAAAGTGCGACATAGAGATCCGAAGGCGAATTGGCATAGCGAATGACGCATTCCAGAAATTGAGTAGATTTTTAAGAGACAGGAAATTTTCCGTAGAAACAAAGAAGAGAGTACTGGATTTCTATGGGATGTCAGTTTTTCATTATAGCAGTGAATGCTGGAAATATCGAAAATGAAGAAAAATCTTGAAGCAAATGAATTGTGGCTTTACAGAAGAATGCCGCGGGTAACATTGTTTGCACTTGTGATCAATGATGAGGGTTTAGAAAGGATGAAAACGAAAAGGAAATTAATACTGAGCAACAGAAATAGACAGCTAAATTTTCTGGCACATGCAATGAGGAAAGAGGGCTTGGAGACCTGATACTAACCTGATAGTAACAAGCCAGATAGAGGGAAGAGAGACAAAGAAAATCAGCGTTCAACGTACTTGACTGGCCTGAGCGGGTGGATGGTAGAAAGAGGTTGCGTGGTGTAACAGGTGAAAGCTTGCTAAGAGCCATCAGGGATAGAGAGATATGCAAGGCCATGATAGCCTACGCCCTGAAAGGACAAGGCACATAGAAGAAGAAGAATTGAACATGTGGCGTGTTGCTGCCAAGTCTGTCTCTCCGACTGCTGAACGCTGTACAGAAAATATCTACTCAACATCTGTGAAGGTCTCCGCAAGTGTGACGTTTATTTACCAGCTTTCATGTCGAGGAGCATCACCGGCAACGACATTGGTTCTACGCATCAAAACGTAAGACGTAGCATCGGAAAAAACTTTTATCTTCACGACCGAAGAATGCCCGACAGAACTGGAGCTCAATCAACAGGCTACCAAGTATCTTTTTTTCCACATCCTCAGTACTGTGCCTCGGAAGTTCATCCTACAGGTTCAGAGAGTCAATCGAGTTCTAATGCGATGTGTTATGTGTTTGAGAGAGGACCTTCCGCGAAATCGATCGGAGATGTGGAGCGTAAAGAATTGTAATATATATTTTCACTCAAATATATATTATCATATATATTATATTAAAAAAGGATTAATTCAAAGATGTTGAATGGCCATTTCGATATGAAGATCCCCAAGGGGGAAGACACATCACCTCAGCAACAGAAAAATCCTTTCAGAAACTGGAGAAAAATTAGTCTACTTTTCCTTTTTAAATAGATTGCAAAGAAATTATAAAATAAATAATAAAATAAAATAAAAATAAAAATAAAGGGAAAGAAAAAGAAAAAGATAGAATTAAATCAAATAAATAAGAAAAGAAAAAATTGACATCGTCTGGGTTCGCAAAAAAGGGAGAATGTAACTAAAAATTAACAGACAGCCGTGTTAAATCGACGTAAGTTTAAGCAACACGGAAATATATATATATATATATATATTAGCAGTCTTACAAAATAATGTAGTGATTTAATTTATTAGGAGAACCCGATACTTAGTTTGACATCTGGAAGTAGCATGGCACATGTAATAAGAATGATATGCCCAAGTGATCAAAGTAAATCATTCTGTTTGAAATTTTAAACATCTGAAGAAGGCCGGAGTGTATAACAGTCGACACGTTTAGAATATGGCAATAAAGATAAAGACAACATTTCGAACAATGTAAATATTTTTAAAACCTTTCTATTGAGAATAATTCACAAGTTTTCAGTTACGTTATGATCGAATAAACAACCATTTAAATTAAAGCCATTTTATTTTGACATTATTAATTTTCTTCACCCAATATAACCAGGTATTATCGATCATAAAATTCTCCTTTTTACTGAAAGTTTTTCTTCTTGAACTATGTCACAGTGTGTGCCTTCAATTGGTATATGCCTGAGATTTCTACGTAATAACTTCGGGGATTCTCTATGGGATTACGACTTCAGCATCTATAATCTCAGTCTCATAATTTATAAGCAAGTCGACCTTATTGACGTCGTGATATATGTCAGGATTTCTGGCAGTAACTACTCAATACTGGCCCATGCATGTATCCTTGGAGAGTAGAAGAATTTTCGTAGGTGAAATGGATTTTTAAAAGATCGATCTTTAAGCATTATGTTGCTAATTTGGTTAGATTTTCCTTATGCAAATTTTTGACAGACAGTCTTGCGGTTAGTTTCACTTTTGTTTCTGCTTGATTTAGGAACAGACATATTTGGTTTTTGGTGGTTCCTTCCTACCGCAACAATTACCGAAAACATAGTTTAATGAAGGTAAATTTTGTTGATATCACTCTTAATATAGCATTCTGTTAGGCGAGATAATGTATTCAAATTCAGGATATGTTGTGAACGTTATTACAGTTCATTAGTTCACACAGTTGATTTCTTTGAAAACTCTTTTTTTCTTTGCAAGCGCTTAATTTATTATGCTTTACAAGACTGGTCAGTCTTATGATCCGTTTGAAATTATAAAGGTAGCGATGAATGGGAGATTACGAGACCAAGAACATTTCATGCACATTATTGCAGTTTGTTTAAATGTGCGCAGAACGAGCCTGTTTTCTCCCTAAGTTGTACAGGGAAAACATTTTCCTTATTCGGTAGATAAATCATCATATTTATATATATATATATATATATATATATATATATATATATATATATATATATATATCACTTCTACGATTTTCCTCCTTAGTAATGAACTGAGTTCTCCTGGTGGCTGGCGCGTGTATACAACCCATATATTTAACACGCAAAAATTTCCTGCTCTCTCAGCCATGCACTAATAGTACTCAGACTGACACCATGTTACTCAGTCGAGTTTCGATCCCGGTTGGAAACAAATGGATGTCTAGCCACACTGATGAACAGGCTTGGATGTACTGCGAAACAGGCTTGTATGTGGATGACTAATATATATATATATATATATATATATGTGTGTGTGTGTGTGTGTGTGTGTGTGTGTGTGTGTGTGTGTGTGTGAATAAATATATATATATGCTATACGTTACAGTCACGACTCGGAAGTTCATGCGTTATGCTCTCATCAGTTGCATATTTCAAACTGACAATTTATTAGATTTGAATTTAAATTCACTTGATGACCATTCGAATAAATTGTTTTAAAGTTAAGTTAATGCTTTTGTAACAACAAAATAAAAAATATTTTAAGTTTGCATGTAGATAATAATTAAAATGTGAATTTAAAATTAATATATAAAATAAAAAATATTAAAAAATTAAAGGAGCAGAAATTAAAGGGGCGTAAATCATAAAACGTAAAAATTTAAATATTCTAATGTTACATGCAGATAAACAACTAAAATTTTTTAATTGTAATTTTTTTAATAATGATCTCACCCTAAGCAAGAGAGTTTTACTGCCACTGTTGCGCAGGGTGGTACATAGGGGATAGATAGGAGAAAGAAGTGTTAGTTATAGGGTATGTCAGGAGGAGGTTAATAGAAGGATGAGAATACCGGTGTAATTGGCGTGTAATGGTTGAAAAAAAGAGCTAGAGAGAAAGGATGGGAGTTAGTGAGATAGGAGATGTTTATTGACTTTACAGTTAATTCCTGGAGATTGTAGCTGTCGAGGAAGCAAGTACCTGGAAGGGTGTTCCACAGGCGGGAAGTGCGAGAAAAGAAGCTGTTTGAGTAGAAATTACGGTTATATTTTATCGGTTTCACTGTAAAAGAGTGAAACCTAGTTTTTAATCTAGTAGCTCGTGAAAATTCATACCTAGGGGTACCAGTCAGGTAACATCATTGGAGCAGAAGCCGAGAAAGTATTTGTAGAAGAGGCACTGCGAAGCCACGTCACGCTGGTGAGAGAGCGCTGCAGACGAGCTGACAATTCGGTATCGATTACATTACAGATTCTCCGTTGGATTTGTCAAGAATCCCCAGGTGAATAGCAGGGGCGCCCGACCAGATGTGGCAGCAGTATTCAATACACAGGCAGATGGTATATTTGTATATATGCAGGATGGATTCAGACGGGCAAAACTTCATGGCTCTGCATAGTGAACCGACCTCCTTAGCAGCGGACTTAGCTATGTCATTCCACTGGAGGTCCGTTGAGAGTGTTAGGCCAATGAGGCGTAGTGTTTTGCCCTCAGGGAGGCTAATCTGATCCATGCTAATGTGGCGTAGGAGCTATTGTCTATGATGGTTAATAGATAGCAGCTTCGTTTTGGAAGCATTAAAATTTACGAGCCATTTCTTACCCCAGTCAACCACAGATTGGAGGTTCTACTCAAACTCGGCAGCGAGATTAGTTTTCTCAACCTCAGCTGATTTTTGATCGAGGCGAGAGTAAACGGTGTTGTCGTCAGTATATATGTCTACTTGGGACCTTATTACATCGAGGAGATCATTAATGTAGATAAGGAAAAGTGTAGGACCTAGAATAGAAACTTGACGGACACTCATGTCCAGATGATAGCATTGAGAGGCATGTCCGTTCAATACAAAATAAAAAGTAAAAAGTAAAAGTTTAAATTAAAATTAAAAATTAAAAATAATCAGTGCAGGAAAAAAAAAAGTTAAAGGGACGTAATTCATAATTGGTAAAGTAATATTTGTCAAGGAAAGAAAGATACAGAGAGAAATAAAGAAGAAAGATGGAAAGAAAAGGGAAAACGTACAGAGGAATCTATATCAATCTAGAATTTAAGTAAGCATTTCTATGACTGCATGTAGACATTTAATCACTTTTTTGATAAGGTTATTAGAATTATTTATATGGTTTAAGATGATAAGTTTTTTTAAAAGGCACACGTCACATCTATCTCCTTTTCCGTTGTAACGTTTGGCTACGATATTCCAGGCAATAATTGGGATCTAGTTATTGTTTTTTAATTCCCAGTAATATATGGATAAAGCAGTACTTTTGCTATATTTATTGTTTTTTAAAGACAACATGTGGTTGTTAAATCTTATTTTCTACCTGTTAGAAGTGTTTACAAACTAAACTTTAATATCATTATCATACGAATGAATACGAGCTCTATAAACAATACTTTCGGACATACATTGGCCATTCAATGGGCAGGTTTTATTTTTTCGGCAGTTGCAATTATATTCAGAAGATTCATTATTGCTATTAGTTGGGTGACAGTTCATGTTTATGTGGGCCAAGTATATATTTGATATCACAGTATTATATTGTGAAATATATTTATCTATGTTCTTAACGCAACTATAACTGACTTTAACATTGTTTTTGTGTGGGTGAATGGTAAAAATTTAACATTGTTTTCTTTTTTTAGTGTGGATAAATAGCAGAAATGCGTGGTGAATTACGTTTAGGAAGAGTTTACCAATGTTAGTTTGGACTTTACAACTGAAGGGTGGAATAAACCAAATAATGTTATGTTTACGTGATTTCTGCATATTTCCGTCTGATTTCTGCTTGGTGTTAACTGAGTATTCTAAACTAGTATTGAGTTTACTTTTTTCTAAAGCATTAATGTATTTAATTTTAGAATTTTCAGAACTTTCTTTATTGCTAGTGTTGGTACTTAAACGAAATTGGATAGATTTATGTAGGTTGTTGGTGATTCTCTGTGGATTATTTGATTCCCTGTTGATGTATGTATGGCTACGTGAGTCCTTAATGTACGGTTTGTACAGACAATTGCTCAGGTCGAAATTAACATCCAAGAGATTTACGATTTTAACGTTTCTTATGGGGTAATATTAAAATCGATTATTTGAAAACTTTTATTAGATTCTTCCTGAGTTTATCCAGGTTTGTGGATTATTATTATGGAGTAAAGTCTGGTGTTACATAAATAGAAGATGTGTATAAGATTACAGAGCAACAAGAGTCCTCCTACCAAATTGCAGGTATCTGCAGAATGATACGCCCCCATAAAGATGCAGAAAACAAGGTTTGTTTTCTTCTAGTCCACAGGCATTCATCGTCAAACTTTTAAGACTGTTTGATGATGTTGATGTCTTGGTCTCTAATGAGACAGTAATTTTTAGCTAAATTTAAGGCTGCGGTTAAATGTTTTCCAGATATAAGAATCACAAATATCAAACTGGATGAAAGTGCGATCCATTTTATTTTTATTTTTGTAAGCCAATCAATTGCATCGGATGTATTCTTCCATTGTTTAATGCCTAAGGCATTTTAGTGAATGTGGAAGCTCTTTCAAGAATAATTTTCTAATTCTATCTATGTATTTTTTGAAAGGTTTAACAGTCCGTATTCTATAAAATTGTGTTTGTGCTCTTTGTGATGAATGCATCTTGCTTATATAAAATTGGTACTCAGTCTACTATTCTAAGTTCATTAGTTATTTACTTGGCTTCCCTCTTTATTTTGCTTTCCCAGTTACTAGGCGCCTTTTTATAATTTTTGTTTATTTCTTGGAGAATGACTTTGTAGTATGACTGCGTTATAAAAAAATCTGGCATGTCTTGTCCGATTTAATAATCACAGTGTCGGATCGGTCGATTTTATTTATGTCCATCCCTATTGTTTTTTGCAGCTCGTTGGCGCTATTACGGAATATAATTTTGTTAATTAGACAAAATAAGTCGTTCTTATGTACAACGATTCTGTATTATTTTTTCCTTATGTATGTTACGAGTCCTTGTCGCCAATTGATGTGGCCTTGGTTTTAAGACCACTCAAAGAAAACACGAACGCAACGGATTGGGTTAAATACATATATTGACAACAATACCAAGTCCAAGACAACATATAATAAATACAGATAGTCAATCAAGCATAAGCGCTTAGCAGAGTCTTGAAGTATCGCAATAATGCTACTACTAGTGTTACTCGATTTATTCCCTCGCCAAGTACTCTCTCCTGGCCTAAATAGAATCTGGAGGAGTTCACTCTGATATGTGTTCGCAAAACAATAAGTGTCCATAATGGTATTTGTGTCCCTACATGTGTTTAGAGTCTTAAGTTGACTCTCTTCAGTCGAATAAGTTTGTGACTTCACATATTGAGATCCCTTTGTTTTTCTGATGGCCAAAGTATCGTGTATAATTAGATAACTCAAGTCGTGAGTAGGTCAGAAAGTTCCTTCGTGCGTGCATGCGTGTTGGGTCATTTTCATACTCACACGTTAAATCTCTGACGTTGACTATAAATTTTTTTTCACTGAATTGCGAAATTTGATTTCGTATTAATACTTCAAAAGTGTTTTCAGCAAATTTGATTCAGTTCTACTTTACGGGTCATTTAGTTCTTTTTGTTGTTTTTGGAATACTATTTGAATTTAGTGTTTTTTTTTTTATCGCGTTTGATTTTCGTGTGTCTGTGTGTTTGTGTCTTAGGTTTTCATGTTGTTTTGTTGAGAGAAGGCTTGTATTTTGTTATAAATATTTTTTTTTTATAAGTGTGTCATAATCTGCATTTTGGTAGATAGGCAAGACTCTGAAATTAACTCCAACTGCATTCATGTAAATATTGGGAGACGTACAATATCCTGTTACTGGCTAGTTTAATGTTTCTTCTGGGCATGGATACGCTTTTATTCAGGTCTTGTGTCGCTCTCAAGTATATTTTTGCGCACACATCGCATTTTTGAGCGTAGATTACGTTTTTATAATTGCAAATCAGATTTGTTCTTATTTTAAATGTAGAAGTTTTTTCGAATTTGAAGTATTTTCATTCCATTATTACGTTGCATACCCCACATCATTTTTGTTGAATTTTGTGACCCACTGTGTTGTGTGTTGCTCGAATTTTGATGAGGCCAGTATGATTTTTGAATTGGGGATTTGATTTTGATTTCAATTATTTTAGTTGTTAAGATTTCCTTTATTTTATCATTTTTGTTGAGTAATTCTATGTTTCTTTTGACCTTTGTAAACAATTCTGGTATTTGTCTTCCGGTTGGAAACCCTTATTTATTACAGAAGTGGGGCATTCTCTTATTTGTTATGCTTTGCGTAGTTCCTCTAGGCATAATTTAGGAAGGGTTTCGTCAGATACTATTATGCAAAAACGTTGTGCTAGGGAGTAGGGGATGGATTTTAGACAACTTTTAGGGTGGTAACTCTTAAACTGGAGGTATTATTGTGTGTCTGTGGGTTTATAGTAAATGTCTGTGATGATGTAATTGTTTTTGTCCTTATGAGTATGTCCAGGAATGGCAATTCATTATAACTATACTCTAGCGTGAAATTAATTTTGGGGTGAAATTTTGGAGTAGATTATGTAGTTTATTTATGTCTCCCCATGTTGATCTCCAAAAGTAAATAAAACACACACACACACACACACACACACACACACACACAGATATATATATATATATATATATATATATATATATATATATATATATATACGCTCTCACACCCTGATTGAGCACTCTGAAAGAATGGTAAGCTTTGAAAAACAGTAGCTACTCTAGCATCGCTCATTCAGTAATGACTTATAGCACTCTGGCTCTATTGGGCGTGTATAATGATAATATACACGCTAAAACGAGTGCCCCCTTCTACCGAGCGCCCATAGCTCAGAGGTAGAATCGCCAATTCGGTCGGGTTTCAATCCTGGGTAAAAAGCAATCGGACGTCTAACTGTACTGATAAGCTGTGATACAGCGAAAGAGATCTGTTTGCGGATGACTATATATATATATATATATATATATATAAAACCACCGGATTGAACTATTTTTGAAAAATCTTTTTAGAAAATTTATCCTGCGAAATAAGATATATATTCCTAAAAATATTTCTCAAAAATATTCAGACGAGTAGATATATATATAAATATACTGTCTAAGTTAAAAGACAGATCATACTCAAATACGAATCAGTTAAGTGCCGTACGTGATACACTATTTGGGCGATCATGTCTCGGAAGAAAAATTACTGACTGGGCAGAAGGTTATCCCGCAGTAGGTTACCATTGCTTTCGGGGGTAGACTGGTTGCAGCCAAGGCTGTAGAAGCCAAACTGTGCTATTATTTGACACATAAATGGTGGGAAGAGTTGGATTAATATCTTTCTCAAGGGTATTTGTGCGTAAGTAAATAAAAGGAAAACTGTAATTCGAAATCAACACTCCGATCTCTCGTTCCGAGTCGATATCCACTGCACATATATATATATACCTTAAAACATGTTTCCCTGAATAATATATATGTATATCTATTCGTTTTTGTAAAAATCATTTTTATTTCCCTAATTAGCTTTTGATGTTAAGTTAAATTTTATGAAGGAGGGTTCTGTAGTTTTTTTCTGTACATGTACGTTTGATCTCTTCCGAGTTCATCCTAAGGTGGGAATTGCGAAGACGAATCTAATTTAAATGTGATCGTTAATTGGGGATTTTTGTAAACAGGCATGAACGTGCTCGATTCTAATTGTTTTAATTTTTAACTTTTTCATCAGTTGAAGGTGTGGTGTTCTTTTTTTCTTTTTTTTTTTTGTACGCGTCGATATATTAGGAGACCTAATACAGAGACGTCAAACATACAAAATAGCATGAAATGTTGATCAAATGCCTTTTAAAACATTGCTATTACACTCGTTATAAATTTTGTTCAGTGATGATTAGTTGGTTTTGATATAGTAGGCCTCGAGAATTTGTAAGTTTAGTTTATTGTTTTCATGGTGTACTCTACTGGTATTGTTAACGAGTAAATTTCTTTATTAAGAAGGTAGACAGGGATATGTCTTTAAATGTTCTGCAATCAAAAATTACACGTAAAATTAAATTAGATAACTCAAAAGATTATGATAAAAATAAACATAATATATCTATACTATTCAATCAAACATACTTAAATAATGATATGCTACCTCAACGCGCGCACACACACTCGTACGTGTGTACATGGATATCTATAAACATACATATGTAAGAACATCCATAAATCGTAGATATAAATTTCTACGCAAATACACATACATATATAAATAATTTTCTAGTGGTAATAACTACCATGAAGAATGCGAAATTAAAACACTTCTTCTTTATGTGCCCAGTCCCTTCAGGACGTAGGCTATCATGGCTTTCTACGTCTCCCTATCCTTGGTGGCTTTTAGCATGCCTTCTCCTGATATACCATGCAATTCTCGTTCCATCATCCACCTGATTAGGTCCTTCAAATATGTTATCCGTTGCTTTCCCCTGTCTCTTTTTCCTTGTATCTCGCCTGTTAGTATCAGATTTTCCAAGCCCTCCTTCCTCAATGCATGTCCCGGGAATTTCAGCTGTCTCTTCCTGATGCTCAATATTAATTTTCTTACTGTTTCCATCATTTCTAGGACCTCATCATTGCTCACATGATCGATCCATGATATCCTTCTGTAGAACCACATTTCAGTTGCTTCAAGTTTTTCCTTCATTTTTGATGATATTGTCCAGCATTCACTGCCATATTAAAGGACGAACAGCATGTAGCAATCTCTTTTCATTGTTTCTAGCGAAATTGGCCTGTCTCGTAATAACTTACTCAACCTCTGGAATGCTTCCTTCGCCATGCCAATTCGTCTTCGGATCTCTGTGTCGTACTTTCGTCTTCTGTTATAACATTTCCCAGGTATTTAAATTTTTGTACCTGCTTGATTCTAGTATCCCCGACCTCTACTTGGCATACTGGGCGGCCCTTTTTACCGATAACCATGCATTCGTTTTTCTTACAGTTTATTTGTAGTTCTTTCTTATCACTCTCTTTAGCTAACCCTAAACTACACTACATGCAAACATAGAAAGAAATATCTGCTCAAATACGGTGACCTGGATTAAAATAGACGCTTGCATTATTTTTAATAATGTCTTTTGTTCTTTTTTTAATCGTGTCACCCCAAGCAAAGCATTCCACTGCCACTATAGCGCAGGAGGTTACATAGAGGGATTGGGTATAGGAAATGTCAGAAGGAGGGTGATAGACGACTTAGGATGTACATAGAGGGAGTTGGAGAGAGTGGGTGTGAGTTAGTGTGTTAGGAGGTGTCTATTGACTCTACATTTAAACTCCTGGGGGTTGTAGCCGTCGGGGAAGCAAGCATGCGTTAGGGAATTCCACAGGCGGGAAGTGCGAGAAAAGAAGCTGTTGGAGTAAAAATTGAGTTACATTTCATCGGTTTCACTGTAAAAGGGTGCGACCTAGTTGCCAATCTAGTATCTCGTGCAAATTCACATCCAGGGGGCACCAGTGATTTAAGTACGTCAGAGCAGAAGCCATGAAAGTGTTTATAGAAGAGGCACAGGGAAGCCACGCACGCCGGTGAGAGATTGACTGTAGGCTGTCAGCCAAGTCACTATCAATCACATTACAGATTCTTCGCTGTATTTTGTCAAGAACTCTGAGGAGAATAGCAGGGGCACGCGACCAGATGTGGCAGCAGTATTCAATACACGGGCGGATGGTAGATTTATATAAGTGCAGGATAGATTCAGACGAAAAGAATTTCCCGGCCCTGCACAGAGAGACAACTTTCATAGCTGCGGATTTAGCAATGGATTCGACGTGGTCATTCCACTTGAGGCCCGCTGAGAGTGTCAGGCCAAGCAGGCGTAGTGGTTTACTCTCTGGGAGGCAAGCCTGTTCCATACTACTGGGAGGGAGGTGCGGTTGTCTGTGGTGGTTAATTGACAGCAGCTTCGTTTTGGGAGAATTGAAATTTACAAGCCAATTCTTACCCCAATCCACCACGGATTGGAGGTCCTTTTCAAGCTCTGCAGCGAGCTTCGTCTTGTCATCAACACCAGATTTTTGATCGAGGCGAGAGTAAACTGTGGTATCATCAGCGTACATGCCTACTTGTGATCTTATGGCATCGGGGAGATCATTGATGTAGATTAGAAAGAGCGTAGGACCTAGGATAGAGCCTTCTGGGACACCCGCGTTTGTAGTGTAGTTCATGGAGGCATGTCCGTTTAATACCGCCTTCAGTGTGCGGTTAGAGAGGAAGGACTGGATTAATTTCAACAAAAGTCCAGTTATGCCATAGCTTCGCAGTTTCCGTAGAAGGCAGGCATGCCATACTCTGTCGAATGCTTTAGAGATATCCAGGGCGACGGTTCGTGGTATATATACTCGGTGATGGTCGTTAGCATAGCAGTGTTTTCCCCTAAAATAAAGACAAGTAACCCCTTTGACCCATGAACCCTAAAATATTCTTTTTTTTTTAATAATCCTCTCATCCCAAGCAAGTCAATACTGCCAGTAGTGTGCAGGGGGTTACAGAGAGAGGAGAGGTAAGAGAAAAATAGTTATGGGTGATGACGAAGAGAGGGTTAGGCAGAGATGGGAGACAAGGAAATAAAAGATGGCAATTGACATTGGAGATCGTAGCAAACATAGAAAAGGAAGCACTACAGGTAAAAATTGTGAAAAAATAAACTGTTAGAGAAGAAGAGGAGGTAATATTTTTCTATTTTAATAGTAAAAGGGAGGGGTCTTGTAGCTAATCCAGTAGCCCGTGTAAATGCGGAGCTCTAGGGAATTAAGCTCGTCAAAGCAGAAGCCGTGAAAAAACACAGTGAGAAATCACGTCCCGTCGGTGAGTAGGTGTCTAAAGGCGAGCTGTCAAGTAGGACCGATTACATTGCTGAACTTTCTTTGGATATTGTCAAGTACACCGAGATGAACAACAGGAGCACCTGGCCAGATAAGGCAACAGTATTCAATGCCAAGTGCATAAGCGAATTTTATTTTTCAACCCTGACAGATTTCATTTTGAGAGTAGAGTTGATGGTGGTGTCATCTCCATAAATTCCTACTTAGGAACAGATTACAACAGGAAGATCCTTGATAATAAGCGTAGGACTTAGAATAGGGCCTTGAGAGACACCCGCGTTCACATGAAAGTTTTTGAAAACATACCCATATAAACCGACCGTCATTTTACGCTTTGACAGAAAAGATTAGATGGGATTAAATTAAACAATCGTCCAGTTATACCGTTGCCCTGTAGCTTGCATAGAAGGACGCTATATCAAAACCTATTAAACGATTTCCGGATATCTAGAGCAACAACCCGAGCTTCATCCTTCTTAACATGGTCCTGATATATGTATTTGGTGATGTTCGTAAGGACATCAGCCGCAGACCTGGTAAAGCAATAGCCATACTGCTTGTTAGAGAATGTTGTTGGACGTGAGATATTAAATCATTTCAGTATTGATAATAACCTCGAACACTTTGCTAAAAAGCGTTAAGAGGCTGATGCTGCGATAGTTAAAAGATTCAGAGAGCTCTCCGGTGTTTTTAAAAACAGGAACTACAGATGAGGACTACCAAGAAGCAGTGAAGTAAGAAACAGCGAGGCAACAATTATAGAGTTTGGATATGACAGAAAAGAAATTAGAGTTCTTAAGAACGACGACTGGAATTCCATCATATCCACTTACTTTATGTGAGTCAAGCTTAGTAATAATGTTAAAGACCGGGGACAGGGTTATGTATCCATCACACAGTTGGGCGCAAGTTCTAGTAATGAAGTGGGATGTGGCTACACCACATGAGTCAATTGAGGTGTTGGAAAAGAATTTGCGAGCAAATCATTCAGCCTAGTTTGCTGTGGATGTGAGAACTTCAAAATTATTGAGGACTTGCGGGATCGATGGTTTTCTGTTGTTTAGTAACTCTTTTGTAAAGTCGCCAGTAGTTCTTAGAGCCAAACTTGCGGGAGATATACGCTGCTTCAAACTATTGGCAAACAAGAGCTTCTCATAATCTAGGATACGCTTGTATTCATTGCGAGCAGAGACAAAAGGGCGTCCATTATAGTCAGACACATCACTCCGGTAAAGCCGGAAAAAGTAATTCCATGGGGCAATTGCAGCTGAGAAAGCAAGAGAAAACTAAGGTGAAGAATGAGGCTTAAGTCAGAACTTTCTAGCAGGGATAAAAGCATCGGTGCCAACTTTCACCAAGGTGGAAGACATTGGAGACGCCATACTTCAAAAAAGAACCTAAAACTTTGTGCCAAGGAACATCACAAAGAATGTCACGGAACACTCCTCCTTAGGCCACCATTTGATAGCAGTAAGATATTTTGCTGGTAGGAGGTGCCTGAAAGTAGGCATATATTAACAGACACCATGAGCAGAGTTGCCAAAAGGACATAGCTGCATGGCGTGGCTAAAGTCAGGGCGAGAATTGAAGCAAAGCTCCAGCAGCAGGGTGACCCTATCAGGTTTACTGGGAAAAATCCACCGGATTCATGGTATGAATACCAGCAAGATATGTGACATAGCTTTCCAGCCATTTGGCATGGTGGACATTAAAGTCACCGAACACAAATATATTAGCGAACGAATTAAAGAAAATAGCCTTGTCTATATTTTCAAAAATGCTGTCTAATATGAAACAATCCAGAGAGGAAGGTGAGCAGTAGAGAAATAAAAGCTACCAAACCGAGTTTAGTAGAGTGAGACGCAGACACATGTGAGAATGATCTGCAAATTCAAGAGAAATGACCCTAGATAGAGGAAGATGCAATATAAATATTTAATTGTAAGATTTTACTTTCGAATTTCATGTTTAAGTTTTAGATCAAATCATATATTATACAATTAAAAAATAGCATTCCAGTATTCTAATATATAACTACTATGAATAATGCGAGAACCAAGAATCCAAATCCTGTAACGGTCAGTTCATAATAAGCACTTGATTATTGCATAGTGCCTGAAACTCCTAGTCAAGCTATTGACATAGGATATATATATATATATATATATATATATATAGGAGTGAATATATTGTGTATAATACAGAATGCTTTGATCGAAAGTTGTTTCACATAGTATTTCACACTTCAAAGCTAAAAGATACCATATATTTATTTGATAAAAGCTAGTCAAAGGTTTTCTATCTTGTCGCGTCTAAAGGTAAAATTTATACCTATCTGGCAGAGATGCTGACGGGGGAGAGTGGTAGAGCCAACAAGATTATGATAAAGAAAGACACTTCGCTTAAAAGATGGCAATTAGTGTCAATAAGAAATCAGCGTTTCCAGCGAAGATGCTTGAAATTCAAAACTGTGCTGCTTAGAAAAAGTAATCAGTCAGTTAAGTGTCATATATGACACACGCTTTGGAGATCATGTCTCTTTCGATACATGATAGACTAGGCAGTTTCCAGTAGTAGATTGCCATTTCTTTCTGGGGTAGACTGGTTGTCAGCAAGATTATACAACCCAGTCTATCCTGCTGTTCAATTCTTTTCTCCAGATCAGTCAGTTAAGTGCCATGTCTGAGACACACTTGGGCGATCGTGTCTTTTTTGGTCCATGACTGACTAGGCAAAATATTTTCCCGCAGTAGGTTATCATTTCTTTCTTGGGAAAGAACCTAATCTGTCCCGTTATAATCCCATAGCTGGAGGGAGAATAGATGGGTTTACTTCTTTTTTATGGTATTTGTGCGTAAATGAATGCAACAAATTCAACTAGAATTCAAACTTGGCCCCCGATTTCACATCCCGATGCGAAATTTATTGCACACATTGCACAACAGCCGAAATTGTTTTCATTCTTTTTCTTTTTCTTACTACTTTCGATCACATCGAACAAAAATTTTTGAGGGGAATTTTTAAAATAAAAATTGATATAGTTGGTAGTTGTAAACTTTTATTTTGCTTTTGTTAATTAAAATGCTATTATATATTAAATTTAGAAGTTATCTTTGTAAATTGTTTTTCAAAATGATAAATTTACGAGTTTTAAGAGATTCTGTTTATTATTATTGTAATTTCAAAAAAGTTACAAATTAGATATTTTAAAATATTGTTGTTATTCACATAATTAATTTTATTTGGTTTTCGTTGCATTTTTTTTATATAAATAGAGGGCTTCAGTAGTTTGAAATATTCATTTTTTTTTAAATTTTCTTGGAGTATACTTTCATTTTTTGGTTGTTATTTCAAAGTTTTATATACATAATTTAATCTATCTCCGTTATATAACGGTAATTGCTTTAATTACCGAACGCGTTTCATGGGCACAGAAAAAAATATTAAATTACCAACTATCAGCTCTATGTTTTTGTTTTTGCAATTTAACCCTAAAGATGATCTTGATTTGAAAATAAAAACAATGAAAAAAATTACAACTTCTGAATAGTTTTAATTGCAAACGAAAACTTGATCCGTGTATAGAAGTTTAAAATAAAAATAAATACATTTATGCTTAATTTATTCAAACTTATTAATTCATGATTGAAGATATGTTGCCTAAATACACCCTTGAAACAAAACGGATAATGTCTTCCTAGGATCTTTCACACATTTCTTGATCACGTATACATCGTCTCTTGGTATTTTTTTTTCTGTACATTTCGCATTTTCCTTTATGTTTTGAACTAATGGATCCAGTTTGTTTCTACACCTTGATGACAGGACTGAGAGTTGAAAGGCTGCAATCTCTCTGGACGGCATGCCAGTGAGTTCTTGCAGCGTTAAAATTTTCGTACGCTTTCATGGAGTAACATCCATCGCAGACAATGTCCGTAATCAACAGTAGAGATAATATTGTCTGCGCGTGATAAAAATTTGATGAAATCACGGATGATGAAATATTTTTCAAGGCCAAAGAAATTTAATCATACACACCAAGAATAGATTCATATTACTGCACACTACTGCAAATGACCCAATCTAAAGAAAGAAATAGAAATCAATTACGCCGTGTGACTTCAGTAGTTCTAAAACTGACCGTATCGTAAAAGAAAAGAAATCAAAGCAATTTCAATAAATTTGCACAAGGGAGAACACATATCTTAAACAACTTGCAACTATTCATATTTTTGTGTTGTAGTAATGTAACTATTTGCACTAGTTATATTTTTTAGACTGTTGTCCTTATCCTTATTGTCATATTCACGTTTCAGCCGCTGTACGCTCGGGTCTTCTTCAGGTGATATACGCTTTGACCTTCTTCGGATGAGGCACGTTGAAATTTTGAACCGAAACCTTTACTTATCTTACTGGGTATATCTATTTCATTTCACGTGTCATTGCTTTTCAGTTATTTGCTGTTAGTAACTGAACTCTAGGACAGGTATTGAACTGATATATCTTTGAGACCACCAACGATTTTATCTATTGGGCCATGTGTCTTTAGAGACATCAGTTTGAATTGATTGTTAGGTCTTATAATCCTAATATCTCAGTGACAGTTTCCTTTTTTATTTTACCAGAGCTCATTTATTTGCAATTTTTTGTTATTGTTGTTTTTTCTAGCCTTTGTATTACTGGTTCCCATATTGAATCCCTGTATATGCTATTCCGGATTCTTATGGTTTAGCATATGCTCTGATGGCTTAGATATTTGTATTTCCCAGTGATGTTTTCTGTCTATTACTTCAGTCTCATCTCACAGAGAGCGTGGATTACCCTATTCCATCCATATATGGTCAGTCATGTCTGATTATTCTATTTCGCCTCACGTTACTGCTTTAAGGCCATCCTGCAGCCTTAGCATGTACTGATCTCTTATGTTTTAGTATTTTCTAGTAATGTTTTTTGTCTATTATTTTTATCTCACTCCAGAGTGCGTGATGTCATTATTCCATCCATATATGGTCATCCGTGCCTGATTATTGTATTTCTCCTCCCGTTGCAACTTTACAGTGGTTCTGCAGTCTTATCATGTATATTAGTTGTTTTATTGCCTTGTTTGGGTGAAATTTATAGAAAAGTGAGCAGAACACATGCTTAAACAGAATAATAGAATTGGGGTGAGAAATAAAAAATGAACTTTCAATGAATCCAGAATCTGACAAAAAGAAAGTAGGAAAATAAAGATAAATGAGAAAAGAATGTGGAAAAAACGGAAAGAAAAAAAGGAGAGAAAAAATTGTTTAAAAATATAACGGAGAAGAGACTATCGGAGAAAGTTTAGAAGCGAAATAAATGCTTTGTCGAGAAGGAGAAAATGAAAATAGATATAAAAAAACAAGTAAATAAAAAGATTCACATGTTTGAAATAGGTTGAAGACTTAAGAGATTTGGGTTAGGATTTTGTACATGGGCTGAAGTAGGGTGTTTTAGTGGGCGCTTGCTTCTTGAAGCCAGAAAATCACTGGCATGCAAACATCACAACCAGTCGTCAAGTACAACAGCAAATCTTTTTGTGTACTTTCCTTTTAATGGCCTGTAGTTTGGGGTCCAAATCCACCTGCCTCTAAATGCAAATATTTGGATATCCATATTAGTTAAACATTGAAGATTTTACACGTACACGAAAAAAGTTAATTGCAAACTAAAGCCAGAACCTTTTATCTTAGCCCTTATATCATGGCCGATATTGATTTATCTTCGTTTATCATGTGCCGTGTCCCTTCAGATTGTGGACGCACCTAGACACTTCCAATCTTCTGTCGATTGTTGCTATAAGTAACGTTCGATTCTATGACACTTCGATGCAATTCTATTCATAGAAATTGGTTAGATAAGCTACAAGAAATTTGCTATCTATATCTTCTTAATCAATATGGTAATTTTCTAAGAGGTGGCACAAGGCAGAAAGTATTCCATCCATATATGTGAAAATTGAAGTTGTAATGATTCTAGCGACACAAGCTTGCTAACCATTAAACCAACTCGAGGTGTCCATCTTCTTAATCAGTATTTCCCGTGAGTGTTAAATACCCCAAACTTTTTTCCTCATTATTATTCCTTGAGATATTAATTGCATCTTTTTTATTTTATGCTTAAGATTCTTTTCAATTCTTATTTCCTTCTACATTGCTCACATATGGTATTCTCAGTATTCATATACAGAAATTTATATATTGACTATTTGAATCTCATCTTCGTCTGTACGGATTTTCCGTGCCGTTGTATAATGGATAAATAGTGGATAAATATGCTTTAGTAATTCAATATTCTTTCTTATGTTTCTCGAATAAAATTTTTCTGCCTCCATATGGCTTAAGAACGAAAGCAGTAAATTTGAATTTTCGCTTGCTTGATGTATGAAAAAATACTAATTCTAGTCAACAATGTTAATTTGTAAGCATTTTTCCGGATCATTTTCGGTTATTTTATCTTCTTGGCTAATGCTAAAATGTTATCGCTAAATGGAAAAGAATTAAGAAGCCAGGTGTACGTTTTGTTGCAATACAGTCATTTAGTCAGTTAAGTGCCGAGACTTAGGCTATCATGTTTCGAAAGAGACATCACCAACTGGGCAGAAGATTATCCCGTAGTAGGTTGCCATTGCTTTCTGCGGTAGACTGGTTGCCGACCAAGACTATGGAACCCAATCTGTCCTATTATTTAACCCATAAATGGAGAGAAAAGACGGATTAATACCTTTCCCAAGGATATTTGTGCGTAATTGAATGCAAGGAATTCAACTGAAATTTAAACTCGACTGCCCTATTTGTCGTTCCAAGTCGATATCCACTGAACTACAACACACATCTCAATGCAATATGGAATATCAAACAAATTTCAGAACCCGATACCCGTTAAACTACCTTTTTTGTTACACACGCCTAATACTAAAAAAAGACTATATGGTTGACCTTTACCCACCTCGAGTAGCCGGGTTTATTTTTTCAACACATAGGAATAGAAATTTATATAATGACGATTTGAATCTCATCTTCGTCTGTAGGGAATTTCTGTGCCGTGGATAATGGATAAATAGTAGATACATATGCTTTAGTAATTCAATATTCTTTCTTATGTTTCTCGAATAATATTTTTCTGTCTCCATATGGCTTAAGAACGAAAGCTGTAAATTTGAATTTTCGCTTACTTGATGTACGAAAAAATACTAATTCTAGTCAACAATGTTACTTTGTAAGCATTTTCCAGGATCATTTTCGGTTATTTTATCTTCTTGGCTAATGCTAAAATGTTATCGCTAAATGGAAAAGAATTAAGAAGCCAGGTGTACGTTTTGTTGCAACACAGTCATTTAGTCAGTTAAGGGCCATAGGCGATCATGTCTCGAAAGAGACATGACTGACTGAGCAGAACATTTTCTCCCAGTAATTTGCCATTACTTTATGTGATAGATTGGTTGCCAGCCAAGGCTATAGAACCTAATCTGTCCTATTATTTAACCCATAACTGGAGGGATGACACGGATTAATACATTTCCCAAGGGTTTTTGCGCGTAAGTGAACACAGGGAATTCAACTGTAATTCGAATTCGGCTCCCCGATTTTTCGTTCCGAGCCGATATCCACTATACCACAACGCACACCTTTGCATTACAACAGTGCAAGAAAACTAAAAAACAAAAAACAAAAAAAACGGAAATTAATAATGAAGGTGATAATCAAGCAACAGCTGCTATCTTTCAGTCCCCATATAGATATCTATGTAGATGTCATCACTATTTACTTCCGTCTCAAAAGGAAATCGGCCAAGGCTGAAAAATAAACCTGGCTACTGCTCTTGAAGCGGACCTCCAGTCAGGATTCATTTTGCACATTTATAAATCTACCATTCATCCTTGCATTCAACAATGTTGCTATATCTGGTCAGGTGCTCCTGCTATTCATCTTAAGGTTCTCGACAATCTCCAAGGAGGGATCTGCAATGTAATAGATCTTGGAAGCCACATCACGTCGGTGAGAACATGACTGAAGGCGAACTGCCAGCTCGCCATCAGTCATTTTCTCACCGACGTGATGTGGCTTCCATCCGTCTTTTTATTCAAAGATTTTCATAGCTTCTCTTCTGATGAAAATTTTCCTGGTTTCCCAGTTCATATGAATTTAAGTTGCTATTAGATTAGCATTTAGGTCGCACCCTTTTACCGTTGAAATAGTTAAATGCAACGCTGCTTGAATAGTTTCTTTTCTCGCACATCCCGTCTGTGCAACTTTCTTCCGTTTACTAGTTTCCCTGATAGCTACAAACTGCAAATTTTAAAGGTAACGTCAACTGCTATCTTCTTTCTTATATCTTCTTGAATTTCATTCATCTTTAATCCCTTCTTTAATGCCCGCTGTTCTCAGTATTTTGACTCAATGTACACCTCTATGCACTAGTGGCGACCTCGCCTTGCTTAGGGCAAAATGATTAAAATATATATAAATATATAAAATCATAAAAACTTTAACTTAAAATTTTTGTTCTCTGCACGTACTGCAATTGGATCTAAATATGTCTAATTACATAAATATATAAATAAA